>LNAC01000525.1:833485-879513 GCA_002007465.1 Ailurus styani | reverse complement strand
TGGGGGGTAAGGAGGGAAAAATAATGAAACAAGATGGGATGGGGAAGGAGACAAACCATAAGAGACTTCTAATCTCATAAAACAAACTGAGGGTTACTGGGGGGTGGGAGGGTAGGGATAGGGTGGCTGGGTTATGGACATTGGGGAGGGTTTGTGCTTTGGTGAGTGCTGTGAAAGATGTAAGCCTGATGATTCACAGACCTGTACCCCTTGGGCAAATAATAAAAATAAAATTAAAAAAAAAATACCAACAGCATTTTTCACAGAACTAGAACAAACAATCCTAAATTTTGTATGGAACCGTAATACATTTCAAATAGCCAAAGCAATCTTGAAAAAGAAAAAAGAAAGAAAGAAAGAAAGGAAGGAAGGAAGGAAGGAAGGAAGGAAGGTAGGAAGAAGAAAGAAAGAAAGAAAGAAAGAAAGAAAGAAAGAAAGAAAGAAAGAAAGAAAGAAAGAAAGAAGTGGGAGATATGTCAATTCCAGATTCCAAGTTATATTACAAGTTAGATTTTTATTTTAGTAATCAGAACAGTATCATACTGGCAGAAAATAAACACATAATTCAATGGAACAGAATAGAAAACCCAGAAATAAACACACGATTATATGTTCAATTAATCTTCAACAAAGGAAGCAAGAACATGCAGTTGAAAAGACCATATTTTCAATAAATGGTGTTGGGAAAACTGGACAGCTACATGCAAAATAATGAAGGTGGACAACTTTCTTACACCATAAACAAAAGTAAACTCGAAATGGATGAAATACTTAATGTGAGGCCTGAAACCATAAAAATTGTAGAAGACAGCATAGGTAGTAATGGCTCTGACATCAGTCATAACATTTTTCTAGGTATGCCTCCTGAGGCAAGAGAAATAAAAGCAAAAATAAACTATTGGGACTACATCAAAAGAAAAAGTTTATACACAGCTAAGGAAACAATAAAACTAAAAGGCAACATACTGAATGGGAGAAGATATTTGCAAATGACATATCCAATAAAGGGTTAGTATCCAAAAGATATAAACAACTTTTACAATTCAGTACCAAAAAACCCAAAGAATCCAATTTAAAACTGGGCAGAAGATATGAGCAGATATTTCTCCAAAGAAGACACACAGATGGGCAACAGACATTAAAGATCTATACATCACTGATCATTGATGAAATGCAAATCAAAAACTACAATGAGATATTACCTCATACCTGTCAGAACAACTAAAATAAAAAAAAAATACAAGAAACAACAAGTGTTAGTGAGGATGTGGGGAAAAAGGAATTCTCCTGAACTTGGAGGAAATGCAAATTAGTGCAGCCAGTGTGGAAATCAGTATGGAGGTTCCTCAAACAATGAAAAATAGAACTACCCTATAATCTAGTAATTGCATTTCTGTGTATCTACCACCCTCCCCTCCCCCCCAAAACACAGTAATCTAAAGGGATACATGTGCTCCAATGTTTATTGCAACATTATTTACAACAGCAAATTATGAAAGCAGCCCAAGTGTCCATCAATAGATGAATGGATAAAGAAGAAAAAAAAGAAGGGTTATATATATAACAGAATATTATTCAGTTATGAAAAATGAATGAAATATTGTCATTTGCAAAACATAGATATATGTAGAGAGTATAATGCTAAGTGAAATAAGTCATTCAGAGAAAACAAATACCATTCTCTCATATGTGGAATTTAAGAAACAAAACAAATGAACAAAAGGGGAAAAATAAAGATAGAAACCAAAAAATAGACTCTTAGCTATAGAGAACAAGAGATGGTTACCAGAAGGGAGATGGGTGAGTGATTGGGTGAAACAGGTGAAGGAGATTAAGAGTACTTGTATCAGATTGGAAAATGGTAGCAGAGTAGAAGGACCCTAGGCTCACCTTGTCTGAGAAATACAGCTAGATAACTATCAAATCATCCTAAATATCCCAGAAATTGACCTGAAGAGTGGCAGAATATACTCCACAACTAATGATAAGGAAGAGGCCATATCAAAGGTAGAAAGTGTGGAGACAAGATTTGGGTGAGAAGTGAATTGTGACTGAGCAGTGAGGAAGGAGCCACAGGTGGAGAGAAGGGTGAGAAATAGACTAACACAAAAGCAAGTGCACAAGGAAAATAAATCCCCATAGCAATTGGCTTGGAAAACAAGGGGGAGGGGGTTTCAATTTCATGAGTCTGGCAACCGGAGAGTCTTAAAATTTGGAGTTTTAAAGGTCAATGGGCTTGACTGGGATAGAGCCCAGAAGGTATTGCATTGCTCTTGGACAGAAGGCCGGCAAACAATATATACACATACAACATGGAAAGAGTTAATTGAAGACGTCCTGGGCATGGAGTAGAGAGGTTATTTGCTCATTTTTGACCATATCGTAGAGAGGCAACATTCACAGAGAGATCCCTCTGGAAGAAAAAGTACTGGCCAGCACCATTTCATCCCACTAAGGACACTAAGTATAAGAATGAAGCCATCCTAAGGGAATGAGGATAGTGCCAACACTTGCTACCAAAGTTGCTTACACCAAGCCCTGTGCTCTGCACTCTGGTGGGAAGTTCCCTGCCCAATGTCTCTTGCCTCAATGGCACCCCAAAGACCAGTTCAAACCGCTGGTCACACCTCAACACCTGATTCAGGAACTGTGTGCACCTTCTATTCTAGTGGTGGCAGTGACAATTTGGAAACAGACCAGAGCAAACCTAGTTAAAATGCACCACATTCAGGCAAGGTACTAAATACTGCCCACAACAAGCAGAGAGTCTCACCAGATGACTGGTCTGAAGGATAAAGTGGCCAGGAAAAAACAGCAGAGCACACACAGAACACATTGGAGACACTCTTGGAAAAGCCAGGCCCTGGGGAACAGGGGAAGCTACATGGTAGGGCAATATAGAACCTCTACTTCATAAGGCCATTACCCTCAAGAACAAGAGATGTAGCTGACTTTTTTAACACAAAGAAATAGGCACACTTAGACAAAATGAGAAGACAGAGAAATTTATTCTAAATGAAAGAAGAGAATGAGGTCACAACCATATCTAATTGAAACCGATATAAATAACATGCTTCATAGAGAATTTAAAGCAATGATCATAAGGATAACCAGTGGACTTAGGAGTAGAAGATATGAGTGAGACCCTTAACACAGAGTCGAAGAACAATAGTAGAGACAAAATTCTCAATAAACAAAATGAGAAACATGTTTGATGAAACAAATAGCAGGAAGGAAGAAAGTGAGGAACAAATTAGTGGCCTAGAAGGCAGAGTAATGAAAAGTAATTAAGCTGAACAAAAGAGAGAAAAAAGAATTACACAAAATGAGAATAGCCTCAGGGAAATTAGTGACTCAATCAAATGTAATAATATTTATATTATAGAAGTCCCAGAAGAAGGGAGAGAAAAGGGTAAACCTAACAGTCACCATATATCAAAAACCACTAATAAATGTATAAAGAATAAAAGAAAGATACAAAAATATCAACTAAAGAAAATCAGCAAACCACAAAAGAGAGAAAGACAAGAAAGGATCAGGGAAAATCTTCAGAAAAAAAAATCACAAAACAAATAATAAAATGACAATAAATACATACCTATCAATAATTACTTTGAATGCAATGGAATAAATGCCTCATTTAGAAGACAGAGTGACAAAATGGATAAAAGAAACAAACAATACCCAATTATATGCCACCTGTAAGAGACTCATTTTAGCCCTAAAGATACCTGTAGGTTGAAAGTAAGAGGATGGAGAAACACTTATCATTCAAAAGAAATCCTGAGTAGCAATATTTGTATTGTACAAAATAGACTTTAAAACATAGACTCTAACAAGAGACAAAGAAGGGTACTATATTATAATAAAGGAAACAATACAAAAAGAAGATGTAATAATTGAAAATATTTATGTACCCAACATGGAAACACCCAAATACATAAAACAGTTAACAGCAAACATAAAGAAACTAATCAATAGTAATACAATAATAGTGGGGGATTTTAATATCCCACTTACCTGAATGGACAGATCATCAAAACAGAAAATCAACAAGGAAATAATGGCCTTGAATGACACACTGGAACAGATGGATTTAACAAATATATTCACAACAGTTCATCCTAAAACAGCAGAATATTCATTCTTTTCAAGTGCATATGGAACATTCTCCAGAATAGAACACATATTAACCTATAAAACATTCTCAACAGATTCAAGAAGTTTGAAGTCATACTATGAACCTTTACTGACCACAAAACTATGACATTAGAAATCAGTCACAAGGAAAAAAACTAGAGAAACAACAAATACATGGAGGTTATGTAACATGCTACTGAACGATGAATGGGGGGTGCCTGGGTGGCTCAGTTGGATAAGTGCTTGCTCTTGGTTTCACTTCAGGTCATGATCTCAAGGTTGTGAGATAGAACCCCACTTCATGCTCTATGCTGAGCACAGAGTCTGCTTGGGATTCTTTCTTTCCCTCTCCCTCTGTTCCCCCACCATCATCCCCCCACATTCACTCATGCACACTCTCTCTCAAATAAACAAATCTTAAAAAAAATTAATGGGTCAACCAGGAAACAAAAAAGAAATACAATTTTTAATTAAAAAATGTTTTTTATAAGATTTTATTTTTAAATAATCTCTACACCCGAAGCAGGGCTCAAACTTCCAACCCCAAGATCAGGAATTGCATGCTCTACCAGCTAAGCCAGGCAGGTGTCCCTAAAAGAAGAAGAAAACAAAAAACAGCTACATGGAAACAAATGAAAATGAAAACAGAGCAGTCCAAAACTTTTAGGATGCAGCAAAAGTGGTTCTAAAAGGGAAGCCTACTTCAAGGAAGACAAATCTCAAATAAACAATTTAACCTTACACCTAAAGGAACTAGAAAAAGAACAACAAACAAACCCAGAACCCTCAGAAAGAAGAAAATAATAAAGATTAGGAGAGAAAAAAAATTGTATGAAACTAAGGAAATAATAGATCAATGAAAGCAGAATCCAATTCTTTGAAAAATCAATAAAATTGATAAACCTCTAGCCAGACTTAGTAAGAAAAAAAGAAAAATAACTCAAATAAATAAAATCACAAATGACAGAGGAGAAATAACAACCAACACCACAGAAATACAAGCAATTATAAGAGAATACTGTGAAAAGCTATATGCCAAGAAATTGGACAACCTAGAAGAAATGGATAAATTCCTAGGCACATATAACCTACCAAAACTGAAACGGGAAGATGTAGAAAATTTTAACAAAGTGATAATCGGCTAAGAAGTTGAATCACTAATAAAAAAATCCCAGCAAACGAAAGTCCAGGATCAGATGGCTTTACAAGGAACTCCATTAAATATTTATTTTTTAAAAATTTTTTTCAAAGATTTTATTTATTTATTTGACACAGAGAGAGATTACAAGTAGGCAGAGATGCAGGCAGAGGGGAGGAAGCAGGCTCCCTGCTGAGCAGGGACCCCCAATGCGAAGCTCGAACCCAGGACCCTGGGATCATGACCTGAGCCAAAGGCAGAGGCTTTAACCCACTGAGCCACCCAGGCGCCCCTCCATTAAATATTTAAAGAAGAGTTAATACCTGTTTTTCTCAGTCTAATACAGAAAATATGAGAAAGAGGGAAAAGCTTCCAAAATCATCCTATGAGGCCAGCATTACCCTACTACTAAAACCAGATAAAGATACCACTAAAAAAGAGAACTACAGGCCAACATCCCTCAAGAATATAGATGCAGCACCAATTTTAAACTATCTTTTCCAGAAGAGGAAGAAACAAGTGCCAACTCATTTTATGAGACCAGTATTACCAAAACTAGACAAAGGCAGTACAAAAATTAAAGTACAGACCAACATGTCTCATGAACTTAAACAAAAACAAAACAAAAAGAAACTCATTAAATTATAGTAAATCTAATCCAATGACGTACTTTTATGAATATGCAATGTGACCAAGTAGGATTGATTCCAAGTATAAAAGGTTGGTTTAACATTTAAAAAACAATCAATGCAATTCATAATATCAACAGACAAAAAAAGAAAAACCATATGTCAGTTGATGCAAAAAAAAAAGCATTTGAGAAAATCCAGCATTTATTCATAATCAAACTCCCAATAAGCTATGACTAAAGGAGAATTTCCTCAATTTGATAAAGAGCACCTTCAAAATCCTATAGTTAAAATTATATTTAATGGTAAAAGATAAAGTTTTCTCCCCTTACATTAAGAAAAAGGCAAAGATGTCTACTTTCATCACTCTTAATCTACTTAATGCTATATAAATTTAAGTCACTGAAAGAAGGCAAAAAAAAAAAGGAAATGAAAAGAAAGAAAGAAGGGAAATATGTATTTGAGGGGAGAAAATAAAACTTATCCATTTGCAGTTGACATGAGTGTCCATGTAGAAAATCCCAAGGAATCTAAAAACCAAAACCAAAAACTCTTAGAACTAATATCAGTTCATCAAAAATCAACAAACAAAAATCAACTGTATGTCTATATACTAACAATCAACTTTTGGAAACCAAAATGAAAAACATAATATCACTTGTAACTACTCCAAAGAACACGAAACAACAACGTAGAGGATCTGTGCGCTGATTATTACAAAATACTGATAAAAGAAACCAAAGAAGGTCCAAATTAAGAATCTCACTCATGAACACTTCATTCACACATCTGAAAACTCAATACTGTAAAGATGTCAATTCTTTAACATATGAATTTAATATAATTTCTATTAAATTTTCAGTAATTTTGTATGCATATTTAAAATTTATTCTAAAATTTATAGTAGGTACAAGTGCTAGAAGAGCTAAAGTTATCTCGAAAAAGAGAAATAAAATTGAAAGAATGAGTCTAATCAATTCCTACACCACATATAGTCCTAGTAATAAAACCACGTGCAGTATTGCTAGAGGGATAGACAGACACATGGATCAATGGAACAGAAGAGAGAACTCAGAAATAGACAAACACACATTCGTCCACTTGATTTTTGATAAAGATTCAAAACAATTCAATGGAAGGATAGCCTTTAAAACAAAAGATATTTGAACACTGAAGCATGTATAGGCAAATAAAAATAAATATTGATCTAAACTTTACCCCTTATACAAAATGAACTTGAAATGGATCAGGGACTTAAATGTAAATAATAGAACTATAAAACTTTTAGAAAAAGGTTAGGAGAGAGTCTATGGGATCTAGGGCTAAGAAAAGAGTTCTTAGACTTGACACTAAAAACATGAAAAGAACATTGGTAAATTGGATCTCATAAGTATTAAAATATTGTTCTGTGTGAAAGACTCTATTAAGAGGCTGAAAAGAAAAACTACAGATTGGGAGAAAATGTTTGCAAATCAACACCAAAGAAGAATTATCAAGACTATATAGATAACTCTTAAAACTCAATAGTTTTTTTTTTAATTCACTTAGAAAATAGGTGAAAATAAATAAATAGATGATAGATGATGATAGATGATAGATGATAGATAGATGATAGATAGATGATAGATAATAGATAGATAGATAGATGATAGACAGATAATAGATAGAGGATAGATAGAATTATACCAATGAGGATATACAGATTTCAAA
Organism: Ailurus styani; assembly: GCA_002007465.1. Taxonomy (NCBI): domain Eukaryota; kingdom Metazoa; phylum Chordata; class Mammalia; order Carnivora; family Ailuridae; genus Ailurus; species Ailurus styani. The sequence continues at coordinate 871,896 of LNAC01000525.1, read as the reverse complement.
TAGGAACATGAAAAGATATTTAACTTCATTACTCACCAGAGAAATGCAAATTAAAACAACAAAGAAAGGACTTCTGATATCTGGTCCAGCATATAAGGTGCTTAGAAACTCCCACTCCATCATAACAAAAAGTAAAAAGCTGAAAAAACCTGAAAAATCAATAACTTTGTAGATCCGTTAGAGAACTAAGGTCACGGGGCAAATTATTGCCTGAAAAATTGCAGAGACAGGCAAACAGAGAATCACAATTTAACAGAAGAGAAATCCATGGGCAGAAACCTACATGGGAACCAATACTGGGCCAGCAAAACCTAAACTATAATTGACAAATTGCCAGAGGATCAGTGTGGACAAGCTATAGAGTTAAAAACTTACAGAGGTATGCATTTTAACAGGGCCCCACACTTTGGTGAGTGTTACCTCCAGAAGCTCTACCAGGTTCTCAAGAGGAAGATCACAAAAAAAATTCCCTCAGACTTAGGGCAGGGGAAGGGAAAATGAACCATTTAAATTTTTTTTCACCTGTCAGTTTTTTCTTAATTTTTATTTTTATTTTATTTTAATTCCAGTGTTTAATACAGTGCTCAATATAGTGTTATAGTCATTTCAAGTACACAACATAGTGATTCAACAATTCCATATATTACTCAGGGCTCATCAAGATAAGTGTACTCTTTTTTATTTTTGTTAACATACAGTGCTTTATTAGTTTAGGTGTACAATATAGTGATTCAACAATTCCATACATCACCCAGTGCTCATCCCAAGTGCCCTCTTTAATCCCCTCACCTACTTAACCCATCCCTCACCCACTCCCCTCTGTAGCTATCAATTTGTTCTCTAAAATTTAAAGTTTGCTTCTTGATTCATCTCTCACTCTTTTTTCCCCTTTGCTTCTTTGTTTTCTTTCTTAAATTCCACATATGAGTGAAATCATATGCTATTTCTCTTTCTCTGACTTATTTTGCTTAGCATAATACTCCCTAGCTTTATCCATGTCCTTGCAAATGACAATATTTCATTTTTTATGTCAGATTAATATTCCATTGTATAAATATATTACTTCTTGTTTATCTATTCTGTAACTGATGAATACTTGGGCTACTTCAATATCTTGGTTATTATGAAAAATGTAATAACCATAGGGTTGTATGTGTCCCTTTGAATAAGTGTTTTTGTTTCTTTGGGTGAATATCCAGTAGTTCAATTATTATTATTCATGGTACATTTTTAATTTCTCTTTTTGGTGCTTCATTATTAGTGTATGGAAATGTAACAGATTTCTGTACATTGATTTTTGTATCCTACAACTTGACTGAATTGATTTATCAGTTCTAGAAGTTTTTTGGTGGACATGTGATGTATCACATTGATTTGTGAATATTGAAGGACCCTTGCAACCCAGGAATAAATCCCATATTGATTGTGGTGAATGACTTTTTTCATGTATTGTTGGATTTGGTTTGCTAATATTTTGCGAAGGATATTTACATCTATATTCTTTTTTTTTTTTTAAAGATTTTATTTATTTATATGACAGAGAGAGAGAGATTACAAGTAGGCAGAGAGGCAGGCAGAGAGAGGGGAGGAAGCAGGATCCCCCCCGAGCAGAGAGCCTGATGCGGGCCTCGATCCCAGGACCCCGAGATCATGACCTGAGCCGAAGGCAGAGGCTTTAACCCACTGAGCCACCCAGGCGCCCCCAAGAAAGAATTCTTGAGACGTCCTTGGTGCAAAAAGGTGATTTTATTAAAGCATGGGAACAGGACCTGTGGGCAGAAAGACTGCAATGAGGTCATGAGGAGTGGACCATTATATACTTTCAAGTTGGGAAGGGATTAGGGATAGAGTAAGTCTCTAAGGAATTATGGAAGCAAGGTTTCCAGGACTTTGAAGGGGCTAGCTATTTTTGGGAAAGTGCCATTTATTACCATCTAATAAAACCTTAGTCATGAGACCCTTCAGATGTATATCGGTGGGCCATATGCTTGGGGAATGATTGCCAACTCGTATCTTGGAGGGTTTAGAGATAAAGGAAGTTTCTAATGGAATTTTTATACTTTAAAGTAGGTTTACAGAATCCTGAGGGGGTCAGGGGTCAGACTAGGATTGCTGCAAAAGGCAAATCCCTTAGCAAAGTAGCAACATTGAGGCAGTTGAGTACCTAGAGTAATGTCACTCTACCTGTTTCAAGGACTTGTCAATAGGCTGTGGTTGTAAGGAAATTTAATAATTTTTCTTCTGCCTTTGTTTCCCACATCACTACCAAATGCAAATCAAGAGAGTGAACACCAGTAACTTCTCTAGGGTTTGCCTAATATCAGTTCTCACAGATGGGAGAACGTTGCATTTCAGATTCGCCCCACCTGCACTGTGTCCTAGAGCTATTCCAGTCACTTGTTAATTTTATAATCTTTGACAAATCACTTTATTTCCAAGTATCCTAACTTTTTAATCTTTAGTTCCTGTGGTGGTGGTGGTGGTAGAGTGGTGGTTCAGGTAAAAAACCATTAAGGACAGTTTTAAACTGTAGCTTATATAGCTCTATGGTATATGTCACAAATCAATTATTTCTGTGAAATTATTTCTATAAATGGTTATAAGTTTTAGAGACTCTTATTTGAGAGAGTCTTAAAAGCTGTTTCTGTAAAGTAATGAACTGAAAAAGCAGGCAAGGAAACTATCATTGGAAAGCCTTGAACATCTCCTCTTGGTGCAAGGGTGTGCTATATCCTAACTTGTTCTGCCAAAATTTAAGATCTGAATCCTCATTGTGATGAGGGAGCAGAAGGCTAGCTGAAGACAAAGCATAAACTGAAACCCTGCAACCTCCTCCACCCCCCACTCCTGGGTGGGACAGTGTGACATTCTTAAAGGAATCTACCAACTATCTTAATGTTAATGCCTTGCTAGAAGGAGAAAACAAACTTAACTTGATAAAAGCAAGGCTTTGGGTATCTTGTAGGTCCTCTTTAGCATATGAAAGTTCTTTTGAAACCTCCCTTTTCTTTGCCTCCCCCCAATCCCATAGTATATAAATCACCACTCACAACCCAGTTGTAGCATGTCATTCTGCCCACTGGTCCTGTCCCCATGCTTTAATAAACCACCATTTTGCACCAAACATGTCTTAAGAATTCTTTCTTGGCCATGGGCTTTGAACCCTAATGTCGTCTTTCCTACATTAGTTGCAGAGAAGATCAGAGTGAAAATAAACTGATGTTCTCTCCATCGAATTAAGTTTCATTTGAGTTTTACAGAAAAAAGTATAAGATAGGCAATCATTTTTACTTTTTAGAAAGCTAAGTATATTAAAAATATTTTGCCTGTTGATGTTATAGGGGCCAAGGGCAGGCTGCCCCAAGATGGATCACTTTGGCATGGACATTATTTGAGTTAAAAACAATCAAAATCCAACAGATTCAGGAAAAGCCTTTTACCTCCCCCTCAACTGCCTGCTTATATTAGGAAGGGAGCTATTAAGAGAGACTTCTCCTTACCTAAGAAACTTACCTACATAATAGGGCAAACTTTGTTTTCCAAGCAGCGCCTTTCACCTTCATGGTAAATGACCTTCTTTGCCTTTGCATCCTTAGTCCTCTACTCTTCTCCTTAGCTCATATAAAGCATTATGTTGCCTGACTGTCTGGAATTTCCATGTCTGTGTAGATTCCCCATTCTTACGCTATTAGATTTGATTTTCTCCTGTTAATCTGTCTCATGTCAATTTTGTTCTTAGTCCTGATAGAAGGACCTTGAAGGTCTGAGGTAGTTTTTCCTCCCTGTAAATGTTTCTTAGGGGATCAAAATAGCTTGGTAAGTTTACAGCTTTTGATAAAAAGATGTTGATTGTCTTTATGTAAAACATTAAAAAAAGTCTTAGATATGTGAATGTTAGCAAAGTAGAACTCAACAGTTCTACTTTGTACATATATATTTAGCTATTAAATGCTATCTTCAATGTTTTTTCAATCTTTTTGTGTTTATTGTCTTTTTTGTTCTTAATGTGGTAGAATTTTATGTATATGTATATGTATATGTACATGAGACAGTTGAAGTATATTGGCAAATTTAGGCCCATAGATTAAATCCAGCCTATCTCATCTTTTGTGTAGCCTATGAGCCAAAGATATTTTTAAAAATATTTTTTAATGTTCAAAATAAAAGCATAATATTTCATAGAATATTAAAATTATATGAAATTCACATTTCAGCACTATAAATAAAATTTTGTTGGAATACAGTTCCTATATTTCCATTGGAGTTGAGTAGTTGTAACAGTAACTCAGAACCTGAAATATTTACTAGCTGGCTTTTTATAGATAAAGTGTTCTGACCTGATTGCTTCTGTCTTTCATCTTATTTTCTCTCTCCCACAAATGGTTAAAAAACAAAAATGTTAGCATTAATTTGCAAAATAATTTGCTTTATTTGCTATACACAATGACTGATATGCTGGCAACAGAACTGGAAAAGGGTAAGATAGTAATGCTGGTTAATATATAGCATATTAAAAAGAGATGGATTCCAAGCCAATGAAACTCCTTAGGTTATGCTATTTTACAAAACAAGGCATTCATCTCCCTTAAAAATATCAGGTTGGTGCTATTTTGTTACTTGATTAAAATACAGAATATAATCAAAAGAGCTAATACAATATATTTATACAAATATTCCATAATTTGTATTTCAACTCATTCAAACTGGGCTTCCCTCCTAAGGATTAGTGTGAGTTAATCTTTCCTACACTGGTTTTACTGCCTTCTCTAAATATAAGCAAGTCATTCTTATTCATTAGTGTTCTGAAAAAAGAAATAAATAAGAAATAAAACAATTATACCAAAATTACTATAATCTTACAATTTCTTTAACTCTTAATTGACTATAGATGGATTATTCATTATATGCTATATAAAAAACACTGAGAATATAGAAGATAAGATTTCAGTCCTTTAAGAATTAAAATCTTTGTTAAGGTCAGGAGCAAATTACATTAAAAGCACAAGGGTGAAACAAACAAAAACAGAAAAAGGATGTCAGTTATCTGAATTGATCAGAACAATAGAAAATTCCAAGTCTTTAGACTCTTTTCCTTACTTATTATCATATGGTCATAGTGGAAAATATTTTACAATTTGGTTGACTTAGATAAAGATTTAAATTAGTGTTAGCTTTAGAAATATTGATTAGATAGTCTACAGAAAGGTAATTTAATTATGGTGGAATTGGGGTTTAGTGGAGATAGGATGGTTCATATACAAAATTTATTGAGTGAGTGATTCCTAACCCATAAACATTCAGATTTTTGTCTCCATTGTCCTGCTACACCTCAATTTTGACATATATTATTTATGACATATTTATGACATATTATGACATGTATTATTTGCTAGTGATTTGCTTATTTTTTTTAAAGATTTTTATTTATTTGAGAGAGAATGAGAGTGAGAGCAATTACAGAGGGACAAAGTGAAGCATATTTGCTGCGGAGCAGGGATACCAATGTGGGGCTCGATCCCAGTACTCTGGGACATTACTTACTTATGCCATTTGTGTCAAAATGGGAATTGTTTCTATAGATGAGAGTTCCATATTTCAACAAACATGGATTTGGCCATAGTGTTAGGAATATCAATATTTTTGTATAATGCTCAGTTGAAAAAGCAGCTTTCTAAATTATTTTTTTAAAGATTTTATTTATTTATTTGAGAAAGAGAGAGAGAGAGAGAGAGAGAGAGAGCGCGCACAAGCAAGGGGAGGGAGAGGGAGAAACAGACTCCCTGCTGAGCAAGGACTTGGGGCTCCCATCCCAGGACCCCTGGCATTAAGACCTGAGCTAGAGGCAGATGCTTAAACAACTGAGCCACCCAGGCACTCTGCAACTTTCTAAATTCTTATACTTTTCAGGGAAAAATTCAGTTATTAATAAAGACTCAAAGATTTGCATGAAGCAAAGTAACAACCATGTTTTCTCAGATACATATTTTTTTCCAAGTATTAGGACAACACGATATGTTTTCTGATATTTTAAGTTACTTATGCTTTTAACTGAATGCTAGCTAGTTCATTTAACCTAGAAAACGTAGAGGTATAAACATTTCATCTCTAATCCCCCAAGATACCCAAACCCAATAAAATAATAGTTTTAGATTTCTGTTTCTTAAGGCTTTTTACAGATTTGCACTCACAGCTGCCTCTATCTAGCTCATTCCTTGGGCACTATTTTATTTTATGGAGTTTAATCATAGCCCTGTTTGTTCCGTAACAGAGATTAGACACTGTGGATATGTCTGCTATTTATTTGTAACACAGTAAGATACATTGTCAGCCCCTGGGTGAAAGTTATTAGTGCCAGAACATATGTGTTTTCCTGTGCTGGGGATAAGATAAGAAAAAAATCAGGGCTTTGCATGCTTTAGCTTAGTATTTCTGTTTTGTCCACTAATGAAGCAGATTTGTAATATCTAATGTGTTAAGTAAATAACTCTTTGTTTTCCCACAGAATTTAGAGTGCCAGTCTTGTCACTCAGTCTGAAGTAAATGTCCTTTCATTCTTGAAGGAGCATCTACTGGATTAGGCTGAGTCTACAAGTCAGGATTTCGATTGATTTTGAGATCAACCAAGTGAAATACATTGTATCTTCTGGTTATTTTCTGTGTGGTAGAATGCAGAAACTGTTTGACAAGACAGTGGCATAAGTTCTGGTAATTAGCCATCTAGATTGAAGGTGCTTATTCAACACAATTATATAGACTAGCAGGACTTCTGCCTCAGCAAGACTTGTAATGCTACCCAGCATTCTTGTCTGAATTACCACTTCATACTATCTTAATTTCTTTTTCTCCCCTTCTTTTCCTTTTTTTTTTTTTTTTTTTTTTGTAAGCTAATCTTGGCATTCACCATTATTATGATAAAATTTTGGCTGTGTTGGGCTCTGAGAAAAGCCATTTCTCCATTGGTTTCTTGGTGTTATGATGGGTGAAGAATAGAAATTAATACCCAAATTCTGCCAATTTTACCTTCTAAAGTCTCTTAGCATCTGTCCACTCTTCCACTTCCCTCCACTATACTTCAGCTGTAAAGCTGCCACTTTGGCACTTGTCTGGACTTCGGTAGAGCCTTCAAATGACTCAGGATCCACGCGCTGGTGCCCCTTTCCAATTTTTTCTCCACAATGAAACAGAGTAGTATTTGATAAAACCAAATCTGCTGAGAACTCCTTAATCACTTCCAATTATTGTTAGAATAAAAGAGCTTCCTTGCCCCCATTAATCAATTAATCAAGTACTACATGGTCTTCCACTTATTTGAAGAATATTTATGGAGTGCTATTCTAGGCAAGATCTTTGTAGTCTTGGACTTCACACTGGATGATGTGGAATATTCTGTCCATGTCTTCATCCTGACCATGAGCTCCCCTTGGTCACTACACAGAGATTTCTTTCAGGCCCTTTCTCTTGCCTTGCTCTTCCTTTGTCGCATGCACTTTCTTAATCTTTCTATTCTTTCATTGGACCTCAGTTCCAGTGTTCCTCCTAGAGGAAAGCATTCCTTGACTTTCCTAACTAGGCATCCTTGCAACTATATGTTGTCGTAGCCAAATGTACTTCTCTATGATATTTTTATACTTGCTTATGATTATTTAACTACTATCTTACTCCACATTTTGAAGACAAGTTTCTTGAGGTCAGAGGCCACTATCTTTGCCAGTCACTTGATTTCTGGTGCTTATCACAGGGCCTGTTGTATAAGAACCATCAATAAACCTTTGTTGAGTGGGTTATTCCTACCCCTTAGGTAAAAACTCATAAACATTCAGATTTTTTTCTCTATTGTCCTGCTACACCTCAATTTTGACATATATTACTTATGACATATTTATTGCATATTATGACATGTATTATTTGTTAGTGATTTACTTAATTTTTTTTAAAGATTTTTATTTATTTGAGAGAGAGCAGAGTGAGAGAGATCACAGAGCAAGAGGGTGAAGCAGACTTGCCATGGAGCAGGGATCCCAATGTGGGACTTGATCCCAGGACTCTGAGATTATTACCTAAATTGAGTCAGATGATTAACTCACTGAGCTGCCCCGGCACACCTATTTGCTAGTGATTCAATATTCCCTTAAGTAAACTGAGAAACTGGGCGCCTGGGTGGCTCAGTGGGTTAAAAGCCTCTGCCTTCGGCTCAGGTCATGATCTCAGGGTCCTGGGATCGAGGCCCGCATTGGGGTCTCTGCTCCTCGGGGATCCTGCTTCCTCCCCTCTCTCTCCCTGCCTCTCTGCGTACTTGTGATCTCTCTCTCTTTGTCAAATAAATAAATAAAATCTTTAAAAAAGACAAAAAGTAAACTGAGAAACTGCTAGGAAAAATAAATCTATCATCTGTCTATCTCTCTATCATCTATTCTATCATCATCTATCTGGTTATAAATAAATATACAAAATTAAAGCTTTTCCTTACATATTGAATTCATTTTCTCTCTACCATTTTCTCTTTTTTCTAGATTAATAATTATTATATTCAGCTGTTCTCAAAATATATAATTAGAGACAATCAGTAGAGAATCTACCCTTTTTCCTTTATTTTTTTACATTGAACTTTTCATCATATGATATACACCCCAGAATTCTGAATCCCCAGTGGTTAGAACAATGCTGAGCCCATATAGATAATCAATAAATATCTATTTTTCAACAAATACTTATTAAATCAATAACTCATCCTCTTTACCTTAATTTTTTTAAAGATTTTATTTATTTATTTTTGAGAGAGAGAGAGAGAGTGAGAGAGAGCATGAGAGAGGAGGAGGTCAGAGGGAGAAGCAGACTCCTCGTGGAGCTTGGAGCCTGATGCTAGACTCAATCCCGGGACTCCGGGATCATGACCTGAGCCGAAGGCAGTCACTTAACCAACTGAGCCACCCAGGCACCCTACCTTAATTTTTATATAATTAACTTTAAAATTGTATCTCATGTGGAAAGTGAGAGTTTTTCTATTTTTATTATGTGGTATATAATATACATATAAAATAATATATTATGAGGTATAATGAAAGTATAACCTATAAACTCATCACCTGATTAAGTAATGGATCACGGACATTGAAGGTCCATGTGTATTCATTCCATTCCCTGCCCCTAGGCTTGATGTAAGTCCTCCTGAAGAGATATATATATTTTTAAATTGCTTGGATTTTCTTTATAATTTTATTTCATATGTTCCTAGATGGTGTATAACTTCATTCTGTGCTTTTAACTTGTAAACATAGTGTACTGATATTATAAATGTTCGTTGACTACTTGCTTTCTGAGTCATTCATGTTGAAATTAGGTATCAGTCAGTATTCTGCAAGAAAACAAAATTTATGATTGCATTAAGGTAGCATAGCTCATTAAATAAGATGAGAGAGGCTTGTGTTCAAACGTTGGTTTCATTCCTTGCTAACTGTTTAACACTAGGCACATCACATATATTTTCTAGTGTCAGTTTGCTCATTTGTAAAATAGATATATAATCATATTTACATCATAGATTGTGAGAATTACACAAGTGTATCCATATAAATTACATAGATTAGAGCTGGGTATAGAATTAGCTGATTCTATTGTAATCATCTTTATCTTTATTATATCATCATCTTCATCTTCATCAAATAATATTGTCTTAATCTCTGTTGTATGTATAATGTTTCTTATATTTCTATCTAAGTAATTCACACTTTTGGTGCTATTGAAGATGGTACTACTGAAAATTTATATAATTGTTTATTGCAAGTATATAAAAATACCTATTGTTTTTGTATATTGACCTTGTATCCTGTGATTTTACTAAATTCAGTTATGTGTTCTAATGGTTTTCTTATAGATTCTTTGGGGCTTTTCTCCTAAACAATCACATTCTCTGTGAATATGGGGAATTTTTTGTTTTATCTTTTCAAATCTGTTTTTGTTTCATTTTTACACTTGTTATGACTTTCAGCATGATGTCAAATAAGAATGTGAGAGTTGATATCTTTGTCTTGTTCTTGATTTTATGAAGTCAATGGTAGGGTTTTTTGGTAGATGCCCTTGATGTTGTTAAGGAGATTCACTCCAACTCTTAGTTTACTATTTGTCATAAATGGATACTGAATTTTGTCAAATGCTTTTTTCCCATTGATTGATTGATAATTTAGTTTTTATTCTTTAGTTTACCAATATTAAACTACATTGATTTTTAAATGTTAAACTAGTCTTGGATTCCCAAAATAAACTCAACTTAGTCATGATGGACATTCTTTGCTATATGTTGTTGACTTTGATTTACTATTGTTTTGTTGAAGATTTTTGTGTCTGTGCTCATGAAGAATATTTATTGAAGTTTACTTGTAATGTCTTTGGTGGATTTTGGTGTTAGGGAAATGCTGGCATTATAAAATAAGTTGGGAATTTTCATTTTCTTGTCTAATTTCTGGAAATAATTGTGTAGAATTTATATTATTTTTTCCTTAAATGTTTTGTACAATTTACCCGTGACACCACTGAAGTATGTTTTATGTTTTTGTTTCTTAATTGGAAAAATTTTAACTAATATTTAAGTTTATATAATAACTTCTTCAGATTATCTACTTCTTCTTAAGTAAATTTTGGTATTTTATATCATTGAAGGAACTCATTTGTTTCATCTAAGATATGTAATTGTCTAATTTCCAGGCATGAAGTTATACTTAGCATTCTTTGACTAGTCTTTTGTCTCTAGTGTCTATTATGATATTACTTCTTTCATTTTTGGTAATTTGTATCTTCTGTCTTTATTTCTTGAACAGTCTGGCTCGAAGTTTATTATTTATATTTTTATTTTTGAACAACCAGATTTTGTCTGCATCTTTAAATTGTGTTTTCTATTTTATTAATTTATACTATATGATATGTTGTTTTCTTACTTTTTCTTGCTTTGGGTTCATTTTACTCTTCTCTTTTTACTTTCTTAAAATGAAAGCTTGTTTTATTGATTTGAGACTTTTCTTTTTTCTACTACGATAATTTAATATTACAGATCTTTCACTATGCACTTCTTTAGCTGCATCTCACAAACCTTTTTTGTTGTTGTTGAAATATTATGTGACTTATTTTGAAAATTAGGCCAGGAGTAACCCCAGTTTTGGAATGGAGGATTATAACTTTTCAATCTACTAAAATAATTTTTTAAAAAAGAAATGTCCCACAAGGACTTCTATTGTAATGTAGTAGTATCTGTAGTCTAGTATTCACAGTCTAGCCTAAGATCATATGACATGTAATAGAGAAATTCACTTGCCAGGTTTTGGCTGTGTCTTGAAATAAACTTGCTTATCTTCACTCTAAGACATTTTGCCATCTGTTCTTCCATGAGGTAGTATGGGATGGCTTAGCAAAATTTTGTCCCAGTCAGAAACTTGATGGATTCTGATATTTTTCTGAGACCTTTCTCAGAAAGTTAGGGAGGATCTGCCATTACAATAGCAACACCACTTGCAGCAATTTTTTGAGGGTAAATCCAATGGATTATTATAACTGTAGAAAATAAACTCCTCTGTACATAATACAAATATTTTTGACATACTTAAAGATGTATAGAGAAAAGTCTTCTCTCTGTCTCTGGTAAACACTTGGGGCAAATATTTACACATGCTATTCTGCCAATTTTTCTAGTTAGCTATACAACTGTTTCCTCTGTAAACTTTAATATGGTTTCCTGACTATACCAAAGTTGGCTCAATTGGTTCTTGAAGGTAGGGGTCTGAAATCAAGGATTTGACAAGATTGGTTCCTTCTGGAAGCTGTGAGTGAGAAACCATCCTATGTATTTCCTCAGGTTTCTAGTTGTTGTTGGTAATCCTTGGCATTTCTTGGTTTGTAGGTGGATTACTCCAATCTCTATCTCCATTTTCATATTTTCATATCACCTTCTTCTTCCTCTGTGCCCCCTTTGTGTCTCTGTGAATGTCAAATTTTGACACATTGTAATTTCATTTTCATTTGGCTCAAAATATATTTTAATTTTCACATATTTAGGATATTTACCTGAAACTTTTTGTTACCAACTTCTAGTTTATTTCTGTTACAGCATTTGAAGCATTTTTATGTTTATAATGTTAATATGTAAGCTTGCATTTTTATTTGGAATTTTATTTACTTGTCTTTTTTTTGTTTCGGTCTTATTTATTCTTCTTGACTTTGTTTGGGATTTGTCTTTTTTCCCCTGATTTTGTTTTCCACTATTGTTTGGACAATGTAATTTGTTTTAAATTCTTTTGATCATTGCTAATGAAATTTTAATATGCATACTTTTAAATGTCTAAAATTAATAAAATTTTTACTCTTTCCTTGAACAATAAAAGGACCTTAAGATACTTTAATTCAGGTCACCATTCTCTTTTCAGTTGTATATGATAATGTTATCCAGACTTAAACTCTGGAGATTTTTTTTTAATCCAACCTATTCAACATTAATATAATTGATTTATATAACCACGATTTGTTTATTCTTACCTACATTTTATTTTATTTTATTTATTTATTTTTAAATTTTTATTTATTTATTTGAGAGAGAGAAAGAGAGATTGAGAGAGAGCATGAGAGGGGAGAGGATCAGAGGGAGAAGCAGACTCCACATGGAGCTGGGAGCTGGATGTTGGACTCGATCCCAGGACTCCAGAATCATGACCTGAGCCGAAGGCAATCGCTTAACCAACTGAGCCACCCAGGCGCCCCTCTTACCTACATTTTAAATAATTTAATTTATTTGCAATTCCTTCTAGAATCCAAGAATTTTCTTCCAGGGTTATTTTTTCTTCTTTATTTTTATGCCTTACATATTCTTTTAATGAGGTTCTGTAGGTGATTGTTGGAGTTTTCAAAGGGTCCCTTATAAGTTGTGCACTTTTTCCTTGTCCATGTTCTGACAGTTGAGAAAGACATTTGGATGGGTATAAAAGGACACAATATTTTCTTCACTTAGCTAGAGAGGCTATATAGTAGTGGGCAGAGGTGATGTCTTTAGAAGAGCTGAACAGAAGATATGCTTCCTGTTCTTTTATTCCTAAGCAATAAAAGAGATTCACTCTGTAAGGATGTTTCTCTTAAATTTTCCTGAATTTTCTTGATTAAGGGGATAGATGGAGGTCTAGATTTGTGCTAGTTTATATATCTTTGGAGGAAACTATTATGAGTGACATGTCAGAACAGAGCAATAATGTTTCCCATTAATAATAATAAACTGTTTTTGTTTAGTTTCTTTTTAGTTTTAGAATAATTTTGTTTTGAGAATACAACTCTACACTGATATTTGTTTTCTCTTAATACGTGGAAAATATTTTACCACTATTTTTTGTCTTCTATTACTGCTGTTGAGAGGTAGGTAATCATTTTTTTTTTCAGTTCATTTTAGGTAAACTGTATTTTTCCTTTGGATACTTTAAAAATTTTATTTTTGTCTTTAAAGGTTTTCACTTAGACTAAAACATTCTAAATGTGTACATCCTGCTATTTATCCTGCTATTAATACTTACGATATTTTAATGGAGGATATATGACTTTCTTAAATTCTGGATAAGTTTCAGCCATTATTCCATGTTATTTATTCCTCATTCATCAACACAAAGCTCCATTTTTCTTTACCCTTCCTTCATGTTTTTGATCCTTTTTTAAAAACCTCCTTTTAATTGTATCTAATCAGCAAATCAACTTTTATTGTAGTTTTAAATTTCACTGCGTATGTATACACACTTACAAACATACACACACGTAATTTATAGACCTTCTATTTGTTTTGATGCTTTTAGTAATTTTGATATTTTAAGTTTTTTCTAATGAATTTTCAGTTTGAGCAGGATCAGTGGAGATATCTCATCTCCATTTCACCTGACATTGGTTAGTTTCAACTCAACTATGGTGGTAGTATCTACGTTTTTTGGCCATAGATTTTTCTCTGCATAGGTGTCTCTATATAGGGTGGCTTGAATTCCTCAGAGTGTTATGTCTGAGTTTTAAGAAAGAGTGTGCCAAGATATAGAAAGTGAAAGTTCCCAGTATTGCAAGGCCTGGGTCCAGACTAGGACAGTATCACCTTCAGTGGTTAAGCAATCACAGCTCAAATTCTAGGAGAAGACTTTAACTCCACCTCTCAAAAAGAAAAGTCAAAGAACTCTGAAGATATGTTTCAAATCTTTACAGATGCACTGACATGATACAATTCATTCTAGACTTTGAAAATCAGAGAAATACAGAATAAAGGAAGCTTTTTTAGAAACTTCAAATGGACAGTTAGAATTGCTAAAAATAGCACTGTTGTCTGAAATAATGATCCTGGTGGTTCACTTTGGGCTACATAAATAATGATCAATGTACATAATTCTATGTAACATTATTTCTGCCAGATTACCCCATCCCCTATTTTGTCTTATGTGATAGTCTACTGTTTTTAAGCATAACAAGTGTTTATAAACATGTATAAAAATATTTTACTTTTGTTTCTTCAAGAACATTTCAGCATCCCTAGCAACTCAGTGAATGTATGCTGATTGGTTGGAGAAACACAGACACCAAGCAGACAGTATAACCCAACCTTTCAAAAAAGAGACCCATTGTTGAATGAGTGAAAATAGCAACAAATACAATTTGACAGTAAAGCTCATTTTTTGTTATGAAATACTTATAAAATTTCTTATAGACTTGCCATGAACTATTTGATACTTAAAAGTACTATTAAAAAAATTAAGAGGTATGGTTTCTATCAGGCAGCCGTTTTGAGGTCCTAAGAATGAGTGGTTTTATGTTCAGATGAAATTTTCTAATTTCATTCTAGTTTGCCTTCTTTAACAATACAGCCTCTTGAGTTGGGAGTTCAAGTGCTAAACTTAATCTTGGGCTTCATGTTTTCACTAAATTTAAAGATGCCTTTACATTTGTCCTGCTGACAGCGCTTCAGAGGCACAATTATAAAAAGGCAGTCAGTTGGTTGCATGATCAGGGAAAGCAAAACAGGGCTTTAGTGCAATTTAAAGCTGAGCATCCTGAAAAGAGCTCTCTGGAAATGACTCATAAATAGTTTCCAACAGGGCTCCAGTCAAATGATGACAAAAATCTTTTAAGTCCCAAATATGTGCAAATGAATCCCAATTTGGCTTTGAATTATGCTATTCCTTTTATTTGATTCATTTTGAATGTCAGCATAGTGTCATCATTGTTTCTTTCAGAAGTAGCAAATACATCTAAACTTGGACATATGGAATTATTGTGCTTCTGGTGGATGAATTAATCCCCCCAAAGCTTGAAAACTTAAAAGCCAAACTTTTGGCATATTTTCAGCTAGACTCTGAGGCATCAGACTAAGCGGATCTTAATTTAAATGCATGGATATAAATCTAATAGAGAAGGCTATTTATGCATATTATAAATTATTGGTGAACAGTGCATGAAATATAGTCTGAACTGTTCATTGAAAACCCACATTCAGTTATTCAGAGTGAAGTACTATGACTTGTTATGTATTCATTGCCTAAGCATTCTTTTTCCATGGGAGAAGAAACACATTTCCATATGCTAATCTAACCAGGTAGAAAATTATTTTGCAGACACACTGACGTATGAAGTCTGTTTCTTCATAAACAATGACACCACTGTTCAAGTATTGTTTTATTTGAGTTTTATTTAGCCTCTTTCACTCTGGCTTTCTTATATAATTCTTTGCTAATCTAATATCTTAAACTGATCATGTTCAAGATAAAAGTTTTTCCCATTTTTCAACCTCTTAAGTTAGAACACTCGGAGACTGGCTTTGACTTTTCCTCCTTTCTCTATTTTTATCTATGGATCCCAAATCCTTTTGACTTTGCTTCCTAAGTGTTTTTAAAATCAATCATTCATTATTAATTTCTTCTGCCACTGACCCAGTTCAGCCTATTCTCATCTTTGCTTAGATCAACGCAACAGGCTTCTTGCCTGTCTCCTGGCTTCCAGAGTCTCCTTAGCTTTTTAAATATACCCTTCCCACTGTGGTGAGCAGTTACATTTTAAAAATACAAATTTATTCATGTCACATTCATTTATAAAGGCATTGGAATTTCTTATTACATACTATAGAATAAAATCCAAGCTGGCTAAGCCAGCTCAAATCTTTCCAGTCCTACTTGCTGCCACCTTCAACAATGCACCATCCCATATAGATTACTTGCAATTTGCCACACATTTGTGATCTGGTTCATTCCTTTCTTTTGTTTGGCATTGTATCTCAATTCTGCCGTATTTGACAGTGTCCTATTCACCTCTTAAGTTTAAACTTCAAGTCACCTTATTTCAAAGTCTACTTTGAAGTAAAGCAAGCTATTCCAATTTTAGCTTTCTTTTTATGCTCTCAGTATTTTCATATATGATGAATAATATTGTCTAGTACTATTTAAACACTTCCTAGTTAACTACTAATGCTTTAGTCAATTCAGTCTGCTATAACAAAATACTATAGACTTGGTGGCTTAAACAACAGCAATTTATTTTTCATAGTTCTGGGGACTGAAGAGTCTAAGATGAAGGTGCTATCAAGGAAGGTTTTATTCTGAGAGCTCTTCTTTTGGCTTGTAAGTGTCCATTGTCTTACCATGTGCTCACGATGATCTCTTCTCTGTGAGCTCCGAGTGAGTGTAAGCTCTCTCATGTCTCTTCTCATAAGAATGTTAATCCTAATATGAGGGATCTACCTTCTTGATTGCATTGCCCTAATTGCCTCCCAAATTACCATAACACTGGGGATGAGGAAATCCACATATGAATTGGGAATGGGGCACAAATGTTCAGTCCATTACAAACAGCAACCTTATTCTATAGGAAAGGAAACTGAGGCTCAAGGAATTTGTCCATAGTCACACAGCTGGTAAATGGCAAATCTGAATCCAGAACATACCATATAACTATTTTGATAAATTAGCTTTGAACTCCTTTGGTACATCTTATCTTCTAATTCTACTCATCTCTGTCTCCTGATGTCTACCACATATGAGATAATTGCCTTAGTCTAGGTTCCTGGGTAAAAGAATCTAAGATACAGAATTATATGTAAGAGGGTATTGGGGATTGTTTTAGTGAGCAATATGTTTAAGGGAAAGAAGGAGGTGAGATTAGACAAAGCAAGGAATTAAACTCTTATCCATTTGTAACAAAACTCTCAGCTCATCAGGGAGCTCTGGAGCTAAATGACTCTTAAGATTCATCTTATCTTGAACCAAGTGAATTGGAGATTTATATTCCTGCTTTGACCAGTTACTGGATAGAGGCTGTCACCAGAGAAAGGGTGCAAACTTGTGCAAGGTATCTCCCATCAAGGATGAGCCATCAACAGCCAACAATTGGTATCTGAGGGAACGAATGAATATCTCCATTGTGGGAGGGGTTTCTGGGACTCACTACAGCACCTATAAATAGTTGCATCTCCTTTTATACTCTCTGATGGGTTGGTTAAGTTTCCCTTTTCTACTCTATGTCCCACTAATACTTGGGAAGTTATACATTCAATATTTTTGATGGATACTTTTACATTTTTCATCTGTATACTTCTTTGTGTTTGTATCTCATTTCAACTCCCAGTTGACACAAGGACCTCAGAACACTTTGTCTGTTTACCTCCTATCATATTATATGATATTGTTCAGCACTTTAATTCCACTGTATTTCTCTACACTGTAATTGTAGTGGTCTTTGTGATGGCTGTTGAATTGGGTAGCTTCTCTAACATGTTTACCACTATCACTTCTTGTATTTCACTCTTTTTAGAGGGTTCAATTTTCACTTGCTTTATATATCTCCTTTAGCAGTTCTTTCAGTGAGGATCAATTAAATATAAGTCTTCTCAATATCTTTTGTTGAACTTCTTTGGTTTGCTCCACCTTTGGATCATCATGTAACAAATTATAGAATTTTAGAGTGATAGTTATTTACTTTCAGCACTTGAGCATATTACTCCATTTCTTCTGGCTTCTACTATTGTCTTTGAGAAGTCTAAAGCTGAAATCCTCAAGAGGGACTTATTGTGAGCCACCAGCCCTAACATTCTAAATAGCTGGGGTGGGGTGGGGTTTGAATGCTTCAATTCTGGATTAGGGATCTTTTTTAAAAAATATATTTTTTTATGTATTTGTGAGAGCAAAAGAGAGAGAGAGTGAGCATGCATGAGTGGGGGTGTGGAGGGGGGAGAGGCAGAGGGGAAGGGAGAAGGATAAGCAAACTCTACGCTGAGCACAGAGCCCCACATAGGTTTGACCTAGGTCTCAATCCCAGGATGCCAAGGTCATGACCTGAGCTGAAACCAAGAGTCAAACGCTCAACCAACTGAGCCATCCATGCACTCCTGGAGCAGGGATCTTGATGGCATACCATAGTATCCACTAGAGTAAGCAATCTATTATAAGGAGAAAAGTAGGGAAGGAAGAAGAGATGAAGAGAAACTCCAGCGAATTATTTATATTAAAGTTAGAGCTTGGGTCATTCTGAAAAGGCTCTTCTGCCAAGAGTCTTTAGTGCAGCGGCCAAATGTAGTAATTTTTAAAATTCTTTCATTTTCTGCAAAATGCAGTATTATTTACTCTCTCATCTCTAATGCTTCAACCAGCCATTGAAGCAGCATAAGGATTAGTTATTTATACTCTTATTTAGCAGAGGATATATTTTATTTTCATATGCACTCAAAAAAAAAAAGCTTATGATAACACTTGTAACCCCATTAAACTGAAAGGTTTAGACTTTAAGGAAAAGACAAGTTCCTCATTAGTGAAGCCTCGATACCTCAGCAAACTGGGCTTATTTAATTATTCCATTCAGTCCAGGAAATTTCCTTGGAAGAAACTCTAATGCTGGTATCTCATTATTTCTGTGAAGCAGAATGGGAGGAAATACTTTCTTGAATAGACAGTACAATGGATGGCCACAGTGAAGTTACATGATCAAGATTTGTCATGTTATCTCTTATTCTGGTTTGACACTGTGCATATTCTATGATTGCTAACCATGAATATTTATTGAATGATGCAGTATGTAGAGTTTATTTTCTAATTTATACACCACTGCTTTCATAAAGGATTTGAGACAATTTATACAAACACATGATTTTTTAAAATTTAAATGAACTTGAGTAAAAGAAAATGAGAATCAATTAGTGTGAAAATTAATAAACAAAATGCCTGCCCCACAGCCTGACATAGTTAATAAAGACCTCATCACAGCTCTAGACTTCCTGATGACTTATGATAAGAGAACATCTAACAGGTATAAAATTATATCTATGCTTTAGATAATGACATGTAGCTATTTTCTTAGTATAGAAGTTTGCAAAAAGAAAACCATCATGGGTCTCCATTTCCAAAGAGCACTTCAAACTAAAAAAAAGGCGAGAGAGAGAGAGAGATTGCTATCCTATATTCTTTAAGGTGATATGTTAGAAATATGAATTTATATATTTTTATCCATAAAACAGGAGCTTAAAATCTGGTTAGGCATGTAGGTAAAGAGGATTAGAAAAGGATAAATGCCAACTTTCCTGTTAAAATGGTAAATGGATAACAACAAATAATTTCCTTCACAAACCTCATAAAGGTAACAAAATACAAAATTATAAAAGCACTGCAAAACTTGAGTAAATACCATAGGGTAGATGTGGCTGTACCGAGAAAATTATTGTGGCTAAGCAACCCTTCCAGTTGTATAACCCAAGAGTAAAATTGGAAAGTGTCTTTTTTAGCCATTGTCATTTTATGTATATTCCACTTTATAGATGCATTGCCTACATCAAGAAAAGCCGATTGCTACTCATGTATTTGCTTTGACCTCTCTCAAAATTATCTGTTTCTTCCTAGCCATACTCACTTGCCCTTAGATTATGAATTAATCTCACTTTTGTCACCTATGGAAAGATGTCCTTGGGCGCCTGGGTGGCTCAGTTGCTTAAGCGTCTGCCTTTGGCTCAGGTCATAATCTCAGAATCCTGGGATTGAGTCCTGCATTGGGCTCCTTGTTTAGCAGTGAGTCTGCTGCTCCCCCTGCCCCTCCTTCCACTCTTTCTCTCAATATCTCTCTTTCTGTCTCCTCTCTCTCAAATAAATAAATAAAATCTTAAAAAAAAAGAAAGAAAGAAAGAAAGATGCCCCTGTTACTTGTTTTGCCACATCTTTATACAGCTGTGGAACTACTGTTTCAAAAGTCTCAGGTTATCCTTCATAAGTTGAAACTCAACATAGCAAAAAAAAAAAAAAAAAGAAAAAAAACTGTATATTCTGTGGCTGCCTTTCTAATCTCACGATCAAGATCGCTTTTTTGCAACTCGTGCTATAATATAAATTTTCATGAAAACTTTCATATTTCTGGGTCATTGCATATGCTCTTTTCTCTACCTGGATGCCCTCTCTTGTCTACATGACTATCTCCTACTTGCTCTTTGAATTGTATTAGAGTGTTCCTTTTAAGAAACTTTTGTGATACCCCTATCTACATTAGTATTCTTCTGCACTGCATTGCATTAGCACTCTACACATACTTCTAACAGTTAATGCTCTCATAGTTCATAAATATGTCCATTAGACCATGATTTTCTAGTTTTTTAAAACTACTCTCTATTCCATAGAGTTCACTAAATCCATGCTGGAAAGAAAAAGTAAATTCAGATTAATATTTTAGCTCTGATAAATGGTTGATGGGAAAGGGAGTCAAATTGGCCAAAACAAGATTTAGGGTTTGTTTTAGATTTGATTACTTCAGGTATTCCATGATTACTTTTATTACAAGTAGTGGCAGGTAAACGTATTCTCTAACGAATAA
The DNA here is from genome assembly GCA_002007465.1 of Ailurus styani. Taxonomy (NCBI): domain Eukaryota; kingdom Metazoa; phylum Chordata; class Mammalia; order Carnivora; family Ailuridae; genus Ailurus; species Ailurus styani. Next base: position 851,076 of record LNAC01000525.1, on the reverse strand, counting down.
CCTCTCATCCAGAGTCTCTTCATAGATATATTAACTTCTTGTATAAACTTAGGCAAGTCAGAAAAATTCTCTAAATATTCAATTTTAAATGAAAGGGGCATGTTAGAGATCTCTTCTGTGGGTCTTTTTTCCCCTCCAAGCTCTAACAGCATGCAAGTAAGTTTCTGTAACATTGCCATATCAGGTTATGATCTTTTATAAGAGAATTTCAATGTACTGTTTTTTAAAATTTTCCCTCACTCTGAGTATGCCTTAAATGTAGGTTTAGTTTGATAAAGCCTCATGTATTTACTAGGATTTGTCCACCCACATTCCAGGAAAACATTACACAGACTCCTGAGGAATCCATGCTGCTTTCACAAAGCCTTCATTGTTGCCATGAGGTACAGTTGGCAGCAGACACATTGTGGTAAGGTCAGTATCTACAGGGGCTGAGTCTTAGCACTTTGGAATAAATAAAGCTAAAAAATATTTGGTTTTCCTTGGTTGTCATAGAAATACACTGAGATACTTTGTAATTAGCTGATAAGCAATTCAACAAGCAACCCAACCAGACTAAATAATGAAAAATCCTTTTTTCTTTTTAGTGAAAATATCTTGTAGAGTATAAAGGTAACAATTCAACTCTAGCAAGAGTTACTGCAGATGGGATGGGTTATACTTTCTCTAAGGTGCTTCTGACTTCTGTTCTGGCCTATGTCATGCTGGCATCCCAAGAAGAGAGGATTTTTCTTAATTTATTTTCTTCCTTTTTTCCCTTCCTTTTCTTTATTTCTGTTCCCTTTCATGTGGGCTTGGTAAGGGAATTCCAGACTATTAGGATGTGAGATAAAATGTTATTTTTTCATTAGTCATGCTGAATCAGCATCATATAACCATGTTTTTACCTAAAAAAATATAATAAGAGAATTTTAAAAATTCCCTGTCTAAATATATATATGCCAGTTTAAACAAGAAGATTCTTTAAGAGAGAAAAAAACCCTTTCAAATATAGATTTATTTTATTTTGTCAATTCAGAACAAATGAGAGAACAGTAAAGTTTGTGCAGGGGTAGTAAAAAAATTGGGTTTGCAAATTAAATACATGGAATAGCACCACTGATTGAATGGTGATTCATCACTCTGTATTTTCTAATTTGGGATAAATATTTTCTGGAAAAAAAAAAAGATGGAGTAGTGACTAAACATGTGGATGAGGTAAAGGAACATTTGCTACTTGCCAAACACTGCTATGAGTTCAGATTTCATGTTTGTGATACCTCTACAAGAGATATATTTTAGGCACATATCATACAGTGGCACCAAATAAAAAGCAGAAGTCTCCTTTTCTGAGCTACTAATATCTTTTACTAAATATTATCACAGTTAACAATTTTGTGTATATTCTGAGAGAAAGTAATGGTTTTTTTTGTTTTGTTTTGTTTTGTTTTTGGATAAACCTGTGTAAGGAATATCCTTTTGATATTTTCAAATGCAAACTATTTGCCTCACATACCACCTTCATTTTTCAACTACTAAATAATAAATTTTAGAAATTTTTCGATATCAGTAAATGCACACATCTCGTTCTTTTAAATACAATGCAGTGTTTTATTTTATGAAAATGACATATTTATTCAACAAATTCCATGCTTAATAGACATTTAGGTTGCTGCATATTTTTCCTACTCTAAATTATACTATAATAAACATTCTTCTTCATATATCTTGAAATGCTTTTGTAAGTATATACCTAAAACCAAATGCTAAAAGTGCAATTGATGGGTCAATCTGCATTCAAAATTGTGGTGGGCATTTTTATTTGTTTTTCAAAATCGATATAGCAATTTTTATGCTTCCCAACACCATTACTTGTATGTTACATATATACCTGTATTTGAATTCTATACTCCAGAAGTTTTTTGAAGATCAATGATCTAAATAACCTGGTTCATGGTAAGAATCCAACTTAGCATGACTCAAAACCTCTGGAAACATCAAAAGATACCTTTGTGTAGTTTAGATTAGTAGAATTTGGGAAAAAAAATGAAAAGGCACATAATTAGGCAATAGTATCAATGTAGTGAATAAATTAAATAATGTTAGCTTGTAAATTTCATGTTAGATTTTTAAAATTTCTTGAGTAGATAACAAAAATCTAAAGTAGGGTGAATACTAATGAGGACATTTTCTTCCTGGGAGAATGAGGAAGAAATTGAATGGAGAAATCATGAAGAATAATAAACAAAAAATGCATTATTTTACTTGCATTTGATTTTTACCATGTACTTGGTGAGTTGCTCTTATGGTGAATGAGGCATTATGCTAAACCTGGAAATTACAAGAAACTAAAGGAGGATTATGATTCTCTAGAAGTTTACAGTTAAACATTGAGGAGTCAAAAAATAGTTTAAGAAAATACCAGAAAAGACCCTGCTGAATTTGTATGATTGTCAAATAAAGAGTGCCATAAATAAATGCCTAGGAATTCAGGTAAAAGAGATGGCTTAGACAAGGAAAGACTTTACAGAGATGAGATTTGACTTGGGGCTTGAAGAGCCTCTAAGACTTTGAAAAGGCTGGGTGGGCAAGGAGGGTTATTCCTGGGATAAAGCAAACTCAGTTACTTAATCTGAGATTTCATAACAGTATTGTTTAATAAGTTTAGATCCTTCAGAACTGAGTTGCTTAAAGAAACTCATGTTTCTGCTTTTAGTTTTTTTAATTCTGCCTGGGGCCAAATACAGAGGGGAGTTTGTTTACTTTCTTTTCCTTTTTTTTTGTGCAAACATAATTTTGTGAAATATCCTTGTAGATAAAAACTGTCAGAATTTAATAAAAACTTTAACTGTCTTGTTATCACAATATATTACATTGTATTATGCTATGTTATGTTGTATATTTTACATTCCATGACTTCTTTTTTGTTAAAGGAGCTTATGACTTTTTATCAGCAATGTCAGAATAATGATATCACAAATATTTGGCTGATGAGAGCATAAGGTCAGTCTGAAATAAAGATAGGAAATCAAAGAATATTAAAAGGTCTTTATCCAAGTTATCCTTCATAGCACTCCAAATTTTTCTCATCAGAGTCTTTCTTTTGGGTAAGAGCAAGTTATGCTAATTATGTCTCACTTTCCAAATCCAGCCCACTGTCTACTTTTGTATAGCACACAGTCTAAAAATGTTCTTTACTTTTATTTATTTTTTAAAGATTTTATTTATTTATTTATAAAATTTATTTATTTATTTATTTGAGAGAGAGGGATGGAGAGAGAGACAGTGGGGAAAAGGACAAGCAGACTCAACACTGAGCAGGAGCCCAACCTGGGGCCAATCTCATGACCCTGAGATATGACCTGAGCCAAAACCAAGAGTCTGAGGCTCAACCTACTTAGCCACCCAAGTATCCTAAGAATGTTCTTTAAATGGTTGAAAAAGAATACTATTTTGTGACACACAAAAATTTTCTGATATTCAAATTTCAGTGTCCATCCATAAAGTTTTTGAAACTCACTGCAACATCAGAGTTGAGTATTACAACAAAAACTGTATGACCCACAAAATATATAATTTTTACTATTTGGCCCTTTCCAGAAAAAGTTTGTTGACCTCTAGGTTAGCGGATGGATTTAGAAGGTCACAGTAAAAAGTGCTGCCTGGGTAGGTACCAAGACAGAGAAACAAGGACCACATTACCATCCACACTAACAATTTCCTCAATTTGTTCAGAAACGGTACCTGTGATAATCATCAGTGGCTTTGATCCCACCTCCCTCTAGCCCTACTGTCTTCACCACAGCTTATTGTCTCAGCTGAAAGTCAAAAATAGTGGAACCAATTTCCAATCAGCTCAAAATTCTCACTCTCTTATTCTCTGTTTCAGGACTGGACCCTTATCAAAACCTCATGTGATCAAAATCTTCCAACTGTCTAGATTTGTTCTGGGAACTTCCTTAACTGTTATCCTTTCCTAGAAATGTCCCTGTCCTCCAAATTTCTTTACCTTGAATATGCTGAAAAATGTTAGAGCATGAAAACCCTAGACCAGGGTTTCTTTAAATCTTGTCCATGGACCCCTGAGAATCTCTGTAAATGTTTCAAGGTATTGAACGATCACGCTATTTGCATGGTAATACTAAGATGTTATTTGCTTTTTCACCATGTACCTTTACTGTGATTATACAAAAGCAAAGATGGACAAAACTGCAGGTGCCTGAATCAACATAGTAACACTAAATTGTGTTAGCAGTCTATTCTTCATCACCATCCATTCTCGTAGGAAAACAAATCCAGTTTCTTTTACAAACTTCCTGGATGAAGTAATAAAGAATATTAATTTTACTAAATATCAGCTCTTGAGACTATGCCTCTTTAATATTCTATATGATTAAATGGGCTGTACACAAAGAGCACTTCTGCTGTATGTCAAAGCATGGTGAGTGTCTCCAGGAAAACACTTGTGTAATCTTTGGAATTATGGGATTATGGACCCCCTTGTACATGGTATACATTTTTTACTTGAAAGAATACCTGACAGACTAACTATGGTTATTCATACACAAACATATGGAAGATATTTTCTCAATATTAAACAGAATGAGATTGTCACTTCAAGGAAAACAACTGATAATGTTTGTTGCCTGTGATAAAACTTGAGCTTTCCAAGTGAAAATTAGAATTTTGAAAAACTTGTATCTGCTACCATGATCTTGACAGCTTTCCAATACTTCAAGACTTTTAACAAGGTCCATGATGATATTAGTAAATGTGATTTTTGATATTGCATAATGAAATGTGCTAATATTCAGAAGAGATGCACAACTTAGTGACCAGTACTACAAATCATGCATGGGTAAACTATTCTTTTAAAGTGTAAGACCAATGGATTTTGATACAACAGATATGAAGAATTCATCAGTGTGCTTTCACATTACATCTTTCATCTAACCTTTAAGAAACTGAAACTGCTATTTGTCAAGATTTGCTATATTGCCATAATTATATGAAAATTATTAAAATACTACTAATTTTCCAGCTATGTATCTTTGTGAGACCAGGATTTAATATCCTTCAGCCAGAAGTATATATCACAACAGATTGAATGCAGAAGCAGATATAAGAATTCAACTGTTTCCTATGAAGCCAGACATTAAAGAAAGTTGCAAAAATGTAAAATAATGTGATTTTCCACTCTTTTTTAAAGAAAATGTAACTATATTTAGAATGTTATTTATGAAATATGTTTATTGGGAGTTTACTGCTATTTCTAAGTGATGTAATAGTAAAAATATTTTCAGTTTCAATTTCTAATATGATAAATACCAATAGCTACAACACTCATCATCAAAATCTTTTTGGGGTTCTCAGTCATAATTAAGGTTGTAAGAGGTCCCTAAACAACAGAATCTAAGAATTATTGTCCTGTAGGTCAGAGAGAAAGGAACTGGAACAAGAAGAAATTATAATCACCTTGCTTAAAGTCAAGGTGAAGACAATTCAGCTGTGGTAGAGAGGGTGAGTTAGGATTGGGTTTAATTTAAGTCATATGAAACCAGTGGAGTCAGCCCCAGGAGAACCTGAGGGTGTAAGGAAAAAGGGATACAGGAAGGGGAAGATTCATGAAGTGTCTACATGGAGACTGCCAGAAGGCTGTGACTAGGTTTGGGCAAGGTAGGCTCTAGGACCTCTTACATTCTTGCTTAGAAAAAGATGGTAAGTTGTAACCAACACTTTAAAAAAAAAAATTCCTGGGGTGGTAGAATTTTAAAATTGATATATAATTGACATATAAATATTACATTAGTTCCAGTTATACAATATAATGTTTCAATATTTGTATATATTATAAAATGATCACTTAGTAATCAATATTCATCAATTTAGTTCTAAAATTTATTATCCTTACAATAAAAATTTTTTAAGTCTATTCTTAGGAATTTTGAAATGTGCAATATTGTATTATTAATTGTACTCATTATACATTACATTTCCATGACTTACTTATTTTATAACTGGAATTTGGATCTTTTTATACCTTTTGACTATTTTTCTCATTCCCCTGCCCCACCTCTGACAACCACCAATCTCTTCTCTGTATCTATGAGTTCATTTTTTCCTACATTCCCCATATAAATGAGATCATAGAGTATTTATCTTTGTCTTATGTCACTTAGCATAATGCCATCAAGGTCTATGTATGTTGCTGCAAATGGCATGATTTCCTTCCTTTTTATGGTTAAATAGTAAGCCATTATATATATAAATACCACATCTTTTGCTGTTTGTTTCTTCTTTATATTTTTATATTAAGATTTTTAGTTTATTTCCATTACAGTTATACATATAAACATACAATGATAAATTAGTTTCAGGTGTACAACATAGTGATTCAACAATTCTATACATTGCTCGGTTGTCATCATGGTAAGTGCACTCTTTAATTCCCATCAAATATTTCACCGATTCCTCACACCTCCCCTTCAGTAATGATCAGTTAGTTTTGTATAGCTAAGAGTCCGTTTCTTGGTTTCTCTCTCTTTTTCATTCCCTTCATTTTGTTCCTTAAATTACACATATGAGTGAAATCATCTGGTATTTGCTTTCTCTAACTTATTTTGCTTAACATTATACTCTCTAGCTCTATCCATGTTGTTGCAAATGGCAAGATTTCATTCTTTCTTAGTCTGAATAATATTTCATTGAGTATATATAACCACTTCTTCTTTATCCATTAATCTATTGATAGATACTTGGGCTGCTTCCATAATTAATGTTTTTGTATTTTTTGGATAAATACCCAGTATAATTATAGATTGTAGGATAGTTCTATTTTAAACTTTTTGAGGAAACTCCATACTGTGTTCCACAGTGGTTGCACCAGTTTGCATTCCCACCAACTATACATGACATTTCCTTTTTTCCAATATCCTTTCCAACACGTGTTCATTTGTTCTTTTTTTCTTTCTCTTTCTTTCTTTCTCCCTTCCCTCCTTCCTTCCCTCCCTCCTTCCTTCCTTCCTCCCTCCCTCCCTTTCTTTCTTTTTCTTTCTTGCTTTCTTTCTTGCCGTCTGACAGTTGTGAGGTGATAGCTCATTATAGTTTTGATTTTCATTTCCCTGCTGATGAGTGATGTTGAACATCTTTTCATGTGTCTTTTGTCCATCTATATGTTCTTTGGAGAAATGTCTGTTCATTTCTTCTGCTTATTTTTTAGTTGGATTATTTGGTTTTTGTGTTGAATTATACTTTATATATTTTGGATACTAACAATTTGTTGAATGTGCCATTTGTAAAACTGTCTCCCATTCAGTACGTTGTCTTTTAGTTTTGTTGATTGTTTCCTTCATTGTACAGAAGATTTTTTTATGTTGATGTGTCAATAGTTTATTTTTGCTTTTATTTCCCTTGCCTCTGGAGACATAGCTAGAAAAATATTGCAATGGCTGTTATCAAAGACATTACTGCCTGTGCTCTCTTCTAGGATTTTTATGGTTTCCCCTCTCACATTTAGGTCTTTAATCCATTTTGATTTTTTTTTTTTGGAGTATGGTGGAAGAAAGTGGTCTAGTTTTCATTATTTTGCATGTAGCTGTCCAGATTTCCAAAATGCCATTTGTTGAGGATACTGTCTTTATCCCATTGCATATTCTTGTCTCCTTTGTTGAAGAATAATTGACCATATAATTGTGGGTTTGTTTCTGGGCTTTCTATCCTGTTCCATTGATCTATGTGTCTACTTTGTGACAGTACCATACAGTTTTGATTGCTACAGATTTGTAGTATAATTTGAAATATGAAATTATGATAACTCCCACTCTGTTTTTCTTTTTCAACATTGTTTTAGCTATTCAGGGTCTTTTGTGGATGCATACAGATTTTAGGATTGTTTGTTCTAGTTCTGTAAAAATTGTTGGTATTTTGATAGGGATTGTATTAAATCTGTAGATTGCTTTGGGTACTATGGAAACTTAAACAATATTTGTTCTTCCAATCCATGAGCTTGGAATGTCTTTCCATTTCTTTGTGTAATCTTCAATTTCTTCCATCAGTGTTTTATAGTTTTCAAAGTACAGGTCTTTCATCTCCTTGTTTAGATTTATGCCTAGGTATCTTAGGCATTTTTGGTGCATTTGTAAGTGGCATTTTTGGTGCATTTGTAAGTGGGTTTGCTTTCTTAATTTCCCTTTCTGCATCTTTATTATTAGTGTACAGAAGTGCAACAGATTTCTGTATATTGATTTTGTATCCTGCAACTTGACTGAATTTATTCATCAGTTCTAGTAGTTTTATTGTGGAGGCTTAGGGTTTTCTACATTTAGTATCATGTCATCTGCAAATAGTGAAAGTTTTATTTCTTCCCTATGAATTTGGATGCCTTTTATTTCTTTCTCTTGTTTGATTGCTATGGTCAGGACTTCCAGTATTATGCTGAATAAAAGTGGTAAAAGTGGACATCTTTGTCTTCTTCCTGATCGTATGGGAAAAGCTCTCACTTTTTACCATTGAGTATGATGTTACCTATGGATTTTTTATATATCGCCTTTATTATGTTGAGGTATGTTCTCTCCAAATCTACACTGTGGAGAGTTTGTTTTGTTTTTTTTTTTTAGTCATGAATGGATGTTGTATTTCATCTAATGCTTCTCTGCATCTATTGAAATGATTGTATGGTATTTATCCTTTCTCTTATTGATGTGATGTATCATATTGATTGATTTGTGAATATTGAACCAGGCTTACACCCTGGGAATAAATCCCACTTGACTATAGTTAATGAACTTTTTTAACATATTGTTGGATTCCATTTGCTAATATTTTGTTGAGGGGTTTTGTGTCTATTTTTATCAGAAATATTAGCCTCTAAGTATCTTTTTTTGTAGTGTCTTTATCTGGCTATGGTATCAGGTTACTGCATGACTTATAGAATGAATTTGGCTGTTTTCCTTCCTCTTTTGTCTTTTTTGAAATAGTTTAAGAATACCTCTTCTATTTTTTGGAATAGTTTGAAAAGAATTGGTGTTAAATCTTCTTTAAATGTTTGGTAGAACTCATCTGTGAAGCCATCTCCTCCTGGAGTTTTGTTTGTCTGGAGTTTTTTGATTACTGATTCAATTTCATTGCTGGTAATCTATCTATTCAAATTTTCTTTCTTCCTGATTCAATTTTGGGAAGTTATAGGTTTCTAGGAATTTATCCATTTCTTCTAGATTGCCCAATATATTAGCTTATAAGTTTTCATATTATCTTTTATAATTCTTTGTATTTCTGTGGTGATGTTATTTCTCCTCTCATTTTTTTTTGAGTCATACCTTTCTTTTATTTTTTTCATTTTGATGAGTCTGGCTAAAAGTTTATTCATTTCGTTGATCTTTTCAAAGAAGCAGCTCATGGTTTCATTGATCTGTGGTAATTTTTTTTTCTATTTTGCTTATTTGTGTTTTAATCTTTATATTTTCTTCTGCTGACTTTGGGTTTTATTTTTTCTTTTTCTAGCACATTTAGTTGTAAGGTTAGGTTGTATACTTGAGATTTTTCTTGCTTCTTGAGGTAGGCCTATATTTGCTGCATCCCAGATATTTCGGACTACTCTGCTTTCATTTTTTAAAGTTTTCATGGCTTTTTTTAAATTTCCTCTTTTATTTTTTCATTGACCCATTAACTGTTTAGTAGCATGTTAGTTAGCCACCATTTATCTGTGCTCTTCACAAACTTTTTTGTGTGGTTGATTTCTAGTTTCATAGCACTGTGTTCAGAAAAGATGAATTGAGGGATACCTGGGTGGCTCGGTTGAGCATCTGACTCTTGGTTTTGGCTCAGGTCATGATTTCAGAGTCACGAGATTGAGCCCCACATCAGGCTCCACACTCAGCAGGGAGACTACTTGAGATTCTCTCTCTCTCCCTCTGCCCCTCACCCAGCTAACACACACACACACACTCTCTCTCTCTCTAAAATAAACAAATAAATCTTTAAAAAAAGATATAAGATGAATTGAGGGACTTCAATCTTTTTGAATTTTTGAGATTTGTTTTGTGGCTTAACGTGTGAGCTCTTTTGGAGAATATTCCAGGTGCAAGTGAAAAAATGTGTATTCTGCTGCTGTAGGATAGAATGTTCTGAACATATCTGTTAAATCTGTCTGTTCCAAGGCCACTTTCTTCTGGCTCTCAAAGTTTTTGCTAAAAAATCCACTTGCAGCCTTATAGGTTTCCCTCATATGTATGAGTTTTCTTTTCTCTTGTTGCTTTTCAAATTCTCTCTTTATCACTATTTTTTTTTTTTGCTGTTTTAATTACTATGTGTGTTGGTGTAGACCTCTTTGGGTTGATTGTGTTGGAGAATCTATGGCTCCTGGTCCTGAATTTCTCTTCCCTTTCCCAGATGAGGGAAGTTTTTAGCCATTATTTATTCAAGAAATTTCTGCTTCCTTTTCTTTCTCTTCTTCTGGGATCCCTGTAATGCAAATGTTATTATGCTTGATGGTGACACTGAGTTCCCTAAATCTAATCTCATTTTGCATAATTTTATTTTCTCCCACCTTCTCAGCTTGATTACTCTCCATTCATTACTCTGTCCTCCAGGTTTCTGATACATTCTTCTGGTTCATCTAGTCACTATTTATTCCATCTAGTGTATTTTAATGTCATATATTGTGTTCTTTTTTTTTAAAGATTTTATTTATTTATTTCGCAGAGGGAGAGAGATCACAAGGAGGCAGAGAGGCAGGCAGAGAGAGAGAGGGGTAAGCAGGCTCCCCACTGAGCAGGGAGCCCGATGTGGGCCTCGATCCCAGGACCCTGAGACCATGACCTGAGCCGAAAGCAGAGGCTTTAACCCACTGAGCCACCCAGGCACCCCATATATTGTGTTCTTTATCTCTAATTGGTTTCTTTTCTTTTTTCTTTCTTTTTTTTTTAAATCTCTTTGTTAAGGGCCTTGCTGATGTCCTCTACTCTTTTCTCCAGCCTAGTGAGTATATTTGTGATCATTACTTTGAATTCTCTATTAGGCATATTACTTACCTATGTTTTGCTTAAGTTTCTTGCTTTGATTTTGTCTTATTCTTTCATTTGGGTCATATTCTTCTGTCTTCTCATTTTGTCTTACTCTCTATGTCTGTTTCAGTGTGGTAGGAAAGACAGCAATGTCCCCTGCACTTGAAAGTAATAAGAAAAGGTCTGACAATGTCCTGCCATGCAGTGTCCCCTGTTCACCAGAACTTGGAGCTTCCGAGGTGTCTGTTATGTGTGACACATGTGCGCTGCTATTGTGGCTGAGGTGCTTTTTCCTGAAGTCCAGTTATCTGCAATAGCTGGCTTTGTCTGTTGTGGGAAATGTTTGGCTCCTTTGGTGTCAGTGGGCCAGGTTGGGGACACTCTGGGCTTTAATTGAGTCAGGCTAGACATTTTCCAGAGATATGGTAGCACCAAACTGTTGGGCACTTTCCTTGTGTTGTCCCAAGAGACACTTCTGTTGGTGGGTGGGCATGCAGTCAGACCACTTCTCTCCCTCCAGCTCAGTGCTGAGGCCTCACTCTGACTAGAGTGTGTGGTTTTCTTCCTCTTGCTAGAGCAAGAGTCACTTGGAGTGGTGTTGACCCCTGAATGGGCCACTTGCACACTGCCAGTACTGCTTTGGTTGGGCTCTGGCCATGAGAGTATTGGAGAGAGAGAGTGGATTGGTGGAAAAACAGTGTGGGAGGCAAGATGCATCAGGGGTGGTGCTAACATGCTTGGTGTCCCTGTGGTTGTCTATGGGAGGGGCCCTGACACTCTGGGACCAAAGCAGACTGTATGATTCTCCAGAAGCATAGCATGGGGGTGGGTGGGTGGTAGGGCTAATGTTCTAAGAAAACTTTACATGTGGTTATTCCCATGTGGGAGGGACCTTGCAGCACCCGGACAGAGGCAGGCTATCTGGAGGGGTCAATTGGTAGAAACAATGTGGAGGGGCAGGGCAGCAGTGTTAGCAAGTTAGGTAGAAAGTCTAGTAGGGGACCATGTGTTTATACTGGGGGGAAAAAGAAGGAAATGGTGCCTGCCAGTTCTTTTATTCCTGGAAGAGTTCTGCAGAAATTTCTGTCCCTCTGGGACAGACTCTGAGATTAGTAAATAACTCTCCTTTCTGCATGCCTCCAAACATTTTTCAAACTGTTGCTTGTATGCTGTATCTACTGGACTGTTTATTGTGCTGTCTCTTTAGAGCATGGATTGTTTTCTCTCACACTCCAGGCTCTCCTAGAACTGCTCATTTGAGCCTGCTCATTTTTTTTTTCAATTCCAGGTTTTAGGGGTGCTTGGGTGGCACACTTGGTTAAGCATCAGACTCTTGGTTTTGGCTCCAGTTGTGATTTCAGGTTGTGAGATCAAGCTCCCATTTGGGCTCCACACTCAATGTGAAATCCGCTTGAGATTCTCTCCTTCTCTGCCTCTGCCCTTACCAGTTGTGCTTGCTCTCTCACTCTCTAAAATAAAATAAATAAATCTTTAAATAAATTCTAAGTTTTAAGTCACACTGGTTGTAGAAACTCATTCAGCCATTCTGGTTTCCAAAGCCAAATGTTATGGAGATATGTCTTCCCCATCCAGGCTCCCTTTTGTGGGGTCTCTTTCTCTCTCTCCTCTCCACGCCTGCAGTGTCTCTCCCTTCCACAGACCATTTAGTTCCCAACCACATCTCTTCCCTTCTTATCCTCTTCAATGCGGCCTCTTCTCTACATTTAGTTATGATGTTTATTTTGCCGGTGATCTCGGTTATTTACACTGATGTAAGTATTATCCAGTTATATCCCTTGTATGGGACAAGGTGAGCCTAAGAGGTCTGTACTCCACCATCTTCCCTGGAAGTCTTCCCTTTTTTCTATACCACATTTTATCTACCAATTCATCCATGTATAGACACAGGTAACTTCCATGTGTTGGCTATTACATATAATTTTGTAATGAACATGGGAACACATATATCTTTTTGACTTAGTGTTTTTATTTTCTTTAGATAAATACCTGGAAGTGGAATTGTTGGATCATGTGATAGTTTTCTTTTTAATCTTTGAGGAACCAATATACTGTTTTCCATAGTGGCAGTACCAATTTACATTTCCACCAGCACTGCACAAGGCTTCCATTTTCTCCACATCCTTGCCAACCCTTGTTATTTCTTGTCCTTTTAATAGCCATTCTAATAGGTGAAAGTTGTTATCTCATTGTTGTTTTAATTTGTATTTCCCTGATGCTTAGTGATGTTGAGTATCTTTTCATGTACCTTTTATTCATCTCTGTGTTCTTTGGAAAATTGTGTCCTCAGATCCTCTGTCCATTTTTTTCATTGGATTGTTTGTTGTTTGGTATTGAGTTCTATGAATGTTTTATATATTTTGGATATTAATCTCTTATCAGGTATTTGCAAATGTTTTCTCCCATTCAGTAGGCTGATTTTTTCATTTTGTTGATGGCTTCTTTTGCTGTGCAATAACTTTATATTTTGATGTAGACCCACTTGTTTATTATTGCTTTTGATGCTTCTGCTTTTGGCGTCAAATTCAAAACAACATTGGCAAGACTGATGTCAAAAGAGCTTAGTGTAGCTGTTTTTTCCATTCAAACCTTTAACTCATTTTGAGTTAGTTTTTGTGTGTATGGTGTAAAAGAAAGGTCCAGTGTCATTTTTTTTCTTTCCATGTGGCTGTCCAGTTTTCCCAGCACTATTTACTGAAGAGGCTATCTTTTCCCTATAGTATAATCTTGGCTTGTCTATTATGAATTCATTGACCCATGTGTGTGGGGTTATTTCTGAGCTCTTTATTCTATTCCACTATCTATGTGTCTATTTTAATGCCAGTGCCATAATGTTTTGATTACTATAGCTGTGTGATATACTATAATGCATAATGCCTCAAGCCATGTTATTCTTTCTCAAGATTGCTTTGGTTATTTGGAGTCTTTTGTGGTTCTATAAAGTTTCAAGATTTTTTTTCTATTTCTATGAACAATACCATTGGAAATTTAATAGGATTGCTTTGAATCTGCAGACTGTTTTTGGAGTATGAATATTTAAACAATATTAATTCTCATGAACATAGCCTATCTTTCCATTTATGTATGTTTCTTTAATTTCTCTTATAAATGTCATCTAGTTTTCAGTATATAGCTCTTTGACCTCTTCGGTTAAATTTATTCCAAGATTATTTTTTCATATAATTGTAAATGGGATTATTTTTCTTAATTTAATTATCTAATAGTTTATTATTAGTATATAGAAATGTAACAGGTTTCTGTATATTATTATAATTTGATATCCTACAACTTTACTGAATTCATATATTAATTCTAATGATTTTTCAGTGAAGTCTTTATAGTTTTCTATGTATAATGTAGTGTCATCTGCATAATTTCATCTGCATTATATCATAATTCTTCCTTTCCAATTTGGATACCTTTATTTATGTATTTTTCTTGCTCGCATATTTTTTTTTCCACAGTACCTCTGGGCAGGCTACTTTGGAAAACAGCATTTGGGGCCTCTCTATCCCTTTGATTTAGAGGTAACAAGTTTGTAAAAAACAATGAGAACTTTTATCCCCTTACTCCCTAGCCACTGTAATGTGGTGAGTATACTCATCTTCAGTGTGACTCTAAAGTAATGAAAACTCGAGGAATCTGTTGCTTGCCCTTATATTTACAACTTTGATCATGTCTAAAATGTAAATAACATCATTTTATAATTAGAAATAAAAAGTTCAAATCACATATATGATCAGGAAGTCTTAATTTCCATTCTCTTTCTTTTTTCCCCTTTTCCTTTTAATACTGCTCTTCTCTGTTCTAAGGTACATAACTTTGTATGTTGCCTCAATTCCTTTCATGGAATGAAGAAGACTACAAATAATAATAAAATCAGCAGTGCAGGAAGTAACATTTTGCACATGAATTTAATCTAAACTGTGACTTTAGATTACATCTTTCCTATTTCCTATTTCCATCATACCTTGTGCATTTTCTTCCTTGATGTTACAAATATTGTAGTTTGGTATTTTTTTCCAATAGTAAAATAATATAATGGCAAAAATGTAAAAAAGGAAAGAAGTAGAGGAACATTTACATGAAAGTAATGCATTTTGGTTAACAGTACAACACTGTTTTAATAATTATTAAGTGTATATAAATAGTCTTTATGTTGTGACATTCTCTTGGTGAAACCATTTGGTGATGTATTCAAATTGTGTTGCAAAGGAATGTTGGAGAGGGAAAGATGATAAAGGTATAAGTTCGTCAGTTCACTCAGAAGAGTAAGATTGGGTAGTAATAGCAGCAAAAAAGTAAGTGTCTGCTTTCCTTATTTTCTTCATATATTTCTCTCATTCCCACTTAGGGGATGACCAAGAAGACAATGATGCAACAAATTCTGTGTATAAAACTTACAGGGAGGTAGAAAAACATGAACTATTTAGAATGATTTTGTATTCCTTTTCAGAAGAGCAACAGAAGATCATAGTAAGTTCTGAAAATTATATATGTAAATATAATTGCAAATTGCTTAGCATACCTGACTAAATTTCAAAATTTTCTGTGATAATGTGTTCTTTTAAGGCAATTTTTTCATATTTTAGGGACCATTTGTAATTATTCTTCTCTATTTACAGTTGAAGCATTGTGAAATGCTTCAGAGATTGTGTATTGAACAGTGTTTTGCACAAACCAGTAATTCACTTTGTATGCCTTCCAGGGAACTTGGGCAAATAAAACTAGATGTTTATTTTCCTTTTACACTTAAAAATGGCTTGTAGTCCTAGATAAGTCATATACCTGTCACATACACATGGTGTGTGTCTATTTGATGACAATACGACCATAAAGAAAGTGTAAAATTGGATCAAACTAGTGATTTATTAATTGTTTTATTGAATTTAACTTCTTTCCTTCACATTTTCATTTACTTTCACTCTTTGTCTTACTCATTGAAATAGGTTTAAACACCCAGTTTAAGTTTTGGACTTCTTTTTTTTCCCCCAGATCACTGGTGACATATTTTACACTTTAAAAACTTTAAGAAAATAATTTGATGACTTTACTTTTGCACTTTATGTATTTTAAAATATTTTTAATGGATGTACATTAAGACTGATTGATTTATATTCCTGAGGGTTTCTAAACTGACAGCATTTCTTCCTAAAATCCAAGGAAAATTTGTATGATTTCTGATCTGCAACGAAAACTAAGTATGTTGCATTTACATCTGTGTGGGTTTCTTGTGTTTATGAATGGAGTTTTGTCCTATGGAGGTGGGAGGTGGAAAGTTTACACTTAGGATCACTAGTGAATGCCTGGCAGGCCCTTGTGAGGTAATATATATCTAGGCAGATTGAAAAGTAACCCATTATCATTTTTTATTATTTTTATAGATTTAAACAGTAAAACAATGCAGAATTGAGTCTGAAATCTCTTCTATCTATCCAAATTAAACTGTTTTTTAAAATTATGTTATTCTTTTTTTTTTAAGATTTTATTTATTTGACAGAGAGAGACAGCAAGAGAGGGAACACAAGCAGGGGGAGTGAGAGAGGGAGAAGCTGGCTTCCCACTGAGCACCAGGGAGCCCGATGCAGGGCTCAATCCCAGGATCATGACCTGAGATGAAGGCAGATGCTTAATGACTGAGCCACCCAGGCACCCCTCAATTATGTTATTCTAAGTGCTACTAAAGTTTTGAAATCATCTATTTTTACAAGATTTTATTTATTTATTTGAGAGAGAGAAAGGGTGCATGGGGGGAGGGGCAAAGGGAGACGGAGAAGCAGATAACCTGATGAGCGGGGAGCCCAACGCTGGGTTCAATCCCAGGACCCCAGTATCATGACCTAAGCTGAAGGCAGATGCTTAACTTACTGAGCCATCCAGATGCCCCTTGAAATCACCTTTTACAGAAAAATACCTAGCCTAGTTTTTATCATTACAATGCTATTTAATCCTGTCCACTACTTTAGTTAATAATTGACAATTATTTTTAAAATATAATTCTCTTACTATCTTAAAGGAAGCTTTATTATTTCCAATAAAAATATTCATAAATGCTGATTTCTTTTCAAATGCAAAATAGTTGAACTAATTATAGTTGAAATAAGGCTCATAGTTTGTATGTGACCAAAGAGTTTGCTGAAATTGTTAACTTCTAAGTAGGTGGTTTTGATGTTATTTAGAGGTGAACTAAAATACATTCAACCTCAAAATCTTTAAATACCTAGAAGATTACTATATCCAAGTATGAAAGTAGTAGAAAATTTAATTGACTTGGAGTCACATACATTTTGATTTTTAAAATAACTTTTCCTTTTTCATCATTATTATTTCTCCTCCTCCTCCTCCTCCTCCTCCTCCGTCTTCTTCTTCTTCTTCTTCTTCTTCTTCTTCTTCTTCTTCTTCGTTTCAAATACACCTTCTAGAGTATATGAATGATTTTTATGGGTAGTCATCAAAATAGTAAGGACCCCTTCTTCTTTTTTTAATTTTTAATTTTTTATTATTTGCCCCAGGGGTGCAGGTCTGTGAATCTTCAGGCTTACACCTTTCACAGCACTCACCATAGCACAAACCCTCCCCAATGTCCGTAAACCA
>LNAC01000525.1:664895-833430 GCA_002007465.1 Ailurus styani | reverse complement strand
CTCCCCCCACAACCCCCCACCCTACCCCTCAAGTTCCTCATGTCAGAGAGATGATATGATAATTGTCTTTCTCTGATTGACTTATTTTGCTTAGCATAATACCCTCTAGTTCCATCCACGTCATTGCAAATGGCAAGATTTCATTTCTTTTGGTGGCTGCATAGTATTCCATTATATATATATACCGCATCTTCTTTATCTATTCATCTATTGATGGACAAGTAAGGACCCCTTCTTATAATGAAGACATCTAACTTTAATCCTGATATATTTCCCTTAAATATAATGAAATATTTAACAAAAATTAACTCTAAAAGAAAAAAAAGGAAATTGATTTCTATGGTAAGTACCAATAAAAAATGATAGAAAATTCTTAACAAAATGTGATAGAAAATTATTTTTTTAATTATTTAAACTCAATTTAGTTAACACATGCTGTATTATTAGTTTCAAGAGTAGTATTTAGTGACTCAACAGTTGCATATAACATCCAGTGCTCATTACATTAAATGTCCTTAATACCCATCACCTAATACCCCATCCCCACACTTACTTCCAGGAACCCTTAGTTTTTTTCCTATAGTTAAGGGTGTCATATGGATTTCATCATACTTTATTTTTCCTTCCTTTCCCCTATGTTCAATCTGTTGAATTTCTTAAATTCCACACAAGTGAAATCATACGGTAGAAAATTCTTAATAATAATTCTTAATGCATTTATAACTATTATGAGAAACTGAGGTCCTAGTTCTATATAAATATTGAGTCATAATTAATTATTTATTGACTTTACAAAAATTAAAGAATTATATGGGAGTGCCTCAATGTCATTTCACATATTCTAATAGACCATTTTTGTTGTTGAATTCTCTTACATTAAAAAATGATTAAGATACATAGGTATCAATTACACACAATATTTTAGGAAACTAAAAATAAATATAATTGATAATGCCTTGAGTAGAAAATATGAATAACAGAGACTATTGTTCTTGGCACCAGTAACTGATAACTGGTCAAGACTGGTCTTAAAGCTTTCTTTCTTTCTTTCTTTCTTTCTTTCTTTCTTTCTTTCTTTCTTTCTTTCTCTCTTTCTTTCTACCTCCTATATTTTTAAATATGCTTTCTGTTTCCAGTCTGGTTTATTTCATATCTCAAACTTAAAAAAAATAATATTTTTGCAGAATAAAATCAATTTATATTACCCAGAACAGAACCATTTTTATAATAATTTATCAAAAGCATTTTTAATTAATAAGCTGTTACAATACTTAGACTTTAGGAAGACATCTAGAAGAAGTTATATTTTACTAACTTATTTAACTTTATTAGAAAGAAAAGTTAAGCTTTGAGTAGTACTATCAACATTAACCTAAAAATTTAATATATATTTGATCCTCAAATGTTATTGTACCCTGAACCCGACCATGCATTCTTTTATGCTTATTTTTTGTTTTTTGTTTAAATCTTTGTTCCATAGGTCGAAATGAAAAGGTTTTGCAAGAATTATGAAACAGCAGCTACGAATCTGTTATTAAATTTATAATAATGAGAAACATATGGATAAGTCCCCCTGAGTACACTGGAGTTCCACAATTCAGGGCAAAAAGGTGAGGATGGACATTTGGGAGCTTATTGCTGTGTTCATCGCTTTTTGGAGACTAAGACAGGATGTCCCAATCAAAATATGTCTATTTATGTTGATATAAAATTTATTATGGATACAAAACTGTGTTAATTATGTTATATGTGTTGTCTTGCAGGGTAGTCAACTACTTATATTTTCACAGTTTTCACATTTATGTATATCTCCTTTCTGTTGAGTGTAATTGTTTAACAAGTTGCTTCAATGATTAAATAAGGCTTGAATGTAGCTGTTCTCAGCTAGTACTATTTTGAGATTTTAGGAGGCTCAGGAAATATAACCTCCTTTCCCCTTCCTTAATTAAAACTTTTAAGAACGAGAGGGAGAGAGAGAGCAGGGAAGTTAGGTGGATGGAGTTCAAATTTTCAACTGAATAAGGCTCTATTTTTCTTTTGCAAAAAAAGATCTTTCAACTCTTGGAACACCAAAACTGAACTTGCCTCTCTAGAACAGGCTGCAATGAGTGGCCAAAACCTCTCTGTGTAGTACTTAGGGCACTAAGTAGTACAAAGATGACTACAGCTGTCCTCTGACTCAAGATGGAAAGCAGAAGGGACAAAGAGTGAGTATCCAGTCCCTCCTCCTAAGCTCACTGCTCTGGTCACCCATCCTATTTCTCTGGAAATCTAAGGGTGGAGTAAGAGGCCAGGATATACAGGGAAACCCTTCTTCATGTAATCAGAAGTTCAGGAAAGGAAAAAAAATCCCAAGAGGCCACTTCACTTATTTTCCCTATATGTGCTCCATGTTATCAAATGTTTTTACCAAAGGAAATTCATTTATTAGCCAGTAAACGTGATTTCCAATTTAATTAATCAAGACATATAAAACTAACTGCCCATTAGAGAGGATGATCAAGAGATAACCAATGCTCTCACAAATGAGTTAATATTATTTCAAATAAAAACAAAGATATTTGCTGTATTATTTAGCTTCCATTAAAGTGTTATTTAAATTTTTTAAATACTTCATCTAGGTCTGTGACAATAATTACTTCTTTGGGGGGCTCTCCAAAGATCAAGGTATTATGGATTCCCCTTTCATTCTCTGAGGCAGCAAATAACTTCTTGATCCTTTTACTTAGACAGTTAATTGCATTAAATGTCACTGCAGAACAGGAAACCTTGTTTTGCAACTTGCACAGTAAAACCACATCTCTGGTGGTAAGTAGTCATCAACCATACCACATGCTGAGTTCTTATTTCAAGAAATCTTATACATAATAATATCAATACTAATAAATATTCATTGAGAGTCTAGTATTTAGACTCACTCTGTAGCTTATTGTCCAACTAAGGCTCAGAGAGCTTATATAAATATCCCATGAATACACAGCTTATAAGTAATAGACCCAGGATTTAAACCCTATTTTGTTTTATCCCAAGATATGTGTTGCTTCATGGTAAAGGCAGAGTACTCATTCTGAATTTGTATAAGCATGAACTTCTATGCTCATTTATTGCATACATAAAAAAGGAAAGGTAAAACAATCTTTTCTGCTATGAAAGATTAAGAATTTCATCTTACAGTAAGTAAATTTTTCCATCTCTTCTTGCTCACTCTTCATCCCAATTTTTAACACTCTATTTTTAGTATACCTATTAGTGATAACTTTTGTAATTTTAAATATTACTTTTAAAGTTATTTTTCTTGAGCTATCAAATTTAAATTATATTTCTTGATGCCACTTTATATTTGTGTAATGATTTCTTAGACAGATTTTTGTTTTCCCTGGTATTTCTAATTGACTTTGTTTTTGTTAGTGACAAATAAATTTTATGACTTCACTTTACCACTAAAATCATTCAAATGTTTAATTATAGTATTTGTTCAAGTAATTCTTCTTCTTTTTTTTTAAAGATTTTATTTATTTATTTCACAGAGGGAGAGAGATCACAAGGAGGCAGAGAGGCAGGCAGAGAGAGGGGGAAGCAGGCTCCCTGCTGAGCAGGGAGCCCAATGCGGGCCTCGATCCCAGGACCCTGAGATCATGACCTGAGCCGAAGGCAGAGGCTTTAACCCACTGAGCTACCTAGGCGCCCCAAGTAATTCTTCTTGAAGACATTCTACTTGGATTTAAATTAACTGACCACTGCCAACCTGAAATTAATTTTCTTTGTAATCTTGAATTAAATCTACTCTTTCTTGGATATTATGTCTTCTTTTTCCTCATTTTTTTTGAGAATATTATGTAGGGTTTTTTTTTCTTTCAGAAAGTGTATAAAAATAAACTTTCTAAGCTCTTGCACTTGTAAAAATACCTTTATTTTTCTTTCATACTTGATAGTTTCATGGGATAGAATTTTAGATTCAAATTTTTGCCATTAGGACTTTGAAGGCATTTCTCCATTTTTTTTTAACCTGTAGTGTTGCTGATGAGAAATCTGATAACAATTCAGTTTATTTCATTATTTATAACTTGTTCTATCTACCAACTTATATAGAGTCTTACTTAGTCCTCTGTGTTATCAGTTGTTGATAGTCTTGCAATAAGTTTCCTTATTGAAAGTCCTGATACTATTTGGATTCTCCCTTTAACAAGCAGTGCCTTTCCAGCACAATCTACCCACTCTGCTCCAATCTTTCACCTACTTATTCTGCCTTGTTACTTTTTAAACCCTGGTTTATCCATCAGTTCTTCACTTTGAAATTCACCCAAATCTCAGGTTTCTTTTTGATTTCTACTTTCATTCTCAGCACTGTAAGAAATACTTTTTTTCTGTAAATATTACTGTTATTTCAGTGGGAAATTGGGAGGGAAGGCAGGTAATCAGGTATGCCTGGTCAATGTTCTTAAATTTGTATGGGTAGGATTTGGGTAATATTCAAAATACAACTTCTAATACAATATCTGACATGTAATATAATTTGGTATATTATTTTGGTAATAAAGTGAGAATAAACATTACAGGATATCATCAACTGCATCATCAGCATTACCCAACAATCTTAGATTTCCTAAATCAGGTTTCCAATTGTCATATTTATAATTTTAAACCTTGTCCAATTCCTCAGATTTCTCTGACTTACACCTCCTCAAGCATTCTAGACCTTCTCCAGAGAAAATAAAATTAATTAAAAGTAATTTTTTTTTACTTTTCATCACTATATCTATACCTTGCCTGCACGCATGCCCATTTTTTTCTTCCTTCCATATATTACATTTGGAAAGGATATCCTTCTTCCTATTCTACAGAATTATGCTTTAGACCTCTTCATGGCCTAGTTCTACCATCATCCTCATGTTCTACTCTATTTGCAACTTTCTTCAAACTGCCTCCTTTGTATTAACATTTGAATATCCTCATCTAGAATCTCAACCAAGCCATATTACCCAACAGAAATAACCTGTATATTTCACATTACTTTCATAGTCACTTTTTTGAAAAGATTTTATTTATTTATTTAACACAGAGAGACACAGTGAGAGAGGGAACACAAGCAGGGGGAGTGGCAGAGGGAGAAGCAGGCTTCCCTCCCCGAACAGGGAGCCTGATGCGGGGCTCGATTCCAGGACTCTGGCATCATTCATTACCTGAGCTGAAGGCAGACGCTTAACGACTAAGTCACCCTGGTGCCCCTCATAGTCACTTTCAAAAGAGTAATGCCTATACTATTTGTTTTCATTTTATCACCTCTATTACATATATGTTTATTTATTATGTGCACTTTAACATATAAGCATGATAATTTATTATACATGAAGTATTATAGCTTGCTTTTTTCACTTCAGAATATCATTGAGGCAATTTAAAAAAAGCAGTTTTTTACAGCTGCAATGTATTCTGTTATATGGTTATAATGTAATTTATTTAACCACTTCTTTATCATTTGCCATTTAGGTTGTTTCTGGCTTATATTACGCAACATTCATGTAAAATGTCATTGTCCATGTTTATTTTCGGTGTGTGCCTATATAAAGAGTAAACTACTGAAAAGTAAAATTGAGTTAAAGGATATTCTTTGTGTATATTCTTAATGTGGACAGAGATTAACAAATTTCTCATGTTAGAAATTATTTCAGTGTCATTTCCCACTAGCAGTGTGTGAAGGAGCCTGTTTCACTCCAAGTTCTAGTGGTGACTCTCTGGGCTTTCCTCTTCTTTCTTTTTCCCCCTCCCCCTGCTCTTCAATCTCCTTTGTAGGCATCTTTTCTCCTTTCATTAAATATTGATACTTCTCAATCTCTTCCTTGTACCTTATGTTCTTCTTACTTTATATACTTTCCCTGTTCAACATCATCTTTTCTCTTGGATTTATTTCTGGTTTACGTATTGAAGACTCCTAAGTCTATCTTCAGCCAGAACACTACGTGGGCCTTATGTTAAACTGTCTCTCAAGTGTTTTCACTAGGTGTTTTTGGTCATTGTGAACTTAATGAGTCTATAACTAAAGTCATCTTTCCTCTGAAGCTGTTTTGCTTTCAGTATTTCTTAGCTCAATGAAGGTTTCTTCAATGCCTTATTAAAGCTTTAGACCTGACAGGAATCCTTGAATCCTGCCTTCCTTTCTTGGTCCCTTCCCTGTACTTTCCCTTCAAAAAACCCTATAAAGTTCTACATTCTGCTAGTTCTATTTTCCAGACATTTGTCAAATGACTGTGTTTCTATACTCTCTCTGCTGCTACCCTCATCCAGTTCACTATTAATTCTTATGAAATAATTTTTATGACCTCCTAACTTATATTCAGCCCTAGTGCTCTCTCCTCATCCAGTCTCCAAACTCTAATTAGAGTGTTTTTTTAAAAAATATGAATCTAGTAATCTCACATCCTTACCTAAAATCTTTAAATAACTTCCTAGTTCCTTAGGATAAAGTGCTTCTGCATGACACATGACTTTAGTATGAGACCAGGTCAACCTGAACTTTAAGTCCTCTCTTATTTCATGGTTTATTGTACATGCCACTCCCTCTGCCTGGACCACACTTTTTTTCACCATTAAATTGCAGCTGAAATACCATCTCCTTCCAAAGATATTCCCTAGTTTCCATAACATGCTAGGTGTCCCTAAGCTTTCCCTATCATGATAACTTAACATTTGATTAATAAGCACATGCTTAATGTCTACATTTCATCTTAGAGTATGTTTTATAATGCCAAGGACTATTTTTTATTGCTCACCAATATATTCCTAGGGCTTACTTAGCAGTGTCTTGCACATAGTAGACAATCAATAAGTGCATAAAGATATGAATAAATGTTTAATGGCATGTATCCATAGACACAAGATGCTGAGGCAAAATGTAAGACAAGAACATTAATTTGTGTTCTCAGGAATGTGAATAGAATCATGACAGTTGATGTGGTATCACTGTGATTCATTGCATGAATTTTCAGGATGCCTGGCTAATGGTATTGATGTACAGTCAGTGGCCTTAGGAGATAATGAGACATTAGGCTCACTGTGGCTAGAACCCCAACACTATCCTCAGCATGACTAAGTAAGGAGATCAATATGAATACACAACCATGTATTTTTTCAGGTTTATTGGGGTGTAATTGACATATTCAGCTATAAATATTCATAAATGTGCAAGGTATGTAAAATTTGGTGACTATATACAGAAATTCATTATTAGGTGAGAGGTTAATAAATGATTTTTGACAATTATTGATGCAAAGAAAGGTTCAAGGATTCCTGGTATATTACCAACTATTTTAGCAAGTTGTTTCTTCTACTTTATGGTGCTTGCAAAAAGTGGGAGTAAGAAGTCTGAATTACTTGGCATTTACTAGGTAAACAGCATTTCATTTTTACACAAACATTGACATTAATTAAGTCTTCCAACATCTGGGATGTAGGTAAGTATTCTGCTAACTTTGCAGAGGAGGAAATGAAATCACAGTGGTCTGGCAGATTGCCAGGGTCACTGAACAAGTCAGTGTCAGGGCTGGGAGTACTACTCAGGAATTTTTGGCGGTGACTCTTCTTTTCAACTAAACTACATTCATAAGGGAAAAGCATATTGGACGTATATTTCTGTTTTTGTTTCCTATCAAACCTGGAAGGCTCAGTAATCTCATGAGAATTCCTGTTTCTAATCTTAATTTTATGACTGAGCACATCATAGTAAGCATAACACAGGCATTGCCAATGTTATACATTCATATGAATCAGAATTTTGGAAAACATTTTTTATTTTCCATTCTTTTTTCTCTTTTTTTTCTTTCTTATTTTCTTTTTGCTTATTAGAAATGTATTTCAATCCACGGAACTCAACACTTCCAAAAAAATAATTGTGATCATAAAGTGAAAGATATCCAAGTAAATGTTACACTTTTTTTATTTCTAAAAACCATTTTGTAGTATATGCTATTTTGGCCATATTGTGTAAATATAAAATATAAGAAAATGCTTATCCTTCTTTGAAAGAAAAATTGTGCAATTGCTTAGTGTAAGACCTAAGTAATATCAGTCAAGTCCAATGTAAAACAGATCTACCCCCTTTTCTCCAACAGTTCTGTCTGATTCATTCAAGTTTATTGTAGAAAGAGGTAAATTATCATAAACAGTCTATGGCAAGTACTGAGGGATCCTGGACTCTGGTGTAGGGTGACTTGGGCTCTAATTCTATATCTGTCAACAGCATGCTGAGTGACTGTGGGCAAATCTTTACTTTGTCCTTTAATTTCATCATCTGTAAAATGGGTATACTAACAGTAACTATCTCATGGGTTATCATGAGGGTTAAATTACTTAGTTCATGAGAAGCACTTAGAAAATCATTTATATTTAATAAAATGTAGCCCATTTAGAATGATGCCTGGCTCACAGCTATATTTTATAAGTATCAGTTATTAATATTGTTTAAGATGTAAATGATAGATTTTGTATTTCTAAAATTAGTTTTAGACAAATGTTCTATATGCTAAGAACACATTGAATGTGGAAAGGGAAAAGAAATATTGTTAGAGCAGGAAAGAGAGATGCAGGTTGGCAGAAGGCCAGGTTTCCATTTGTAGCTTATTTCTGTAACATTTCCATAAACTTCCCTTGAGTACAATGAAAAACTGTGTAAAGCCATACTCCTGGCTTTGAATGAACCCACAGGACAAGGGAATTTTGACAGTAAAATTGAAGAGGCTAAGAATGTCCAGCTACTTTTCCCTCACAAGAATGAATATAAAGAAATGTAGGTATATTATTTTTAGCATATTTTAAAATTTTCTAAGACAGTAGCCAGTTTTGATAAATATTTGCTAGGGGAATAGCAAACATATCTGTGCCTTACATTTTACTGGGCTGCATAAAGCCTGATATTTGAGGAGGAATACCCTTTATTCTATCATTTTAGAGATAAAGAAAGCTGATTACTTCATGATAATTAAGAAATTGTTTTTAGGGTAACATGCTTTAAAAGTACAGGTAGATTCCCAAGGCAGAATTTAAGGGTAAAAAAACCCATATATATATTTTTAATTTAGTAATCATCTGTAGGCTTAATACTTAAAATACTTAAGAGTTCTGTTCTAAATTTTGGTTGCTAGTGAATTTTAGATATCATTTGAAGCAAGGGCTGGAAAACAACCTGGAAATCACTGTGTTGGTATATGTTACAAGTGTAGAGATTCATGTAAAAATACACTGGTAAAAATGATAGAGTATGTATATAAATTTGTAACATTGTACAACTTTAGAGAAATTTAAATTTAGAGATACCATTCTGTCTGTATTAATCTCAGAGACAGATTAGCTAGTGTCCACTTGTGTGTTTACATTACCACATAATAGTTGTGAAAAACATGGATTTTAGTGAGGTAGAACACAGTGTTTGGTGTTTAAAAAAAGCATTATGCATCAAATTAAATGAAATTGGTCATCATGATACAGGCCTTTTTCATGATTAACTGGAGTAGTTTTACAGTGCCACAAAAAACTGGAAATAACTATGCTTTATTCAGCATTAATTTCAGGACTGTAAAATTTGCAACAAAAATTTCTCCAGGCATGGAGATTTAAATGATGAGTTAGGAATACATTGAATGCGGCCATGCTATCTTCTCTGGGATTTTGCTTGCCAAACTTCACCTTCCAGATAGAAAACCCTACTTATGAAATTTCTGGTTAGTGGATCTATGCTTTCAAAAAGCAAATTAGGAATTACAGTTTTGTCAGTAAGGCAATAGAAAAAAATATCTTCTAACAACTGTTACACTTTTTAGGATGAAAACACAATTTCAGTGTTTTAAGCACCATTCACATTTTTAGTCAGTTTGCAATTAAAGTTGCATAAATGTTAAACATAGGAGTCAAAAGTAAATCCTCGGGTGCCTGGGTGGCTCAGTGGGTTAAAGCCTCTGCCTTCAGCTCAGGTCATGATCTCAGGATCCTGGGATCGAGGCCCACATCGGGCTCCCTGCTCAGTGGGGAGCCTGCTTCCTCCTCTCTCTCTGCCTGCCTCTCTGCCTACTTGTGATCTGATCTCTCTGTCAAATAAATAAATAAAATCTTTAAAAAAAAAAGTAAATCCTCACATAATCCAAGAAAAGAAGACTTTTTCTGGATATCACTATGTCAGTCATTAGATAATGATTCTGGGCAGCCTAAAAAGTAACAGTCCTTTTAGATTTTTTCATGTATTTAGTTAGCTTTCTTTTCAATAATTACAGCACATTAGTAAATATCCATAGAAAATCCAATTTGTAGTTGAAAAACTTGGCCCTATTTATACTTTTCTCTGTTAGTTTATGAACAACCATTGGATTAGAACTCGGTCTCTTTTGAGACATCTTATTTTAAGTTCACATAATAGGTTAGGTGGTCTGTGGACCAGAGCCGTTAACTTTACATCTTGGTAATTCAGGATCTTGGGTCGCACCTCTGATTTTCTGAATGAGGATCTGTTTTAACAAGATTTCCCCTGAAGTTTGAGAATCGCTACTCTGAGTAACACCTACAAGAGTGCCTGGCTCATTATAGGTGCTTAATAAGTGTGTTGATCAGCTGGCTGGCTACATGAATAAATAATTTCATGCAAAACTGGCCATTAAGAGAGTTAGAGACAAAATGGTAACAGCAATAGACTTCAGTGAAAAATTCTAATCAGTGCATAAAATTTGGTATTTTATCCTGAGATAACCTAAGTAGGTGCATTGTTAATTCTCAAGGAAAGCAGTGTTGTTTAAAGCTGTCTTATCATGAATAAAGTGGGAGTTCTGAAGTCAGGCTACTAGGAGTATAGTACTAAAGAGGCCTCTGCCATGGATCTGACTTCTCTAGAGGCCAGTTGGCTATATGCTGCTCTACCACCAGACACTACCCCTAGTTTGGCTATGTAACCCAGGAGAGCAGCTGGGAGAAGGGGCCAGCATCAGTACTCCTAGTAGCCTGACCCTCTGGCTGTAGTATTTTCCCTACTGAACAGAGGCCAGTGTATAAAATGGAGGATGTAAAACTGTACTTACAATGAGATACCATTGTGAGCACCATTATTATTTAAGGTTAGCTTATGTTTGAAGACAACAGAATTATTCAGTGATTCACAAAGAGACATCAAAAATTCACCAACTGGCATCTTATAGCATGATAACATGCTATGATTATGAAAATTTCTTGATTCTGTTTCACTAAGTCTGTTTTTACGGGGTGGAATTTCTTTCAAAAAATTATCATAATAATCTAATTTAATCTTATAGTAAATGTCTTATTTAAAAATAGAGGCTCTTGTGGGAATCTGATAAAATACTTACATTATTGTACGATGTCTTCTCTTAAACTTCTCTTAAAGATTTCTGTTTTGGAAATTGAACAAAACAAAATACAGACATAGCATATAGCTTAGATGCCATCAATGTGTAGCTGGTACACAAAATAAAGTCTTGCATTTTGAACTTGATTCTCCAAATAAGTTTCGGTATAGCTTTTCCTTAGTTAGTGCTTGTGTGCAAGCCTGTGTTACATTCCTTGTTAGTGGTGCATATTTTTCACTTTCACTATCTACCCTACACCAGGTTTCTCCCCAGCCCAGGATGAAGTTCCTGGAGGGGAAGGATTTTTGCAGCAATCACTATGTTCATTCAGGCTTTGTGCCACACTTTTGTCCAGTTCTTTTTATCCACCATTTCAGTTAATATTCACAATGTCTCTGTATTTTTCTGAAGGAGAAAACTAAGGATTAGTGGGGAAGGTAATGTGTGCAAAGCTCGCCAGCTGTTAGGTTGCAGAGTTGAAGGTGATACTTATACCCAGTCTCTTTGACTTTAAAATCTCCTTCCCATCCTCTCTATGCTACTACTCTTCCACAGCATCTCTACCAACCAAAGGTACCCCTTTCTATTCCAGAGGTTAAGGTGATTTTAGGTTCATTCGTACCCATTCTTGCAATGCCAAGAAAAGAATATGTTACTTGGTAAATATTTTCCTAGGTCCAAAGTCAATTCCATTGATTTTTTTAGAAGAGATTAATCAATAGCCTTCATCTGCATAGCTGTTGTTGAGGACCTGCTGTATTCCGGACCTGGGCTTGGTAAGGAAAAAACTACAAGGAAGAGTCAAACAGCCAAATGGGGAAATGCATATGTTAATTGTTATGCGTGTGCTAATTGATATGGTGATCAATACTATGATTTTATTTTTATTTAATTAATTAATTATTTATTTTTTTACTTAATTTTTTTAGTGATCCAAGATTCATTATTTATACACCACACCCAGTGCTCAATGCAATACGTGCCCTCCTTAATACCCACCACCAGGCTCACCCTTTCCCCCTCTCCCTCCCCTCCATAACCCTCAGTTTGTTTCTCAGAGTCCACAGTCTCTCATGGTTTGTCTCCCCTTCCGATTTACCCCAATTCACTTTTCCTTTCCTTCTCCTAGAGTCCTCCATGTTATTCCTTATGTTCCACAAGTAAGTGAAGCCATATGATAATTGACTTTCTCTGACTGACTTATTTCACTCAGCATAATCTCCTCCAGACCTGTCCATGTTGATACAAAAGTTGGGTATTCATCCTTTCTGATGGCTGAAAAATACTCCATTGTATATATATGGACCACATCTTCTTATCCATTCTTCTGTTGAAGGGCATCTAGACTCTTTCCACAGTTTGGCTACTGTGGGCATTGCTGCTATGAACATTGGGGTACATATGGCCCTTATTTTCACTACATCTGTATCTTTGGGGTAAATATCCAGTAGTGCAATTGCAGGGTCATAAGGTAGTTCTGTTTTCAATATTTTGAGGAATCTTCACACTGTTTTCCAAAGTGGCTGCACAAACTTGCATTCCCACCAACAGTATAGGAGGGTTCCCCTTTCTCCACATCCTCTCCAACACTTGTTGCTTTCTGTCCCATTAATGTTGGCCATTCTAACTGCTGTAAGGTGGTATCTCAATGTGGTTTTGATTTGAGTTTCCCTGATGGCTGATTGATGATGAACATTTTTTCATGTGTCTGTTGGCCATTTGTATGTCTTTTGGAGAAGTGTCTGTTCATGCCTTCTGCCCATTTTTTGACATAATTATCTGTTTTTTGGGGCATTGAGCTTGAGAAGATCTTTATAGATCTTGGATAGTAGCCCTTTGTCTGTAGTGTCATTTGCAAATATCTTCTCCCATTCCTTGGGTTGCCTCTTTGTTTTGTTGACTGTTTCCTTTGCTGTGCAGAAGCTTTTTATGTTGCTGAAGTCCCAAAAGTTCATTTTTGTTTTTGTTTCCTTTGCTTTTTGAGACGTGTCTTGAAGTTGCTGTGGCCAATGTCAAAGAGGTTACTGCCTATGTTCTCCTGTAGGATTTTGATGGATTCCTGCCTCACATTGAGGTCTTTCATCCATTTCGAGTTTATCTTTGTGTATAGTGTGAGAGAATGGTTGAGTTTTATTCTTCTATACATAGCTGTCCAATTTTCCCAGCACCATTTATTGAAGAGACTGTCCACTGGATAGTTTTTCCTACTTTGTCAAAAATTATTTGACCATAGAGTTCAGGGTCCATATTTGGGCTCAGAACTCTGTTCTATTGGTCTATGTGTCTGTTTTTGTGCCAGTATCATGCTGTCTTGGTGCTCACAGCTTTGTAGTAAAGCTTCAAATCGGGCAAAGTGATGCCCCAACTTTGTTTTTCTTTTTCAACATTTCCGTAGCGATTCAGGGTCTTTTCTGGTTCCATACAAATTTTAGGATTGTTTGTTCCAGCACTTTGAAAAATGCTGGTGGAATTTGGTCAGGATGGCATTGAAAGTATAGATTCCTCTGGGGAGTATGGACATTTTAACAATGTTTCTTCTTCTTCTTCTTTTTTTTTTTTTTAAAGATTTTATTTATTTATTTGACAGAGAGAGAGAGAGATTACAAGTAGGCAGAGAGGCAGGCAGAGAGAGAGGGAGGAAGCAGGCTCCCTGCTGAGCAGAGAGCCCCATGGGGGGTTGATCCCAGGACCCTGAGATCATGACCTGAGCCAAAGGCAGAGGCTTAACCCACTGAGCCACCCAGGCACCCCAAATGTTTATTCTTCTGATCCATGAGCATGGAATGCTTTCCATCTTTTCATGTCTTCTTTCATTTCTTTCAAGAGTGTTCTGTAGTTCCTCAAGTACAGATCATTTACCTCTTTGGTTAGGTTTATTACAAGGTATCTTATGGTTCTTGGTGCTATAGTCAATGGAATCAGTTCTCTAATTTCCCTTTCTATATTTTCATTGCTAGTGTATAAGAAAGCAACTGATTTCTGTGCATTGATCTTGTATCCTGCCACATAACTGAATTGTTGTATGAGTTCTAGTAGTTTGGGGTGAGAGTCTTTTGGGTTTTCCATGTAAAGTATCATGTCATCTGTGAAGAGAGAAAGTTTGACTTCTTTGCCAATTTGAATACATTTTTTTTTCTTTTTGTTGTCTGATTGCTGTTGCTAGTACTTCTAGTACTATGTTGAACAACAGTGGGTAGAGTGGGCATCCTTGTCATGTTCCTGATTTCAATGGGAAGACTGTCAGTGTTTCCCCATTGAGAATGATATTCGCTGTGGGTTTTTCATAGATAGATTTTATGACGTTGAGGAATGTTCTCCTATCCTTAAACTTTGAAGAGTTCTAATCAGGAATAGATGCTGTATTTTGTCAAATGCTTTTTCTCCATCAATTGAAAAGAACACGTGATTCTTGTCTCTTCTCTTATTGATTTGTTCTATCACATTGATTGATTTGTGAATGTTGAACTACCCTTGCATTGCAGGGATAAATCCCGCCTTGTCACAGTGAATAATCATTTTAATGTACTGTTGGATCCTATTAGGTAGGATCTTGTTGAGAATCTTGGTATCCATATTCATCAGGGATATTGGTCTGAAATTCTCCTTTTTGATGGGGTCTTTGCGTCCTTTGGGGATCAAGGCAATGCTGGCTTCATAGAAAGGGTCTGGAAGTTTTCCCTCTGTTTCTATTTTTTGAAACAGCTTCAGAAGAATAGGTGTTATTTCTTCTTTGAATGTTTGGTAGAATTCCCCAAGGAATCCGTCAGGTCCTGGACTCTTGTTTTTTGAGAAGTTTTTGATCACCTCTTCAATCTTGTTGCTAGGTATTGGTCTATTCAGGTTGTCAATTTCTTCCTGTTTCAGTCTTGGAAGTTTATAGGTTTCCAGGAATGTATCCATTTCTTCTAGGTTGCTTAAGTTATTGGCATATAACTGTTGATAATAGTTTCTGATGACTGTGTCTATTTCCTTGGTGTTAGTCATGATTTTTCCCCTTTCATTCATAATTTTATTAACTTGAGTCCTCTCTTTTTTCTTTTGGATTAGTTTAGCCAGTGGTTTATCGATGTTATTAATTCTTTCAAAGAACCAGCTTCTAGTTTTGTTGATGTGTTCTACTGTATCTCTAGTTTCTAACTCATTGATCTCTGCTCTAATCTTCATTATTACCCTTCTTGTGCATGGGGTTGGCTTAATTTGTTTTTTGACTTTCCAGTTCCTTAAGATGTAAGTTGGTATATTTGGGATCTTTCTATTTTTTTGAGTGAGGCTTGGATGGCTATGTATTTCCCCCTTAGGACTGAATTTGCCATATCTCATAGATTTTGGACCAATGTGTCTTTATTATCATTGGTTTCCATGAATTGTTTAAGCTCTTTGATTTCCTGGTTGATCCAAACATTCTTGAGTAGAATGGTTTTTAGCTTCCAAGTTTTTGAATTCCTTCCAAGCTTTTTCTTGTGGTTGAGTTCTAGTTTCAAAGCACTGTGGTCTAAGAATGCGCAGGGGATTATCTCAATCGTGTGGTATCGGTTGAGCCCTGATTTGTGACCGAGTATGTGGTCTATTCTGGAGAAAGTGCCATGTGCGCTTGAGAAGAATGAGTATTCTATCGTATTAGTTCTGTATATATCTATGAGGTCCATCTGACCCAGTGTGTCATTCAAAGCTCCTGTGTCTTTGTTGATTTTCTGTTTAAATGATCTGTCTATTGCTGAGAGTGGCATGTTAAGATCACCTACAATTAATGTATTTATATCAATATGACTCTTTGTTTTGTTTAACAGTTGGCTTATGTAGTTGCCTGCTCCCATGTTGGGGGCATAAATATATACAATTGTTAGATCTTGTTGGATAGACCCTTTAAAACAGTTTTTTTTTTTTTAAGATTTTATTTATTTATTTGACACACAGAGAGAGATCACAAGTAGGCAGAGAGGCAGGCAGAGATACAGGGAGAGGAGGAAGCAGGCTCCCTGCTGAGCAGAGAGCCCCATGCGGGCCTCGATCCCAGGACCCTGGGATCATGACCTGAGCCGAAGGCAGAGGCTTTAACCCACTGAGCCACCCAGGCGCCCTGGATAGACCCTTTAAAATGATGAACTATCCTTCTGTGTCACTGACTACAGTCTTTAGCTTAAAATCTAATTTATCTGATATGAGAATCACTACTCCAGCTTTCTATTGAGGCCCTTTGGCATGAAAGATGGTTCGCCATCCCTTCACTTTCAGTCTGGATATATCTTTAGGTTCTAAATTTGTCTTTTGTAGACAGCACACGGATGGGTCCTGTCCTTTTATCCAGTCTGCAACCCTGTGACTTTTTATGGGAGGATTTAGGCCATTCACATTGAGAGTGATTATTGAAAGGTAAGTTTGTATTGACATCATGTTGCCTGTGAAATCCTTGTTTTATGCATTGTCTCTGTAACTATCTGTTCTATGTCACTCTTAGGTTCTTTTTTCTTTTGTAGAACCCCCCTTAATATTTCTTGCAGTGCCGGCTTTTTGGTCACATAATCTTTTAGACCTTGCCGATCTAGGAAGCTCTTTATCTCTCCAACCACTCTGAATGTCAGCCTTGCTGGATAAAGTATTCTTGGTTGCGTGTTCATCTCATTTAATTCCCTGAATATGTCTTGCCAGCCCTCTCTGGCTTGCCAGGTTTCTGTGGACAGGTCTGATGTTATTCTGATGGTCCTTCTTATCTATGTAATGACTCTCTTCCCCCTAGCTTCCCTTAAGAACTCCTGTTTAAATTTATGATTCGTGAATCTCACAATTAAGTGTCTTGGGGTCTTTCTAGACTTGTTGATCTTGGGGGGCATCCTCTCTGCCTCTAGGACATGAACATTTGTTCTATTCCCCAGATTAGGTAAATTTTCACCCAGTATTGGTCAGCTACCTCTTCTAGTCTCCTCTCTTTCTCCACCCCCTCAGGGATCTCAGTAATTCTGACATTCGAATGTTTCATGGTGTCATTTCTTTTTCTAATTCTGTTTTCATGGCTTCTAAGTTGTTTGTTCCATGCCTTCTCCTGATCCTGCTTTTCGATCAGCCTGTCTTCTAGATCACTAATTCGATCTTCTGCCTCAGTTATCCTAGCTGTTATAGTATTTAGTTTAGATTGGATCTCATTGATAGTATTTTTGACCTCTGCCAGATCAGCTCTCACTTCTGCCCTTAGAGATTCTATGTTGCCACTAATGGTCTTCTCCAATCTAGCCATTGCCTGGACACTTTTTACCCTGAATTCCATTTCTGACATATTGTTTATGTCCATATCCTGTAGTTCTGTGGCAGAGGTCACAGTTTCTGAATTTTCCCTCTGCTGGGTGTTCCTCCTCCTAGTCACTTTGGTGAGAGGTGGTTGAGGGGATGAATAGCTGAATATATTAAGCACGATCCAGTCAAGGTGCCCCTTGGAAAGTTTGGGAGGAATCGGAAGTCACCACCAAAAAGAAAGAGAAAAGAAAAAAAGAAAGAGAAAATGAGAGGTACATAAAGAAAAAAAAACCAGCCAAAATGAGTCCCAATAGTAAGATTTATAGGGTACATAAATAAAAAATGAACAAACAAAAAGACTGACAAACATGAGACAAGAAAGAAAAAAGAAGAAATACCCTCCCAAAATGAACCCCAAGAATGAGATTTATATGATACAAAAACACAGATACTCTGACAGAAAAATATGATGGGATGGTAATTATAAACACTTGATTTGGGTGAGGAAAGTTATTTCAGTATTTCCTGGGTGTATCTTATTATTTTTGTTAAAGGACTCAACTTTCCAGAGACACAGGGAAATTAAAACTGGCTTATATCTAAGGGTAGTATTGAATAGGGAAAAAGGATTACCTTGAAGCCTATATCTATATATATAGTAAAAAGAAAATGAGAAAAAGAAAAAGAAACCCAGGTATACGTCTGAAAATTTTTAAGTTAAAAAGTTACTATGAAATATGTTGTATTAAATATCTAGTTGTAATGGTAAGTAGGTTAAAAAAATAAAAGAAGAAACATGAGAATGAATTTAAAAAAAGTTGTATCTATGAAATATACAGGTTTTGAGGCAATACCGGGAGATTAATATATTTTTTCCCCTGATGTTGAGGTTTTATAGTTTTATGGAGACCCTGTGGTTATTGTCCTCTTGTTTTTTGGCTTGTCTTCTGGGGGGAGGGGTCTGCTGCATTTTTTTTTCAGTCAGTCTTGCTTGGGCTGATTTGCCCTCCTCCCTACCAAGGGGCTGGGCTCTGACGAAACCAGTATTTCAGGTTTTTGTTCTCTGGAGGTTTTCGTTCTTGGGTGGCTTTTTGAGCCTTTTCAGAGGGTTAGTGGAGAAAAAAAAAAAAACTCTGCCCTCAGTCCTTTGCCTCAGAGAGAAGCCTAAGTGTGCTCCCTCCTGGATGGACACAGAACACATAGACTCCCCCTCTGCAAACTCCCAGACATGGTCACCCAAGGCCCCTGCTTGTCTCTGCACCCCTGTGCCACCAAGACCACAAGCTATTTTGGTTCCTGGGAGCCTGGTGCTAATGGCTGTTGGGACTGCTGTCTGGGGTCCACGCCCAGGACCCAGCAGTGGTGCAAGTCACAGAAGGCTGCAGATTCAGAGACCACTGGCTGGTGCCCACAACAAGTTCTCTCAAGAGCAGATGGGGGTGGGGGGTGCACTCAGCCAGGGGGCAAATTGCCACAGGCCCAGGAAGCATGGACTGGGCCCCACGCTGGGCTCTCTCGGGCTTTCTCAGGCACGGGTGGTCCCTGGTTATGACTTTCCTGGGACCATGGGCTTAGGACCATGCCTGTGGCCACTGATTCCACCAGTTGCCCCTTAAAACCTTTTGCTCTTTTTGAGTGCTTTTAACCAGACTCTAAATTAATGCTGGTCCTCAAGCACAGGGCACTTTCAAACTGGGGTATTACTTTCCAGTGTGTCACTTCTGGTGGCTCCCTCCCCCTTCTGCTTATCCTCTGATATCAGTCCGAGCACTCCCACCTTGCTTTATTTCACTGGTGATGATCTTCTGCCTCTGTAAAGATCCAGAGGTGTATAACCTTACTTCTCAGGCTGATTTCATAGGTGCTCAGAGTGTTCTAGGAGCTATGTAGCTCACTTCAGGGAACCCATTGAAATAGGGACTCCCACTTCTCTGCCATCATGCCCCTCACTCCTCAATACTATGATTTTAAACTACAAAACAATGGCTATGGAAACATAGTGGAAGAAGTGGCCGACTTTGCGTAGGTCATCCTGGAATATTTTTCACCATGCCTCAAAGGATGAAGAAGCATTTCCAGAGCAGGTAAATGAGGGGGATAGGTGAGAGAGTGGCATGCACAAGATGTGAAGGTCTAAACAGGTGGTAAATTGGGGGAACTAAAATAGCTTAATCCCGGAAAGATTAAGCTTTATTCCAACTTTCAGATAACTCATAGATAATTTAGCTGAATAGTCTAGGCTTGATTAATGTGAAGAAAGGATACATTTTGATTTGGGGGGTAGGCCTGGTTGGAGAAGAAGGATTAATACTTGGAGAAGGGATAGGAGTTCCAGAGAGGAGAGGAAGCGATTGGGCAGAAAATCTTATCTTATTACTCAAATTATGTACAGACAGTACTAGCTGGAGCCAATTCCTGAACAGCAACAACAAGATTAATCTGATCCTTGTAGATCGCCTCTCTTTCAGTTTGTTGTCCACTGAGAAGCTTTCCCTGTTTGTGTAAACTTCAGAATTCAGCTTCACACCTGTCCCAATAAATGGTCTCTAAGGAGGAAGGGGAAAAATTTAGGGAGTCTAAGAAAGGGAATCTTTCCAATTTATTTCTCCCATATGACTTCATAAATACTCAGTTTGATATGTAAAGGTGATATTAATTATATTCAAAATGAATCACCAATATCCATAGGATGCTATCAATATTCAAGCTAAGCCTTCTATTCCTCATTTCATTTGGTTCTCTTAGTAACCCTATAACATAGAACTAAGTTTATCTCCCATTTTCTAGGAAACTGAGTCCAGGAGAGGTTAAGAAACATACCCAGATTGTGCAGTTCATCATTAGCAGAACTGAAATTTGAACTTAAG
The DNA here is from genome assembly GCA_002007465.1 of Ailurus styani. Taxonomy (NCBI): domain Eukaryota; kingdom Metazoa; phylum Chordata; class Mammalia; order Carnivora; family Ailuridae; genus Ailurus; species Ailurus styani. The sequence goes on along the minus strand of LNAC01000525.1, from coordinate 813,002 downwards.
CCTGACCGAGTGTCCAGAGCAAATACATTTTGCTATCTTGCATGAGACTGACTCTCATTTATCTCCAATTACCTGGTGGCAGAGTAATAATTCTCTAATACAATTATATAAACATTAAACTTCTCTATTATTTTTTATTATACTAAATTTGTTTCACACGGTCATCACTTTCTCAAGTTTTGTTCACTTTGCATGGTTGAACAAATAGAATTTAAATAAATTGAAAGCAACACTGGCTACAGAGGACAATTTATGACTTTGTCCAGGTTTCTATAGCTTAGAAACTGGAAGCAGCCCTGTATTCAGAAACCTTTTCGTGTTCGAAAAGAGGTATATATAAAATGCCATTACTTTCATCCCCTTAGAGTTGTCTAATCTTGAGTGGAAATAACCAGGATGAACCTTGATAGAACAGTGTGTTTCAGGTGTAGGATAGGCTACTTTGGAGTACAAAGTTAGCCCTGTGGCCATGTAGCTCTCCCACAGAACTCCCATGCATTTGCTGGCTTAAATGTAGAATAATAGTGCAAGGTTCTTAAGTTTTCATCATTAAGTTTCTGGAAACTAATTTGGATAAAATAAGAACATTTTCATGCATTTTCCAAGAAGGGGAAAGTTAGGTATTAACTATTTAAATGACTCATATTTATATTTCTTTTTAAAATTATTTTTCCATTTAAAAATTTTTATTATATATCCCTGATGTTTTCCCACAATTTCCCACAGGTTCTTCATCAAAATTTGACAGAATTTATGATGCAAAACATTTTGAAGCAGAAAATACAAACACTGGATGAGAGTTTTCATATTTTTTTTATTTTTACTGGCATATGCTGTTTTGATTTTTTTTTAAAATTATGACAGTAGTAAAGAGAAAATGTTCTGTAAGCCTGAAGTTTCTGAATGCCTAAGGAAAATTTTTAGGAAAAGCTACTTCCTCCTTTAATTGTCAGAGCATAATTCCTAGATTATATGGACTTTAAGGATCAGCTTGTCAGAAAGTCTTGAAGAAAAGAAAAATTTTCTTACTGTTCAGGGCCACTTGAACAGTAAGGACTAGTGGAGGGGTATTTATTTGCACAACAAGCTGAACTGATCTAATCAGAGAGAAAGCTAGCACTTCAGAACATCCCTGCATGATATCTTTCAATATCAAAACCAAACTTTAGTATACCTGTTTATATGAACTAAATATATGTGTATGTATATATATGTACACATGCATATATACACATATATATAATTAAATAATAATATGGTATTATTTATATCAGTTTAAAAAGTAAACTTTAGGTTTTATCTTGCCACAAGCTCTAAAACAATAATCTGGGAGAATAACTCAACTTCTCCATTCACTGTGGTTTGCAGATAATTCTCAATTATCTGAACTGATGGTAATTTGTCCTGAGAAGGAGTCCCAGTTATTTTAAAGATGTATCTTGAATACTTATTTGCCTCTAAATTTTACCGTATACTTTAATCAGATTCTTTTTGGAAACCTGCTTTAAATATTATTAACATCAAAATATCTTGTTGTGGGGCGCCTGGGTGGCTCAGTGGGTTAAAGCCTCTGCTTTCAGCTCAGGTCATGATCTCAGGGTCCTGGGATCGAGGCCCGCATCGGGCTCTCTGCTCAGCGGGGAGCCTGCTTCCCCTTCTCTCTCTGCCTGCCTCTCTGCCTCCTTGTGATCTCTCTCCCTCTGTGAAATAAATAAATAAAATCTTTAAAAAAAAAAAAAAATCTTGTTGTGGGGTAAACACTGCTTTTGATACAAGATCGGTGGATTTGATTCCTAATTCTGCTTCCTTACTGAAAGATGTAGGCATGCTTTAATGAAAAGAATGTACCTAATATCTGTTTTGGTGGATAGAATAGAACGCTTTATATTCTAACAAAAGGAGGTTCAATAGCTCATTTAATCTTGTGTTTGTTCTATAGTCCTAAATGTACAAACTCTGCCAATTTTGAACATCATAAGTAAACAAAAGACCAAAGACATTCTAGTTCTTAAACAGTCTGAAGCCAAGAAAAAGAACACAAGTGAAAAGGAGCCAAATGCAAACATAATTATATATCCAGTGTTCTCTGTGTTTTGGGTTGGAATGAAGCTGCTGCACAATCCACTCAGGGAAGCTTTATAGCTTGAAGTCCATCCTAAGCACCATTTTCTATATGCTATGACAGCCTACCATTTGGAACTTAGCTGGTAGAAAGAAGCAAGTTTCCTAACAACTTAATTTTTAGGCTATATTTATCGTCTATGAATCAGAAACTGACAGCAGTGACAAGAATTTCCTCACCTATCTGAATTTTTATTCATGTCTTTCAAGAATAGCTCTGCCACATTTTAAAAATTTCAGCAGCAGTGAGATACACAACATACACATCTATCTATCAATCTATTTATGATCTATCCATCCAACATCTAGATAATTGAGATAATATATTTATAATCAGAGACTGGTGAAAAGAGACCACATATTTTAGATTCTGAATTAATATAAATAAAATGTTATGTTTAACATAGATATTCAATTTATACATATCTCTTATTTAAGGTTCATCTTCATTAATTGCAACACTAACATACCTGGTTAGTGCATTCTCTCGGGAGGTTAACTAAGTCAACGTCATAATATTGTGAGATTCTAAATCACTTTATATTCAAACAAAGAGTCCTGATTAAGCATGGAGTATTGACATGCGTCAATCTTTTTTTTTTCCTACTAAAACCCCAATAAAATGACAGCAAAGGAATTTTTCAAGAATATTTATTAACTCATAAAGACAATGGAGAGATTTAAGCTGGCAAAATATTTACACTAATTTTAGAAAAAACAGAGGAATGATGTGTGTACTTGACAAAGTAAGAGACATTACAAAAATTATAATTTGAGAGAGTCAGTTTGTTCCACAGAGCCTCTGAGAGGGTCACTATTCTGAGATGCAGGGCACACAGGAGGCATCTGAGAACAGGGCATTGACTGAAATCTGTCTTCAAGTCTTTTCTCCTACCCTTGCCAGATAGGATTGGCCTGACCCTAACTCTTGTCAGAGACCACAGCCTCATCCTATGCAAGAAACAAAGCTACAGAGGCCCCAGTCATAAGGGAAGGCAGAGATGTTGTGTGGAAATAAAACTAAGAGGAGTAAGAGAAGCCCCCTTCTCATCCAGACTTAAAATGTTTCCCCCATAGACAGAAACCTGGAAAAACCCATCCTGAAGAAACTGAATGGTTAAACAAGCAAGCGAACAAACATGTAAACTCTTAACAAATTTGACATTTCTCTCCAGAAAAAGACAAGTGTCCTGTTTGATTACCCCAACAGTAACTTCCATCCAATAATTTCTACTTGCTCACTCAGGACATCTGAGCAGTCTTACTGCTTCACCCTTAAATGTAAAATGACCAAAATATGAAATTTGAAAGGAAGTTTTAAACTGGAAGGAGTAAAACCTAAACAAATTAAGAAAAAGTGGAAAAGAAGGAAGAAAGGAAACAGGTTACAGGGGGATCAGAGAAACAAACTTAAAAAAAAAAACCACAATTGGGATGCCTGGGTGGCTCAGTCAGTTAAACATCTGCCTTCGGGCCTGGGATCAGGTCCTGCATTGGGCTCCTTGCTCAGCTGGGAGTCTGCTTCTCCCTCTGCCTGCTGCTCTCCTTGCTTGTTCTCCCTCTCTCTGAAAATAAATAAATAAAATATTTAAAAAAACCCCAAAAAACAACTACTGAAAACATTCTAAAAGATATGTCCTTAAAATAAGAAAATATCTGTGGCTAAGTAATATTTTTAAAATGAGAACCATGATGAAAAAGACTGGAAGAAGATAAAGTTGATAATATCTCCCAGAGAATAAGGAAAAAAAAAATGACAAAAACTATGTCAAATACTTTAGAATAGTAACAAAATTTGAAATTGGACTAAGAAGTCCCAAAATTAAATTAATAGATAATCCAGAAAGAGGAAATAGGAAAAAATCAGAGAGAAAGAAAGTGTCAACAAATGGATAAAAACAGCTCTCAGAATTGAATGCCACAAAACTCATCCTGATGAAAGACACTGAGTCCCAGCACCATAAATGAAAAACACCCACATCAAGGAGACTTATTGTAAAAGAAAGATCCTACTCACTTTCAGAGGGAAAACTAGTTAATATACAAAGGAGTGAAAATCAAAATGGCATTAAACCTTTCTACCTACTGCAACACTGAAAGCTAGGAGACAGTAAAATATTGATTTCTTAATTCAGAGGAAAATTTTTACCAATCCATAATTCTTTGCAAAAAACAAACAAACAAACAAACAAAAAACCAATGGCAAGGATAGACTAAACACATATTTATAACACACAAACCTTAAAAAAAGAAAAAAAGACCTACCTAATATATTTTCCTTATCCATTTTTAGGAAGCTACTAGTGAATGGAAGGTGGAAGGTGGATCAGATAAAATTGGATAAGAATTGTTCTTTTGTGATATATATATATTTTGATCTATTTGACTCATTTTTTTACCTATGCCAATTTATCTGACTAACACAATTAAAAATCAACATACAGATAAAAAATAACTGTTACCAGATAAATTATAAAGGTGAATATAATTATTTGCTCATCAATTCCCTCTTAATGTAAACTGCTCTGGAGATTTTATAAAAGAAACATTTATTTTCAAATCCTTGTTTTAAAGATTAATATCCAAAACATATAAAGAACTGATACTACTAATACTCAAAAAACAATAATCGAATTAAAAAATAGGCAGAAGACATGAGAAGACATTTCTCCAAAGAAGACATAGTCAACAGACATGTGAAAAGATGCTCAATAACACTCATCATCTGGGAAATGCAACTCAAAACTACAATGAGATATCATTTCACACCTGTCAGAATGACCAAAATAAAAAACACAAGAAATGACAAGTATTGGTGAGGATGTTGAGAAAAAGGAGCAATCATGCACTATTGGTGGAACTGCAAACTTATGCAGTCACTGTGGAAAACAAGATGGAAGATGCTCAAAAATTTAAAAAAGAACTACCTTACAACCTAGTAATGGAATTATTGGGTACTTACCCAAAAAGTTAAAAAATACTAATTGAAAGGGATACATACATCCCTTTGTTTACTGCAGCATTGTTTACAATAGCCAAGTTATGGAAGCAGCCCAAATGTCCATCAATACATGAATCCATAAAGAAGTAGAATAATGGAATATGACTCAGCTGTAAAAAACAATTAAATCTTACCGTTTTCAACAACATGCATGGATCTAAATAGTCTTTTGATAAGTGAAATAAGTCAGAGAAAGAAAAATACCATGTGACTTCACTCATATGTGGATTTCAAGAAATCAAATGAGCAAAAGAAAAAACAAAGATAGACGAATCAAGAAACAGATTTTTCTTTTAAGAGGTGGGGTAGAGGTAAAGGAAGAATCAGACTCCCAGCTGAGCAGGAAGCCAGAGACTCGACTCGATCCCACGATTCTGGGATCATGATGTGAGCCGAAGGCAGTCTCTTAATGGACTGAGCCACACAGGTGCCCAATAACCAGAACAATGTGATAATTACCAGAAGGGAAGGGATGGGGAAGGAGTGAAACAGGTGATGGAGATTAAGGCGTGCTCTTGTGGTGAGCACTGGATGATACATGGAATTGTGGAATCACTATATTGTACACCTGAAACTAATATGAGAGTGTATGTTAACTATACTGGAATTAAAATGAAAAACTTAATAAAATTAAAAAAAAATTATAAGATTATTTATTTATTTGAGAGAAAGAGAGAGAGAACAAGCTGGGGGCAGTGGCAGAGGTAGAAGCAGACTCCCAGCTGAGCAGGGAGCCTGATGTGAGGCTCCATCCCAGGACCCTGAGATCATGACCTGAGCTGGAAGACGCTTAACTGACTAAGCCACCCAGGCATCCCCCAAAATAAAATCCTTTTTAATAAATTTTGTAATGTTAACTATTACAGATACTTCTTGACATAATCTTGAAATATTTGAAACAACACATCTTCAAAATCCTATGAGAGATTTTTTTTCAAAGAATAACAGTAGAAAGATAAACATTTTTTGACCACCTCAGTAATTGTTAATGGATATGGCAAAACCAAAATCAAAACCAAGTATCATCTTGCCAAAACAGTTTATTCATCTAAATATATTGATTAAAAAATTATATACTTTAATCTAATAATCCATCAAAGAACAGTCTCTTAACCACGAGAAAACTGTTTTCTGGGCGCCTGGGTGGCTCAGTGGGTTAAAGCCGCTGCCTTCGGCTCGGGTCATGATCTCCGGGTCCTGGAATCGAGGCCCACATCTGGCTCTCTGCTCAGCGGGGAGCCTGCTTCCTCCTCTCTCCTCTCTCTCTGCCTGCCTCTCTGCCTACTTGTAATCTCTCTCTCTGTGTCAAATGAATAAATAAAATCTTAAAAAAAAAAAAGAAAAATGTTTTCTTTTAAACTTTTGATATAACTGTTGCAAAAGTCTGAATCTAGATTTAGTAAAATAATTAGAAAACAATATTTACCATAATTTCAATAAAAATGATAATCAGTCTTTTAAAAAAATTAGAAAATGGTAGTGATGTTTGCAAAACAATTTGTACTTAATATCACTGAAATGTACACATAAAAATGGTTAACATGGTAAATTTTGCTTATATATATGTTACCATAATAAAAATAATTTACTGAATATAGAAAATTTTAAAGAAAAAATTAATAATGATATCACAAAAGGATAACACCTTTTTTATTTCCCTCAGACAAAAATATTATTTATATTGGATAAATATTTTTATACTTGGGATCAAAACACTTTGCTAATATATTCAATATTCTATACTATTTCTTATTATGCTGAATATTCTTCAAAATAATTTTGTAGTTTATTAATCAATAATATAGATGCACCATAGTTTCTTTAATCGTGCTCTTAGTGTTGGACACTTAGCTGTCATTCACAATGTTTTTCAAGTATAGATAGTACTGAAGATCCTCTTCCACATATTTTTTGTCAATAGCTCTGCTTATTTCCTAAGTATATTCCCAAAGCGTATTCTTGGAATTGAAATTAAATACTAGAATGCTCTAATTAGAACAAAAATTAATGCCATTTTCAATATCTTCAGAAAGCACAAAATACTTAATATTTTACAAAATATTTACAAAATTAAAAAAGGAGGAGACCTCCACTCTAAAAAGTATAAAACCTTTATGAGATAAAATAAAGAATACCTCAAAAAGTACACAAATAAACCATAGTCAAGGGTTGGAAGACTCAATATTGCTAATATATCAATTCTTCCTAAATTTACTTATAGATTTAATGAAATACCAATCAAAATCCTGGCATTAGTTTTGTAGAAACTGACAAGTTGATTTTAAAATTTATATAGAAAACAAAGGCTTAGAAAATTAAATAAATTTGGAAGACAAAATGCCAGACTTTTTTTTTTTAAAGATTTTATTTATTTATTTCACAGAGGGAGAGAGATCACAAGGAGGCAGAGAGGCAGGCAGAGAGAGAGAGGGAAGCAGGCTCCCCGCTGAGCAGGGAGCCTGATGCGAGCCTCGATCCCAGGACCCTGAGATCATGACCTGAGCCGAAAGCAGAGGCTTTAACCCACTGAGCCACCCAGGCGCCCAAAATGCCAGACTTTTAAGGCTTAATATAAAGCTACGGTAATCAAGACAGTTGGTACTGCAGTAAGAATAATTAAATAGTTTAAATGGGACAGAATATGTAGTCCATAAGTAGACTTACACATATAGGATTAACCAGTTTTCAGCAAAGCTAACAAAAGAAATCATTTAAGTTCTCTTAACAAATGATGCTAAAACAACTTGATATATAGACATACACACACACGCCTATATAGATATTTTGCATATGTATACACATACATATATATATATACTGGATACACGTATCTCTTAACAAATGATGCTAGGGCAACTGAAGTTGTAACCTGTACCTCTATGATAAACAAAATCACTTTTTAAAGAAAAGATTTATTTATCTATTTTAGAGAGAGAGAGAGAGAGACCGTAAGTGAATGGGGGGAGGGTAGAGGGAGAAAATCAAGCAGGCTCCCCGCTGAGTGGGGAGCCCAACCTGGGAATCCCACAACCATGAGATCATGACATGAGCCGAAACCAAGAGTGGAACACCTAACTGACTGAGCCACTCAGGTGCCCTAAACAAAATTGATTTGAAATGGATTATAGGCCAAACTATAAATGCTGAAATTATAAATCTTCTAGAGTAGATTACAGAAGAATGTGCTCATGAATTTAAGGACAGCAACTATTGTATAGGACCCAGAAACTAGTAACCAACAAAAGAAAAAATTTCATAAATTAGATTATATCACATTATAAACTTCATCAAATGACATCAAGAAAGAGAAAAATAAAGCTATTAATTAGAAGAAGAAAATAGTCTCAAAATATAATCTGACAAAAAAACCCACAAAACATATTCAGAATGGGCGCCTGGGTGGCTCAGTGGGTTAAAGCCGCTGCCTTCGGCTCAGGTCATGATCCCAGGGTCCTGGGATCGAGGCCCACATCGGGCTCTCTGCTCGGCGGGGAGCCTGCTTCCTCCTCTCTCCTCTCTCTCTGCCTGCCTCTCTGCCTACTTGTAATCTCTCTCTCTGTGTCAAATGAATAAATAAAATCTTTAAAAAAAAAGAAAAAAAAAAAAAAAAAAAAAACATATTCAGAATGGAAAAAGAATTCCTATAACTCAATAACAACAACAACAAAAGCAATAAAAAAATAGGCAAAAATTAGAATAGGCACTTTGCAAAAGAAGAAATCTGAGTATCCATTAAGCATATGAAAAAGTGCTCAGAATTATTAGTAATTAAAGAAATACAAATTAAAGCCATGATAAATTACTATAATGCGTCCACCAGAATGGCTGAAATTAAAAACAAAAAACGACTAATAATAAGTGTGGGTGGAGATGCATTTCTGGTAGTTGTGTAAAATATTACAACTACTGCAGAATATGGTTTTGCAGTTTCTCATATAGTTAAATATACACCTAGAATTCAGAAAATTACTTTTAGATATTTACCTTGAAAAAATTAAAATATATAATCATGAAGGCTTGTAAAGAATATTCATCGCATCATTACTCATAAAAAATCTTACACTGGTAAGATCTCAAATGCCTATTAACAGAAGGATGGATTAAAAATTTGTATCCAATGGAATATTACTCAGAGATTAAAAGGAAAAAAACTTAAAAAAAACATTACTATAAAGACAAGATATATAAGTTAACCAACTGAGCCACCCACGCATCCTGAAATGCTCTGTATCTTGATAAGAGAGTTTGTGCTTGTGTTTTCCAAGAATGGCCATCGAAATATTTCCTGTTCTGCATGCTCTTTTAGAACCTTGCTATCCTCATCAAGAACAGACCTAGTAAGATACTATGTTAAGTACAATAAGTTAGACTGATTAATATAAATACCATATAATTTCACTCATATGTGGAATCTAAAAAAAGAAAAAGAAAAAGAAAGAAAACAAATAAACAAACAAACAGAAAGCAGCATCTGACCTATAAATTCAGAGAACAAACTGATGGTTGCCAGAAGGGGAGTGGTGAGAGGATGAGCCAAATGGATAAAAGCAAGTGGGAGATACAGTCCTCCAGTTATGGAATGAATAAGTCAAGGGGGAAAAAAAGCACAGCTAAAGAATATATTCAGTGATATTGTAACAGTGTTCTATGGTGACAGATGGCAGCCACACTTGTGGTAAGCACAGCATAATGTATAATTTACCATATTGCTGTGTTGTACATCTGACACTAATGTAGCATGGTGTGTCAACTATAGACAAATTAAAAAGAAAAAAGAAACATAACAGAGAAGTTGATTTCCGTTAAACCTGCATGGGTTTGTGACTTTCAAGCCTACATCATTAAAAGGAGAAAGGTTAGCGGTTGGCCCCCTCTCTCTTGGGATGCTTCCCTTTAGAGCTCAACCACCAGGGGCGCCTGGGGGCTCAGTCGGTTAAGCGGCTGCCTTTGGCGTAGGTTGGGATCCAGCCCCACATCAGCTTCCTGCTCAGCTTAAGAGGTGGGGGGCTGCTTCTCCCTCTTCCTCTGCCAGCTTGCCCGCTTATGTGCAAGCTCTTTCTTTCTGTCAAATAAATAAATAAAATCTTAAAAAAAAAAAAAAAGAACCCAGCCACCACACTGCAAGGAAGCCGATGTGGACAGACTTCAACAAGCAGCATCCTCTGCCAGATAGGTAGACAGGTGAGTGAGCCTAGAGATTATTCTGGACCCTTGCCTTCGTGTCTATGAAGTTAAGAACCTGAACAATATGGATAAAGCCACACATGTTATGCCCTGTGTGAATTACTTACCCTCAGAACCTCTAAACATAATGAATAATTGCTTTGTGTTATGGAGTTTTGGGGTTATTTGTTACACAGGCATAATAACCTTAATAATTATACTACATAATCAATTGTTTATCTTTCCCCTTACACATAAAATTTTTCACTTGGCTATATCAAGTTATAAATTTAAGTTATATATATGTGACATCTATTTTGCATTCTGAACCTAAACCAATCCAAATGCAAATGAAAGAGCATTATCTATATATTGGTCCATTCTGCTCCGTGCAAAACCATGAGAATAAAACAATTTAATTTTTTAAAGCACCAAAATTGTTTTCCAATTTTCTAACATTTTAGTTTTTATCTTGGGTGATAAGTGGTTATAAGTTCCTTCTTCTTAAACTTGGATCATGCTACATGCATAGGGTACAGTGACAATATTACAAGAGGACCTGGACACATTCATTTTAAATATAGCAAAGAGTAACATGAAATGGCTAATGCATGTACTGTGCTTCAGGAAAAACAAATGGGCTATGGTTTTGTGTTATAAATTAGAAAAGAACTCAAGTAGCATAATTAATATGGAACAAATGAAATTTCGTTGAGTGAACATGTCTTGGAGGAATGATACTTCTTGGAGGCTGCTTAAATTCACAAAGTGGTGCAATATAGTGAAGATAGACCAAATTTAGAGTTTTGTGTATCTGATTTTCCTTGTGAGCAGAAACAGTAAAGAGCTATTTCCTAAGCTCTAGCTTCTAAGTGAAATAATATGAATGCTTTGTCTTTAATATTTTTTGATTCTAGAATTTTTCTACAAAAAAATTTTTAAAAAGTAAAGAATGAACTTTTACTATCATTCAACGTTGTTTCTTCTAAAGTGATCTAAACACTTGTAAGGGAACAGCTGATTCAGAAATTAATAGAATGAGATTTCAAGGCTTTCCTATTTGTTAATATTGAATCACCAAAATGTAAACTAAAAATTGGACAAAATTTATATATTCTCTAAATAGTATTGACAGTAGTCAGGCTGCCCGTATGCTTGTTTATATTTTAAGGTAAGTTTAATTCTAGGTTGGAAGAACAGAAAGCAAATGTGCCTTATACTCTACATTTGATAGACTGGTTTGATTTTGTATGCTCTGGATCAAGTAAGTGAAGTTTGAGTTTGATGTGAATCTGTTCCATGCCAACTCTGCTGACACAGCAAACAGAAAGAAGAGAGCAAAATTCAGGGTTCCCTCAGACCACACACACACACACACACACACACACACACACACACCTAGACTGCAGCAATCAGAAATGCGGTTTGACACTGGGATCTAGGGAAAGTACAGCCTGCTGTCAGAACACAGGAGGGAAGTTCTATTTTACCAGCAATCCAAATTACTGTTACTTATTCTTTAAAACAAAACAAAACAAAACAACAGTTTCCAAGAGAGCTGATGTTTACTGTGTTGGTTTTTCAGTTTTGTTGTTCCTTAGGTTTTGTTGCTGTTGTTGTTGTTTCTTTGTTTTCCCCCAAGTGCTTCCTTTAAAAAGGTTTTAAGTACTGATCAGAGACATTTACTCTGAGTATAACATTACTTGGAAATTTTTTTTAAACAATTTCTTGATGAAGATAGAAGAATGTTGACATTTACTTAGAATCTACAATGTCTCTGCTAAGTGACCTTACAACATTTGTATATTTGTATATATAATTTAACATACATAAAAGCAGTTGAGAAAGCCATGTCAGAGGAACTGGGACAATATGGCAGGTTGCCAAGGGACTCAACTGATCTCTTTGTCACGGTGCTCAACAACTATAAGCTCGCCACCATTGTTTGCACTGTGAGTGAGGGGAAAACCAAATGGATGAATTAAGCAATGAACTGATGTATGAATGAACTATGAAATAAAAGGGGTTAAAAAGTAAACAGTATTTTCCAAGCTTAAAGAGTTTATAATGGATTAGGGCATATGAAAGATACAGACAACTATATAGTTTAAGAGATATGTTTGGGATGCCTGGGTGGCTCAGTTGGTGAAGTGCCTGCTTTCAGCTCAGATCATGATTCCAGGATCCTGGGATTGGGTCCCTCAGTGGAGAGTCTGCCTTTCCCTCTGCCTGCTTCTCTCTCACTCTCTCTCTGACAAATAAATAAATAAAATATTTAAAAAAATATGTTTAAGTGTCTGAAGGCTGAAGGTCTATGAATTCTTAATGAAGCTAGAAATTATGTCAAGCAATGGCTTTACATAGGAGATGGGTGGATCTAAGTTGGAGATTGATAAATGGAAGTGTTTCTGGAAGGATTTCCAGAGAGTAGAAACCTAAATATATAGGTTCCTAAAAAATCACTCACCCAACTTCTGTCAAGATAAAAATAAAAGTACTAATCTATGAAGAAAGTATTAAAATACTCATATTTTATGAAAAAATATAAAACATATTGTACAATATACAAGATAATTTGAGGAGATATATTATGGGAGAGGAACTGATGAGAGAAGAAAGAATACTAATAAAAGACATTAGTTTTCTGAGGAGGAAGTCATCATTTTATTTTTGGTGTTACTTACAAAAATGGTGTGATGGTAGCAAATATTTGTAGAACTTCACTCTGTTCCACATTGTGCTAAGCATTTTACTTGTATTATTTCACTTAACCTTTAAAATAATCTTCAAATGTTAATTCTGTTTTAAGCTGAGAAAAAAAAAAAGCTAGAGAAGTGAAGTAACTTATCCAGAGTCATACAGGTAGGAAATGACAAATCCATAATTTGGATGTCATTTTTTCAAATGTGAAGGCCAATACAAGAAAGGATTTGAGCTGAACTCTGAAAGATGGTAGGGTTTCAGTGCATGGAGATGGTTTGTGTTGGTAAGTCCTCATTGGGAAGATAGAGTGGAGGAAGTTCTGAAGTTGAAGGAAAAAAGTTTACTATGTTGAAACAAGGAATATTTTGAGGAGTAAAAGTAGAGAACCTAAAATAAATAAAGGGTTTTGGAATAAAGAAAACAAACAAGCAGCAATACTATAGCAATACAAAGGAAGTGAAAAAAAGGAAGGAAGGGGGGAAAAGAGGGAGGAAGAGAGTAAAAGGAAAGGAAAGAAAAAAAGAAGGAAGCCCTTGTATTAGTTTAAGACATTTGGATATACATGAAGCTATAACTATAAATTAGATTAGGTGTTGGAGGACAGTAGCTGTATCTTAGTCACCTTTGTTTCTTCTTATATCTAATAAAATGCTTTGAAAATGTTTGAATGAATGTAAATATTAATAATCAGAATGGAACTTTAGAAGAATAATTCACAAGGGCTATATACATGGATTTAGAGAGACAATTTTCAGAAAGCCTATGTACTTTATATACTCCTTTCACTTCCTTAAGATTTTTTCTAGGTCAAATTCATATTTCATGTCAGAAGAACAGTAAGTTGTTCAGTAAATGATTCGCTGTCAGAGGATGGGGATCAAATTAGTATGTTTTTTGTTCATTATTATTTCTTCCTAGGTTTCAATCTTGTAAATTCTAGTTTTTGTTAAATTAGTCCTTTATAATGTGTTATTATTCACTCAGAAGATAGTTTTCATAGGAAGAAAAACGAGCCCTGTTTTTCTGAGGTCTGTAATATACACATGTGATTCTGAGGGTCTCTGTCACTTCCGGATCCTACCTCTCTAAATAAGGTTAAGATTAATCTGAATCACATCAAATTCTGCATTAGGCAAATGATGTCTGGAAAACTCCAGAGTTTTTACATTTTTTGTATCTCCAACAAGTCACTTGGCTATGTTCCCAAGTTGTATTTATGTTTATCTTGCCCTCCTCCTTTCCTGGCTAGAGCTGAGGTACAGTCTTTTAGTGTCCCTGACTCACCCATCAGTTCACTATTGACTAAAGTGATTTCAAGTGTTTTGTGCCATAGGCTTAAATCCACAAATGACTCTTGTTTCTACTTTCTGATCATTATGGCTTAGAAATGTGCAGGAAAATATTTTTACAATGATGATTTCTGTTTTACAGGGTATTTTCTCCAATGACATGATATTTTGAATATTCAAAATGTTAACATTTATTTACTAGAAATAAACATTTATATTATGTAAATCTATAAATGTATTAATATTGTATATTAATATAATATAAACAGATATTTATATTATTCTTTATATTTATCTATATATTTACAAATTATTATATTTGAGTTTACTGGAAATAATTTATTTCAGCTAATTATATTATTATTTATTACAAATGCAACTAGAGTTTATTTTCTTTGTAATGTACATGAAATAAATGAAATTAAATACAAAGAAAAAACCGGACAATTGGGAACAAAAATAGATTGAGGTAGTTTGAAGGAAGTAGAGAAAAAGGGTACTACTAGACACTCAAAATAGTCATATTAATACAGTTCATTACTGAAACTAGCTTTCAATTTCCTGGCTGTAAAGTGGAAAGGAAAACATGTCACATTGTATAACTTCCTGACAGATGCACATTTGTCTGTGGAAACAACATTTTTCTTTAAACACAAACAGAAATTTTCTGTCTAGCCTTATAAAGAGATCTTTGAGTAAGATAGTAAATGATAGTTTCTACTAAAATTTAATAAAATCTTATGAATAATCCTTTCTTTATTGACCGCACAAATAGCTTGCATTATTATGTATTTTCTTTGCATGTAGATAGAGGAAAAATATGGGGGAGTAGTTTCTTTGGGTCTGACCTACCCTTTACAATTACCTGTTCAAAGGCGTGAACAAGGGGAATCACAATCAAATCTATAAATTGATGCACAGGGAAGCTGTTTGACAAATTGGAATTTCTAACACCCACAGTGTGAGTTCAGTAACAAAATCATGGAAGAGTAGAAAAGCAATTTAAGATGGACAAAATTAATCCCCTCAGTCACAAGTAGAAAAACTGAGGCCAGGGGAAAATGTGACTCCAGTTTGTCCAGGGTGCTGGATGTGCCAATCTAGCATCTACACAACCCATTTCCATTTCTCACAAAAAAGGATCACACGTTCTCTGTTTTAACAGGTCTCCACTATAGTATCCCTCCTTATCGTGCCATTCTTTCTCTTTTAACCACTGAGAAAAAAATTACACATAAAATTCAGAAATTGGAATGAAGTTAACATAGGCAGTGGAATCCAAAGGGTACAATTTTGTGTAAAGTTAACATGTGTTTTTCATAATCTCACGTTAAAAGTTTATGATTTCAGAAACAGTTTCAATTTAATGTAATATCGTCTTTTTGATAAAGGTGATTTATATAGTACATAACCAACGGGAATTTACTTTTACACAGGGTAGTAATACTTATGCCACAAATCAGAAAAAAAATTATCAAGTCATGTGCCTAATTCAAATTTAGTGATTATCAACGTTACACATATTAGATACCAAGTTGAGTAATATTTTCTTCCAACTAATAAGAAGATACTTACATCAGTAGGTTTTCCTATGCTTCAGTTTGTCAAAGAAGTGATATTGAAAATTTCAGAATGAGGTTAAAAGGATTTCCTGCTTGTATTTTCCCATTTTCCTTCTTCTCACCCTCACCTCCTATCCACTTAAGTGGAAATTTCCTACAAAGTCTGTTCTCTGTACAGTCTGACAAAAGATCTCTTTTTCATTACCTCACTACATCTACTAAGCAACTAGAAATTAGCAAGTTCTGATATTAAGCTTCATTACCACTTTTTAGTGCATTCTGTCTGCGTGGAGTATAGCAGTTCTTATCCCTCACAAGAAGCATGAGAGGGTTACTTATTTAGTTAAAAACATGACACTGAGCAGCTGTTCCAAGAAAGCCCCAAAATAAAGTTCTGTCTGTTTACCGACATTTCTTTCTTCTTCTGTGTCTTGCTCCTTGGCTTGCTGATGCACAGATGCTAGGGTTGGTTATTTAAACCACTATCCAGTGGGATTATTAAAATCCTCTTGAGCCAAATTTTCAAGAAACAAATGGGTTTCATAAATGTATATTAATCTGCTTAGCTTCAGATAATGAAAACATGCTACTCTGCTATGAATCATATGTGGCATGTGAAGCCCAAGCACCCCTCCACCCCACCCCCACAGGAATGTAACCAAAGGCGCTGAGGTGTTGGAATGTGGCCTTGTAGTCAGGGTGCTTCATGGGAGGTATTTGGAATGCAAAAGAACAGATCCAAATTAGGGACCATTCAATTTTGGAATGACAAGTTAAATTCTGATCTCTATGTATTCTAAGTACAGGAGATGCCTGAATTTGTGGAATCCAGTTTTCCCAAGGACAGTATTTTAGGTAAATGCCTTAGCAGGTGGTTGCAATTAGACTGCGGGGCATATGTACCCTTGGTCCTCCTTTGCTTAGCAGGTTACTGGGCTCATGGTGACCACCAGACACATCAGAATAGGGCAGGTCTTTGGTTCTCACTTACCAACTTGGAGACTATTCCAGTGGGTTCTTTGCACTCAGCCAAGGCTCTGACTCTGAGAGTGAAGTCAGTCCTGGGACTATGTGAAGGGTTCTTTTACCGAAGGCACAGGATATCCGACGTGTATGCAGTTTCTCTGTTTGAAGAGAATTTTGCAACGCTCTTGTAGAAATGGTGCCATTAAAGTCTTTTCTTTTGGATTGCTACCATACTGGAATATAAAATCCGTGGTGTGGCAAATGACTACCCCACCCTCAGGGCACACTAATTGAATATATTCCCAGAATTTACTTTGTATTATCTAGAATCTCTGGGAAGGCACAGGGTGGAGTGAAAAGTCTCCTCATTAGGGAATCCTAACTGTGCTTAGCTGCTTCTCTGCTACAAACTAGCTGGTGGTCTTTAGCAAATGACTTGACCTCTGAGAACCTATTTTCTCTTTTCTAAATAGAGAAAGTAACTACCTGTCCTACAAATTTCACGTGACTCTCCCTTTAAAATAAATAGATAGCATGTATAAATTACTATTAAATGTTAAGGCTACTGGACTTTAAAAGATAAATTATAAACACAATGGAACAATCCTGAATATTTAAAAAGTGCAAAAAATTAGAAATATAATATTTTAGGGATTAAAATGATTCATAATGAAATGAATATAAGTGGAAAAAATTCTATTAGTTTATGATTTATATCCACAAGAATACTTAAAAATGTTTATATTTGCTCACTTAGAATACAAAATTATGTACTTTTTAGTAAAATACTGTGATTCTTATATATTTTCCACAATTTTGGCATGTATAATTTGATCTTACAAACTGGTTTACACAGGAATTTCTGGTTTACTACATCCTCGTTTTCCTCTTTGGTTTATGTTCAACATCTGCATTCCATGAACCCTGGGGCAGCAGGATCACCACTGATAAGATAGATAAATTTGAGGCTGGATGTAAATCAGACTGATATTTACCTAGAATCAACCTTTAGCCTTCTGAACAATAACTAGATCCAATTCATTTCATTTCCCTGTAAATTAATCCAAACTGATCTGAATGTATTTGTTTCACAGAGGCCATTTCTCAGTTGCTTGTGCTGGAATTAAACCAAACCTCTTTACTTTGGGGAATGTTCAATTGGTAAGGTTCAGAGAAGAGAGCTTCAGTTTGCAGACCTCACACCAAGTGATTACACAAGTGAGACATGTGCATCAATCCTTCCCACTGCCCTCATCCAAGTAGGCTGTTGGGTTTTGTCACTTTTCTGAGTGCTGACTTCAGATCCCATTTGTAAAATGAAATACACCAAGTGTATTTTTGCTGACACTTGTGGAGTTGCTTCTAAAGATTTAAATATTTAGGGTCAAATGTGTTTTCCAGTGTAACCTATATGGCTTGTATCGCTTTGTTCAGTATTTTTAATAGTGGTGGTAGAGATAGCACTGCCGGTGAGGACAGTACAGGAGTGGCACCCATCTTTACTTCCGTGCCTACCAAGTACCAGACATTGTGAGAGGAGCTTCACATCGATCACAAATAATCCCATAAAAATTTGGCAAGATTATTTTTGTCATCCTCATTTTATTGATGAGAAAATTGCCAGCTGATTTGAGTCTGCCTTTCAAACTACTCCAAATCCCAGACTCCTTCTAACTCTTAAAACTAGCTATAATACTAGTAGCAGCTCCATAAATATCCAGTAGTGGTAAAAATATATCTTTTTTGCACAAAAATAAGCAGATAATTCTAGAACTTTGCAGAGACTACAAAGGATCCTGTTCTCACAGGCCTCTGTGTTCTTCCTTGTCCTTTTGCATAATCTGAGGCCCTTTCAGGTTATGTTTGTGTGTTACATTGAAAAACAAATTATTCAAGTAGCTGGTGATTTCCTTGAGTGTAACTTTCAGCCCAGAACTGATAAAGTGTGACAGAGACTTGCAGGGGGAATATGGCTTCTACTTAAACCTCCTGCAGGGCAGTGAACAGCTCTGCCTCTGCCGGCCTCTTCTCTGGGTTGTGTGTAACCATCACTATCTTCTTCTACAGCAGTGGAAATCTAACTGCTCCACAATGCTCCCATGGCATGGAATTCCAGGCACTGACAGTCTTGGGATTAAAGAGACACTAAGGAAAAAAATGTGAGGGAAGACAAGTCTGCATAAAACACTAGGAGCTTCACTACTTGCCACAATCCCCAAAACTATTTGCCTCTCTGAAGACACCCATGTGTAATAGAGATACTGGAGTGTGTTGGTATGTCCTTAAGGATACCCAAAGTTCTCAGAAGCTGACGGTCCCAACTATCAGCTGGTGGACAGCTGTCATACTACCATAGCTTTCAGTCAGGATGTATTTAGGACAGAATGGCACAACTGAAGTGAAAGTTAATTTTTATTTGGGAGAAGAAGCCTTTGAAGAAAACAGAGGCCTTTTTGATGACAAAATGTTCATTATCAGAGGACAAAAAAAAACAATCTAGCCCTACTTATTGCATGAAGTATTAAGGACATTATGTTCAATCCACACCCTATTTATCTTCCATTCTATTCTTTAAGAAATAATTGAGAATGTAAAAATAAGAGAAAATCTAAATAACCTTAGAAGCTGGAAAAGAAAATTATTCAAATACTGGCCTCTTTGGAAGCTTTTTCCTATACATAGCTCTGATGGCACCTTAAATTAGGGCCAACTTGAAAGTGACCTGTCAGAGAAATGGTATAGCTTCTCAGTATGATGTGGCAAAGATCCTAGACTCACAAATCATCCTCACTTCAGTGGTCAAAACTGAATGCTGATTTTGATTTTTATTCTCACTGGAAAGTTCTGTTTGAATTCTTAGTCACTGCGTGTTGTGGTGACCGTAGAACTCAAGATTATAGGCATTTGTAAACAAACAAACAAACAAACAAACAATTCCCTGATCCAAAGGCAGAAAGAAATTAAATTCTTACTTATATGTGAAATGACATGGTTTCCTTTAGAAAATAAGTAAATGATAATGAGCTGGTAACAAAACAAATGGGGGTAAATGTTAGTTGGATTAGAAACAAGGAAAAATAGAGAGGTAGCTGTGATAAAGAATATTCTGAAATAGAGCAGAAGTGAACACAATTTTAAAAGACATTATAAGTAGTCAAAATGCAAAGTCCAATTGTACAGAAAATAAAGTCAAGAGAAAAGACATATTGTTTTTATTTACGGAAATAGTCAATAAGATAGGTTTGGCTCAAAAGCTTAGTTTGTGTACGCTTGAACTGCATTGTGCTACATGGCTGGTATTTAATTTTGGTGTTACTTGCACTTCTTGAGGTATTTCCTTTATTATAAATTGATAATAATAGTTAACTTTCATTGACTCACTGTGTTCTAGAAAGGGGGCTAAGCGCTTTAGATAAGTTAATTCAATGCTTATAATAACTCTATGAACTGAGAATCTGAGGAATTCAATACATTGTGCAAAGTGACCAATACTCACAAGTGTGAGTCCTTAAACACTATGCTCTTCCTCTCCTTTTGGGAGGTAGCATTTGATTCCATGACAAATATACAACATAGACAACATAAATTCATCTCAGATGGTGTGATACATAAATTCTAGCTAGATTTTTCCAAAACAGAAAGCTAGAAATTTCTTATAAATAAGCCAGGAATTAAAACAAAGTGGATATACACAAAACAGTAAATATGTCTCCAAATGGACAAGCATATTCATGGAAGTCTTGAGGATTAAGAGCTTACCTTGGCTTAGTAAGAAAAACAAAAAATTATAAGCAACTGAAATATATAGTTGACTTGATTCACTACTCATTTGGTGCTTCCACAGAAGGATCAGATAGTCTACCTACAGTTAAACAAAACAATGAGATTTTTTATTCAAATCTCGTTGTTTTGTTTTTGTTCCTTTATTTTTTAATTTAAATTAAATTTAATTACCATATAGTATATTATTAGCTTCAGAGGTAAAATTTAGTGATTCATCAATTGCATGTAACACTTATATTGGAATGATGCTCATTCCATCAAGTGCCCTCCTTAATGTCTATCACCCAGTTATCCCATCCTCCTACCCATCTCCCCTCCAGCAACAACTCATTCTGTTTTATTTTTTTTTTATTTTTTTAAGATTTTATTTATTTATTTGACAGACAGAGAGAGATCACAAGTAGGCAGAGAGGCAGGCAGAGAGAGAGGAGGAAGCAGGCTCCCTGCCGAGCAGAGAGCCCGATGTGGGCCTCCATCCCAGGACCCTGAGATCATGACCTGAACCGAAGGCAGAGGCTTTAAACCGCTGAGCCACCCAGGCGCCCCTCATTCTGTTTTAAACTTGTAGATCTAATGAGGGTCAGATCCCTATACAGCTAGCCTAAGCCAAGTTGAAAAGTCCTTGGAATCTGAATTTCTCTCTTTTTAAAAAATTTATTTATTTGACACAGAGAGAGAGAGAGAGAGAGAAAGAGAGAGCGCACAACCAGGGGGAGTGACTGGCAAAGGGAGAGGGAGAAGCAGGTTCTCTGCCAGCAGGGGAGTCCAATGCGGGACTCAATCCCAGGACCCCAGGATCACAACCTGAGTGGAAGGCAAATACTTACTGCACTGAGCCACCCAAGCACCTGGAATCTGAATTTCTATCTTTAACAATTCATTTCTTTTGGAGAAGCATTGTCTTTTCTTTGTGGTTTTCTTTTAAATTACAACTAATCTCTGCAACATAACATTTTGTTTTCCTAATAGAATCTTCGGGAAAATAAATTCAGTATTTCACTTTCCCCCCCTACTTTTATTTCTTTCCTTCACTTTTGGAATTCCTGTGTGTTTCATCGTGTTTTTAGTTTTATGTCAGTTTCCAAAATATACTTTTAACTTGAAATCTCAAATATCTCAAAGTTAACTATAAATGCCTAAACTAATTTGGTAGTAATCACTTCAGGAGCATTTGGAAAGGCTTACAAAATCCAAATAGAAGTTCACTTGATAAGTAGTAAAAATGATGTAATACTCATTTATACTCATGGATTTTATCTGTGCTAGTGAATATCATAAACTAAATGATTAATTAAAAAAGAAATGAAGTGTTAAAACAATTTGAACATAAACAGAAAATAGTTTTACTTAATGAGGACTTTTTCATTCCTTTTCTTTCAGTAAAAATGTTAAATTATAGTTAATCTTTTTCTTTAGTGTCTAAATATGTTGGGCTAAATAGTGTCTAAATATATATCTGCATTTATTTTCCAAGCACCATTAATCCTTAAATACAAATGCTTTCAGTGGGAAAGTAAAAAGATATGACATTTAATGAGTTTGTTCTTAAATCATCAAAGTATTACTTGTTAGGACTACTTGATATAAAGAAAAAAAATCAATCTTTCTTTATTAGCTTTTTTTCTTTCTCTCTGTCTGCCAGGATGACATGCTTTTCTTGGTTTAATGTAAAATTTTCCATGAAAAGGATGAATCTTAGTTCCAATTTATTTTAGTGTGGGTTGCACACACCATAGACTGAGCTAGGCCCATATATCCACATATGCAAAATCCAGGGTCTAGAATGCTCTTTCTTTCTATCCTTTCACAGCCCATCCTCTGAGTCTTTTTCATAGATCACATTTTGAACACCAGAAAGGTACAAAGTCAAATTTGTCTTTTTTTACTGTTTTTTTTTAACATTTTGCTCTAAAATGATGAAAGATTTAAGATATTAATTGAAAAAAAGCTATAGGACAATTGGTATTAGTTATAATCAATCAGCTCTTAATTATTTGTGTCAATACCTTGCCTTCCTGAATATTAGAGAAAGCAGAAAGAGTCATTCAAGTTTTGATCTTACCCTGTAAGATGAGGTTTTGTTCTAAATGAAGATGATAAATAAGGGCAAACCAGCTTGGGCACAGAAAGGTACTTGTGGAATATTAACATGAACACTTTTTTTTTTTTTTTGCAAAAGCAGTCACTGATTACTCAAGTAGATTCAATAATTTTTATTTGCATTTTACCCATAGGTTACCAGCAGATTTGAAAAAATCCTGGCTCAAGACCAGCTTCAAAATTTGTGTACTGTTTATTTAATTTAAATTGAACTTTAAATTTTAAAATGCCAAGGAAAATGCAAAATGTAGAATGCACTTTTATAATATTTTCTCACTTTTATAGTATTCTTTAATGGGTCATTATACCAATGTTATTTATTAATCTTATTTTTGCACATCCCACTTTCTCAGCTGTTTTTTTTTTTTCAATCTTTCCTAGCCTGTGTCACAGGTATGAAATCATCCAAAACATATTTCTGAACTGAGCTGCTAAAGATAGCTCTTTGGGTAGATTCTCTGTGCCTTTCTCCCATCTCTGGACATGTCCAATTTCCATCAAGGGGAATAATAGCTATGTTCTATTGCCGCTGTTCATTTATTATTCATAGTTTTTACAGAAAACAAACTCAAACTAAATCTGAAGAAGGCTTATTATGAGGCTTTAATGTTGGCAGAGATGGACTCAACCATAGCATGTTAGGTGTTTGGAGTAAAAATCCTTATATATGAGTTTAATCATTACTAGACTTTGGATGGTCACTTGTCTTCAGTTTACTCTTTGCAAAAGAAAGGTGTAAAAATCATATCTTTATTATCTATGAATTTTAGCAGTCTATAATGGTGGTATAATAATACCACCAAATTAAACTGCCCTTCCCTAAAAAATGTAAACATCTACAAATATTGTAAAATTAATTTTAATCAGTCAACTGTGAGAAGATCCTAAACTAATTTTTCTACTTTCCAAGCCATTATCAGTACTATTCTAGTGCTTACAAAATAAATTTTCTGTTAGCTTAACACAATTCTATTTGAGAAATTGAAAAAGTAAACCCTATTGTGCTGAGAAATTCCTTTGTTTAATAAATCCACGATATTTTAGCTATAAATGTCTCTCCTCAATGATTTGAGATTATGTTGCAGACATTTCTGCTTACCATTCTAAAATCAATGTGTGTGACCATATAAACTTTACAATCAGCATAATATTTAAATTTTTAAAAATACCATAGTAGCATGACCTAATACTGGAAAAACAATTTCCAGAGCTAGGTGATGCTGGAGAATCCATAAAATTGCATGTTTAAAAAGCTATTAATTCTTTTTAGATGGATAATTTTGGATTTTACTGAACTTATTTTAAATAAAAAACCAAGTATGAAATGATCTCAGTGGAATTCCATGTGCTATAACACGACCTACATTATGACTACTTTTACATGAGGAAGCATGTTTCACACAGTGCTAAATTCCATAAATTATGAAACAAAGGTACATGTGAAGAGCATGTAATTATGACAAAGATCTGGAAATCATACAAGAGTAACCAACTTATGTGATGATTTCATAGTTCCTAATCTGAGGGTATCTCAGAGAACATTATTTAAAAATCTTATATACCAAGGTGCCTGGGTGGCTCAGTCAGTTGAGCATCTGCCTTTGACTCAAGTCATGATCCCAGGGTCCTGGAATCAAGTCCCACATTCGGCTCTCTGCTTCACAGGGAGTCTGCTTCTCCCTCTCCTTCTGTGTTCTCCCTCTCTCTCTCTCTCAAATAAATAAATAAGATCTTTTAAAAAAATCTTATAGCCCAACTAGCGATTGATAAAATACAACATACACTATGAAAATTAGTGTCAAAATTTGAGGTTATTGCTGTTAGAAATTAGTTATTTAGAGAACTTTTTATGTTTAGATAATGGAGCTGCAGAAGTTCTAGAATTGAAAATGGCAATTTTACAAGTATCTTTAGAAACCAGCATAGCATATCTGGAAATAAGAATATTATATTTAAGCCTATGTATCTAAATGAAAAATGACAAGACAGATTTTTGTGGAATTGGCCTCACTGCTTTAGTCAGATTTCATAATCTATAGCTTTTTTATTCAAGTGAAACTAAGTTATACTGGTTTTTAAAAATTTGGTTAGTCTGAAAAGTTCTTTGAAAGGAGATGTCCAGATAATATATTTAATATATTTCCTTTGTTTATTTATCACTACCTAATATAATCTCTTGCAATTGCATGGATTTATGGATTTCTATTTTTTTTTTAAGATTTTAGTGACTTTTTTTGACAGAGAGAGATACAGCAAAAGAGGGAACACAAGCAGGGGGAGTGGGAGAGGGAGATGCAGGCTCCCCAGTGAGAAAGGAGCCTGATACGGGGCCCTATCCCAGGACCCTGGGAACATGGCCTGAGCAGGAAGACAGATGCTTAACAACTGAGCCACCCAGGAGCCCCGACATGGACTTTTTTTGGACAGGCTATGTTTGCATGGCTTTGGCTCATATACAAACATCAGTATTTCCTTTAAGAAGAAAAATGAGAAATTAAAAGAAAGATTGCTTGGCTTTCTTGGTGAGCCTAAATTAATGGTATCAGTAAAAATAACCACATAACTATATTAATTATAAAACCATACATAATCTGAGGCTAGACAACAGCTTAGTTGGGTTCCAAAGGTTAGAAACTACAAAATCCTTGGAAAATGCCCTGATTTTGTTTGGTGATAAATTAATGAAATCTCCCAAAATATTAGGGTATTACTTAGTTCACTGAATACAAATCTATGATGAGGAAAAAGGAAAACATCTCTATTGAATTCCAATTATATCAACTAAATAAGCTAGTTCTTCTAAGTTAAAAGATTTTAATGGCTAAAGATTTACCATTCATTCGCATTCATTTACAATCTGCCATGTGTCAGATAAGGGCAGCCCCTTTGTATGCAAAAGTGAGTAAGATTAAGTCTTTGCTCTCTATCTTTGGAGATTCAAGGATTCTTTTTCTTTCCCTAAACACTTTTCCCTTAATAATGATAACAACAATAATAACAGTAAGAACAACAGCAAGTATCGCAGAAGCAACAATATTTTCAGTCCATCTCTCATTCCCGTGACAAAGCTATTTTTTTGATAATGTGTATGTATGTAGGTGTGTACACACAGGTGTGTATATGTATAAAATTCAATGAACTGGACTTGAATTTTAATTTTACAAGATCTGGTTTCTAGTGCTAGATCTGGAAAGAAAAAAAACAAACCAGCAAATTCTGGGAAACCTTGAGTAAGTTACTTGAGCTCCATGTTTCTGCTTTTTGCTTAATGAGGATTTCTTTAATAATAGTTCCCAAAGATCCTGTTCTTTAGATGTGCTTGCCCACCATGCTCTGTTAATGTCTTAAGGTCAATCTCTAACATCTTTATTGCAAGAATTCAAAGAAAGAGAATGCCTTTGTGGACTAAGTTGGGAAACTACCCCAAGAACAACAGATAGGTTTCATCACTTTGCTTCAGTATAAATTAAAACAGATTGTGTTTTCTTCACACCCCCACGAGAAAATGTTATTACTTAGCAATTCCAGTCACATCTTTCTTTCAAGATATTCCTTGAAAGTCCCAGAAAAATTGTAAATGAAATTCATAAAGAGGGGAAAACACAGTTATTAGGCGGGTATACATCAGCATGTGGGCAGGATTTAGCAGAGCCCCTTTTTCCTATTGAAGAACTGATCAGACGACTTGACAGCTGGAGTGTACATGATTGTTGTACAATAAAACAGGACTACAGCTACCTTTTTCTGTGTTACAAATGCCAAGTGCAATTTTGAATACTTCTTCTCTTGCATAAAAATATGTTCTCTTCATAGAAAGAGAGGATAGATAAAACTTAGAAGTGGGTGTGTTTCTACAGAATCCAGCATGTATAAAAAATTAAAGAGATATCAAACCTGGAACATATAATTAAAAAGGAAAGGAAAAACCTATTGAAGTTTAATGGCTGGGTTGTAAGAGAAGCCACACACAACATAGTTGGCCCTCTGAGGTCTGAGGTAAATGGATTGCAGGATGTGTAGTTGGAGCTCAGCTGTGAACACTGTGATTTTTTGAGAAAAAAGGATTGAATGCACATCTCTTTGTTGAAACTCTCTCAGAAATCCAAACGAATCTGACCATCTTAGATACCAAAGATGGCGTTAATAAGTGCAGAATACCAAAGGGGCATAATATCCAAAATATATAATATAATTAAATCACAACTCTTGCTCAATTTTTATTTTACTCTTTTGTATCAAACTCTTCCTTCTTGGATGAATGAAAAGAGAGTCAAGTAAATTTCCTCCATTTGTATAGGAGGAATGACATGATTTGGAATTTTGGAAATTGTGAGTAGGATCAGTACTTTTAGTTCAAACCAGCTAGAGTTTAAAATTGAGCTTTGTTTCTCCTGAGCTCTTAATTGTTCCAATATATATTAGAACCTCTTTACAATTAAGGCACATTGAATTCAAGAATATAGTAATAAGTAACTCAATCTTTTCAGCACTTTCAATAACACAGGTTATTACTCTCACATTTATTTATTTATTAATACAATACTTTTTTGTAGGACCTACTACAAACCAAACACTGTTTTAGGTCTTAGAGGTACTATAGTAAATAAAATTTAAACATATTGATTATATTTTATAGGAAGAGATAAAAAGTCTTTTTAAAAGACAGGAGGGAAGGTAATGAATTAATTATGTTCAGGGGAAAAAATAAGTCAGGGGAGGACATGAAATGTTAAGAGTTGGAGTTGAAATATTAGATTAGATGACTAGTCACTGAGAAGATGACTTTTGAGTAAAAATCTGAAGGCATTGGAGCTAGCCACTTGGGTATTTATTGGTAGGGTAGTGGAATAGTGTGTGCCAAGGCATTGAGGTAGAAGTATACCTGGAGTGTTTGAGGAAAAAGAATACCTGTGTGATTGGGGTGAACAGAGTCAAGGGGAGGACAATAAGGGAGAGGCTCATAAATATAACATAAACCAGACTCTAAGGGCTTGTGATGAATGGTAAGGACTTCAGCTTTTACTTTGGGAAAGATAGGAAGTCTACCTCATTTTTCTTACACTGAAAACTTCTTCTATAAGGGACTAGATATATAGGTTTTGTAGACAGATATCTTTGTCACAACTTCCAACTCTGAAGTTGCAGTTTAAAAACAGCCAGAGAAAATACAAAAAAATGAAAGACTATGGCTATGTTACAATTAAACTTTAACCTCAAAAAAGCAAGATGACAGAATAAGAAGTTATAAGCTCTCAATTAATGACAATAGATGAAAAAGAATACCTCTGTGAGAATTCTAGAGACCAGCTGAGAACCTACAACAGTCAGGCCATATAAAACCAAGAGGAGAGTCTAGTGAAAAAGCTGGGAACATCTGCAGCATGTTTTATATGTCTGTGCCCCCACCCTTGTAGCCTAATGCATAGAAACTCAGAGGAAAGCCCTCATAGGGGGCTCACTCCTTAGGACAGAAACAAAAGAATGGGCCATGTATCCAACATTCTTGCTCTTGAGGGCTGCTTAAGGGACTGGGTTCCATTTTATCTGGTTTAGAGCATTGATGGAACCAGCACCACAGTTTAGAAGCCACTTAAAATAGAGGTAAGTATGTTGCATATTAAAATTGCTGTTCCTAAGGCAGAGACCATGGGGAGCAAGATGTGAATGAAAGTTTCAGAGGTCTTAGAATCTCCAGCTAGGGTGATTGGTGAAGGTCTTCCCCTACACAGTACAAAAGCAATGTTTTGTTTGCTTTTTTAATTCCCAAATTTCAACAGAAGATCACAAGACAGAGAAAGAAATAAATTAGCATGGTGTAATCAAAGAAACAAAATAAAACTCCAGAAACTAACTCTAAAGAAACATACCTGTCAAAGAATTTAAAATAAAGATATTCATAAAGATATTCAATAGCTAAAAGAGAACAGAAATGGACAACTAAAAAAAAAATCAAGGAACAATGAATGAATACAATGAAAATATCAACAAAAGATAGAAAATATATAAAAGAACTAAAAAGAAATTCTGGATTGAAAAATAGAACACCTGAATTGAAAAATTTATTAGAAAGGTACAACATCAGGCTTTGGAGGCAGAAGAAAGAAAGAATCAGTAAAGATAGTTCATTTGAAATAATCAAATCAGAGGAGGAAAAAGAAAAAAATGAGAAAAAGCAAAGAGAATTAAGAGACTTATGAGATATTATCAAGAGGAACTATATGCAGAATGTGAGAACTTCAAAAGAAGGAAGGGGCAAAGAGCTTCATTGAAGAAATAACTGCCCAAACTTCACAAATCTGAGGAAAGAGATGGATATATAGATTCAGAAGCTCAAAGAACTCCAAGAAGAAAAAAAAAATCCAAAGAGGACCATACTGAAACATTATAATTAAACTGTCTAAAGTCAAAGACAAAGAGAGAATCTTGAAAGCATTAAGAGAAAGCAGTTTATCACATACAAGTGACCTCTTATAAGACTATCCATGGATTTCTCAGTAGAAACCTTAAAGGACAATAGGGAATGGAATGATATAGCCAAAGTATTGAAAGAAAAAGTACCTATCAACTATATCTGGCAAAACTATCTTTAAAAAATGAAGGAAAAAATGAAAGAAATTGAAGACTTTCTCAGATAAACAAAGACTGAGATAGTTTATTGCCACTAGAACTGTTCTACCATAAATACTAAAGGAGATCCTTTAATTTGAAATGAAATGATAGTAGACAGCAACACAAAGATGAATAGAAATATAAGGTTCTTTAGCAAAGTACATTTTAATTGGGCAAGCCACATTTCAGATGTGCAATAGTCAGAAGTGACTAGTATCTACCATTTGGAGAGCATAGCTCTAAAGGTTAGAAAATCTGATTTTCTTTCTTTTACTTTCAGTTGTCTAGCACTAAAATCTGCATTTATGTTCATAAAGTACATTGTACTGAGAATTATGACATCACAGTAAATCCAAATTAACTCAGTGTCTCTCAAACAAATTAGGGGGAAAAAGGCAGTAGGGGTGTTTAGTCCAGGAGCAGTAGTTTGCCAACCCCTTTTTAAGTTATGTTAGTGGTTTCATTTGATAGATGAAATAACTAAGTCCTAAACATATAAGAAACATTCTACAAATAACCTAATAAGTTACAAATGCTATTGGGCCTAAAATTCAGGTCGGTATGATTCTAAATTCTTTCAACTACATTATGTTACCTTCATAAAGACCTCTTGGTTTTGTAGACCAGTGGTTCTCAAAATGTGGCCTATGAAACAAATTCAATAGTCTAATGAGGTCAAAAATATCCTTTTAATAATACAATATCTTTCACTTGATGACATTTGCAATGATGATATAAAAGATATACAGAGGAAGGGAGATAAGAACTTGCTGATACCTAAGCACAAATCAGGGCACCAGCCCATATTGCACGAGTACTCATTGCATTTTTCACCAACACATAGTCACAGGAACATTTAAAGCCAGTTTTATTTGAGAATGCCCTTGATGAAGCAGTAACAATTGCAAATTTTTAAAAATCTGAAACCTTGAGTATATGTCTTTGTAATTCCATGTAACCAAATAGAAAGTACTCATAAAATACATATGTTGTCTATGACAGAATGACGGTTTTCTCTAGGAAATGTACTTGAGTGACTGAGTTGTAAGCTGAACTAGCCATTTCTTTCTTTTTTTTTTAATGGAATACCATTTTATTTGAAAGAATGACTTACAAAGGTTATATTTGTTTATTTTTTTTATAACGCAACTATCCTGTTTATTTTTTATTTATTTTATATTATTTTATTTTATTTTTTTTTCTTATTCTTTGCCCCAGGGGTACAGGTCTGTGAATCATCAGGTTTACATCTTTCACAGCACTCACCATAGCACAAACCTTCCCCAATGTTCATAACCCATCCACCCTATCCCTCCCCTCCCACCCCCCAGTAACCCTCAGTTTGTTTTGTGAGATTAGGAGTCTTTTATGGTTTGTCTCCTTCCCCATCCCATCTTGTTTCATTATTTTTCCCTCTCTACCACCCACGACCCCCCACCCTGACTCTCAAGTTCCTCATATCAGAGAAATCATATNCCCCCCACCCTGCCCCTCAAGTTCCTCATATCAGAGAAATCATATGATAATTATCTTTCTCTGATTGACTTATTTCGCTCAGCATAATAACCTCTAACACCATCCACATCGTTGCAAATGGCAAGATTTAANGATTTCGTTTCTTTTGATAGCTGCATAATATTCCATTGTATATATATACCACATCTTCTTTATCCATTCATCTGTTGATGGACATCTAGGTTCTTTCCATAGTTTGGCTATTGTGGACATTGCTGCTATAAACATTCGGGTGCACGTGCCCCTGAGGAACACTACCTTTGTGTCTTTAGGATAAATACCCAGTAGTGCGATTGCTGGGTCGTAGGGTAGCTCCATTTTCAACTTTTTGAGGAATCTCCATACTGTTTTCCAGAATGGTTGCACCAGCTTGCATTCCCACCAACAGTGTAGGAGGGTTCCCCTTTCTCTGCAACTGCGCCAACATCTGTCATTTCCTGACTTGTTGATTTTAGCCATTCTGACTGGTGTAAGGTGGTATCTCGCTGTGGTTTTAATTTGTATTTCTCTGATGCCGAGTGATGTTGAGCACTTTCTCATGTGTCTGTTGGCCATTTGGATGTCTTCTTTGGAGAAATGTCTGTTCATGTCTTCTGCCCATTTCTTGACTGGGTTATTTGTTTTATGGGTGTTGAGTTTGAGAAGCTCTTTATAGATTTTGGATACTAGCCCTTTATCTGATATGTCATTTGCAAATATCTTCTCCCATTCTGTCAGTTGTCTTTTGGTTTTGTTGACTGTTTCCTTTGCTGTGCAAAAGCTTTTAATCTTGATGAAGTCCCAATAGTTCATTTTTGCCCTTGCTTCCCTTGCCTTTGGTGAGGTTCCTAGGAAGAAGTTGCTGCGGTTGAGGTCGAAGAGGTTGCTGCCTGTGTTCTCCTCGAGGATTTTGATGGATTCCTTTCTCACATTGAGGTCTTTTATCCATTTTGAGTCTATTTTTGTGTGTGGTGTCAGGAAATGATCCAGTTTCATTTTTCTGCATGTGGCTGACCAGTTTTCCCAACACCATTTGTTGAAGAGACTGTCTTTTTCCCACTGGACATTCTTTCCTGCTTTGTCGAAGATTAGTTGACCATAGAGTTGAGGGTCCATTTTTGGGTTCTCTATTCTGTTCCACTGGTCTATGTGTCTGTTTTTGTGCCAGTACCATACTGTCTTGATGATGACGGCTTTGTAATAGAGCTTGAAATCTGGAATTGTGATGCCGCCAACTTTGCTTTTTTTTTTCAACATTCCTTTGGCTATTCGGGGTCTTTTCTGGTTCCATATAAATTTTAGGATTATTTGTTCCATTTCTTTGAAATAAATTGCTGGAATTTTGATGGAGATTGCATTAAATGTGTAGATTGCTGTAAGTAGCATAGACATTTTCACAATATTTATTCTACCCATCCATGAGCATGGAATGTTTTTCCACTTCTTTGTGTCTTCCTCAATTTCTTTCATGAGTACTTTATAGTTTTCTGAATACAGATTCTTTGCCTCTTTGGTTAGGTTTATTCCTAGGTATCTTATGGTTTTGGGTGCAATTGTAAATGGGATTGACTCTTTAATTTCTCTTTCTTCTGTTTTGTTGTTGGTATATAGAAATGCAACTGATTTCTGTGCATTGATTTTATATCCTGACACTTGACTGAATTCCTGTATGAGTGCTAGCAGTTTTGGAGTGGAGTCCTTTGGGTTTTCCACATAAAGTATCATATCATCTGCAAAGAGTGAGAATTTGACTTCT
Organism: Ailurus styani; assembly: GCA_002007465.1. NCBI lineage: Eukaryota > Metazoa > Chordata > Mammalia > Carnivora > Ailuridae > Ailurus > Ailurus styani. Next base: position 780,455 of record LNAC01000525.1, on the reverse strand, counting down.
TCCTTGCCGATTTGGATGCCTTCTATTTCTTTTTGTTGTCTGATTGCTGAAGCAAGGACTTCTAGTCCAATGTTGAATAGCAGCAGTGATAGTGGACAGCCCTGCCATGGTCCTGACTTAGGGGAAAAGCTCTCAGATTTTCTCCATTGAGAATGATATTCGCTGTAGGTTTTTTNTTTTTCGTAGATGGCTTTGATGATATTGAGATATGTACCTTCTATGCCTACACTATGAAGAGTTTTGATCAAGAAAGGGTGCTGTACTTTGTCAAATGCTTTTTCAGCATCTCTTGAGAGGATCATATGGTTCTTGTTCTTTCTTTTATTAATGTCTTGTATCACATTGATTGATTTGCGAATGTTAAACCAACCTTGCATCCCAGGAATAAATCCCACTGGTCGTGGTGAATAATCCTTTTAATGTGCTTTTGGATCCTATTGGCTAGTATTTTGTTGACGTTTTTCTGCATCCGTGTTCATCAAAGATATTGGTCTGTAATTCTCCTTCTAGACGGGGTCTTAGCCTGGTTTGGGGATCAAGGTAATGCTGGCCTCATAAAAGGAGTTTGGAAGTTTTCCTTCCAATTCTATTTTTTGGAACAGTTTCAGGAGAATAGGTATTAATTCTTCTTTAAATGTTTGGTAGAATTCCCCTGGGAAGCCGTCTGGCCCTGGGCTCTTGTTCGTTGGGAGATTTTTGATGACTGCTTCAATCTCCTTACTGGTGATGGGTCTATTCAGGTCTTCAGTTTCTTCCTGGTTCAGTTTTGGTAGTTTATATTTCTCTAAGAATGCATCCATTTCTTCCAGATTGTCAAATTTGCTGGTGTAGAGTTGCTCATAATATGTTCTTAGAATTGTTTGTATTTCTTTGGTGTTGGTTGTGATCTCTCCTCTTTCATTCATGATTTTATTAATTTGAGTCCTTTCTCTTTTCTTTTGGATAAGTCTGGCCAGGGGTTTATCAATCTTATTAATTCTTTCAAAGAACCAGCTCCTAGTTTCGTTGATTTGTTCCACTGTTCTTTTGGTTTCTATTTCATTGATTTCTGCTCTGATCTTTATGATTTCTTTTCTCCTGTTGGGTGTAGGCTTTCTTTGCTCTTCTTTCTCTAGCTTTTGAAGGTGTACNCTCTTTTCTTTTGGATAAGTCTGGCCAGGGGTTTATCAATCTTATTAATTCTTTCAAAGAACCAGGTCCTATTTTCTTTGATTTGTTCCACTGTTCTTTTGGTTTCTATTTCATTGATTTCTGCTCTGATCTTTATGATTTCTCTTCTCCTGCTGGGTGTAGCCTTTCTTTGCTGTTCTTTCTCTAGCTTTTGTAGGTGTAGAGTTAGGTTGTGTACTTGAGACCTTTCTTGTTTCTTGAGAAAGGCTTGTATTGCTATATACTTTCCTCTTAGGACTGCTTTTGCTGTGTCCCAAAGATTTTGAACAGTTGTGTTTTCATTTTCATTTGTTTCCATGAATTTTTTTAATTCTTCTTTAATTTCCTGGTTGACCCATTCATTCTTGAGTAGGGTGTTCTTCAGCCTCCATGTATTTGAGGTCTTTCCAACTTTCCTCTTGTGGTTGAGTTCTAGTTTCAGAGCATTATGGTCTGAAAATATGCAGGGAATGATCCCAATCTTTTGGTACCTGTTGAGACCTGATTTGTGACCCAGAATATGGTCTATTCTGGAGAATGTTCCATGTGCACTGGAGAAGAATGTGTATTCTGTTGTTTTGGGATGGAATGTTCTGAATATATCTGTGATGTCCAACTGGTCCAGGGTGTCATTTAAAGCCTTTATTTCCTTGTTGATCTTTTGCTTTGATGATCTGTCCATTTCTGTGAGGGGGGTGTTAAAGTCCCCTAGTNTTTCAGTAAGGGGGGTGTTCAAGTCCCCTACTAATATTGTATTCTTGTCAATGTGTTTCTTTGATTTTGTTATTAATTGGTTTATATAATTGGCTGCTCCCATGTTAGGGGCATAGATATTTATGATTGTTAGATCTTCTTGTTGGACAGATCCTTTTAGTATGATATAGTGTCATTCCTCATCTCTTATGATATTCTTTGGCTTAAAATCTAATATATCTGATATAAGGAGAGCCACTCCAGCTTTCTTTTGCTGTCCATTGGCATGGTAAATTGTTTTCCATCCCCTCACTTTAAATCTGGAGGTGTCTTTGCGTGTAAGATGAGTTTCTTGTAGACAGCATATCGATGGGTCATGTTTTTTTATCCATTCTGATACCCTGTGCCTTTTAGTTGGGGCATTTAGTCCATTTACATTCAGAGTAAGTATTGAGAGATATGCATTTAGAGCCATTGTATTGCCTGTAAGGTGACTTACTGTATATTGTATCTCTTCCTTTCTGGTCTATGTTTCTTTTAGGTTCTCTTTGCTTAGAGGACCCCTTTCGATATTTCATGTAAGGGTGGCTTGGTGTTGGCAAATTCCTTTAGTTTCTCTTTGTCCTNTATCCATTCTGATACCCTGTGCCTTTTAGTTGGGGCATTTAGTCCATTTACATTCAGAGTAAGTATTGAGAGATATGCATTTAGAGCCATTGTATTGCCTGTAAGGTGACTGTTACTGTATATTGTGTTTCTTCCTTTCTGGTCTATGTTTCCTTAAGGTCTCTTTGCTTAGAGGACCCCTTTCAATATTTCCTGTAGGGTTGGCTTGGTGTTTGCAAATTCCTTGAGTTTTTGTTTGTCCTGGAAGATTTTTATCTCTCCTTCTATTTTCAATGACAGCCTAGCTGGTTATAGTATTCTTGGCTGCATATTTTTCTCGTTTAGTGCTCTGCATATACCATGCCAGCTCTTTCTGGCCTGCCAGGTCTCTGTGGATAGGTCTGCTGACAATCTAATATTTCTACCATTGTATGTTATAGACCTCTTGTCCCGAGCTGCTTTCAGGATTTTCTCTTTGTCACTAAGACTTGTAAGTTTTACTATTAGATGACGGGGTGTGGACCTATTTTTATTAATTTTGGGGGGGCTTCTCTGTGCCTCCTGGATTTTGATGCTTGTTCCCTTTGCCAGATTAGGGAAATTCTGTATTAAGATCTGCTCCAATATACCTTCTGGCCCTCTCTCAATCTCGTCCTCTTCTGGGATCCCAATTATTCTAATATTGTTTCGTCTTATGGCATCACTTATCTCTCGAATTCTCTCCTCATGGTCCAGTAGTTGTTTGTCTCTCTTTTCATCCTCTTCTTTTTTCTCTGACATTTTGTCTTCTAAATCACTAATTTTTATCTTCCTCTTCATTTATCCTATCAGTAAGTGCCTCCATTTTCAATTGCACCTCATTAATAGCTTTTTTGATTTCAGCTTGGTTAGATTTTAGTTCTTTTATTTCTCCAGAAAGGTTTTTTATTTCTTTAGTGAGGGCTTCTCTGTTATCTTCCATGGTTTTTTCGAGCCCAGCCAGCACCTTAAGAATCGTCATTCTGCACTCTAGTTCTGTCATATTACTAATGTCCACATTGATTAGGTCCCTAGTCATCATTACTGTCTCTTGTTCTTTTTTTTGTGCTGATTTTTTCTGCCTTGTCGTTTTATACAGATAAGAATAGATGGATGAGAGAACCAAATACTAAAGGGTAGCAATGCCCCTAGAGAAATATGCACTAACCTACTCAGAAGAGGCCTGGAATTGGGGAGAAATGAAAGAGGGAAAAAACCAAAAAAACAAAATCATACAAAAACAAAACAAAACAAAAATAAATAAAAAAAATCCTATATCTATATTATCTATTTCTGTTTCTATATCTATGTCTGTCTATGACTCTATCTCTATATCTATCTCTATATCTCTATCTCTGTCTATATTATTAGACTGGTGAATTGAACAGTCTCTATAAGCATACAAAAAATAAGGTTAAATACAATGAAGGGAGAAAATATGATTATAACAATGAAAATTTTAAAAAGATTAAAAAGTGTTGATAAGATATAAGAGTTAAAAACGTCAAAATAGGAAAAGGGAATAAATTTAAAAGAAAAAAGTAAGAAGAAAATTCAAAGAAAAAAAATTAAATGAATTTAACTTTGAACGACTGAAGAATCATGGGGAAAAAGCCATGAATTCTCTGTGTTGCTTTCCCCTAGCTCTGGAGTTCCACAATTCTCAGCAATCTTGAACTTGACTTTGACTGGATGGGTTTTTGTTTGTTTGTTTTGTTTTCTGTTCTTCTGTGGGAGGGGCCTGTTGCTGTGATTCTCAAGTGTCTCTGCCTGAGGCGGATTCCCACTGCCCTTGCCAGGGGCCAGGCTAAGTAATCAGCTTGGGTTCACTCTTGGGAGCTTTTGTTCCCCGAACGCTTTCCGTACCTCTTTGGAGGCCAGGACTGAAAATGGCGGCTCCCACTCTCTCACCCAGAGGAGCTGAGAGCTTGGGGCCTCAGTCCTGTGTGCCTCAGAGAAAAGCAGTCCCTCCCATCTCCTGGTCTCCGGCCACTCTCCAAGCTCACCCTGCCTGTGACCGAGTGTCTCTATCGCTGGCGCAGCCCCGTTTAGAATCTCTTAACCCGGCAGATTCCTGCAGCCGCTCCCCCTCTGCTCCTCCTGAAGGAGGAAGGAAGGGGTGTCTCCAGGTCTGCTGCCCGTGCTGTCCCCGCTCACAGAGCAGTGGCCCAGCTGTGCTTCAGATCACAGCCCAAGGTATCACCGAGATGAGAGACACCTTCTCAGCTCAGCTCCGTCTCTCCCATCAGCTTCTCTCTGATACCTGTGAGCTCAGTCGTTCTCAGACACCCCTAGTCTTTTTGTGTCCCCGTTGGTTCTGAGACCACACTGTCCCTGCAGGGCCTTCACCCCCCGCTTGGTCTCTGGGGCAACGTCCCTCAGTGGAGCCGACTTCTAACGGTTCCATTTCTGTGCTCTGCTGCTTGCTCCCTTGCCAGGAGCTGGCCTCTCTCCCCAGGGTCTATCTTCCCGTCACCTCAGATTCACTTCTCCACACGTCCTACCTTCCAGAAAGTGGTCAATTTTCTGTTCCTAGAATTGCTGCTCTTCTTCTCTTCGATCTCATGTAGAATTTGTAGGTGTTCAGAATAGCTATCTGGGTGAATTCCTGGGACCTGATGATAATCGGTCTCCTACTCCTCCACCATCTTGCCCTGTATATCTTTTGCAGACTCTTGTTCTGCATCTTTCCCCCTACAAGGTCTAAAAGTCAGGTTTTGGGTATGCTTCATTCTGTTTTTAGAAGGACACGGGGTAGCATTTTTGCCTTTCATTTTTTAGCATACACAAAACCAAGTCTATGGTAGATGCAAATGTTAGGAAGTGGGACTTAGAGGAGTGATCTGAGAGTTAACAAACAGCTCTAATTTTGGAAAGACAGTTTAAATATCTTAAGTTTCAAGGCTTTCCAGAACATTAAAAGACTTATTTGAGTACTTGAGCTATCATCTATCCATTCAATTGATTGACCCAAAAAACAATAAAATGAGTCTGAAAATTACAACTTCATTCAATTTAAGAAATTTTTCTGTGTCATCGGGTGTCCGAATATGATTCTCATTAGCTGTCTAATTTTATTAACACCTCCCAATGTATTGAAACCTGATCCACATTAATTAATTAATTAATTAATTAATTAATTAATTATAATTATAGTGCTTGATTCCAAATGAATCCTTTGCTGATGGGAAAGAACTTTTTACTAAGAAATGGCACAGAATCAATAGAGAAGTGCTGATTATAACATATAAAAGAAAAGCCATAGGGTTGCCTGATGAGTATTTTAGTCTTGAACACAGTTTCTTTTCTTTCTGTGCCTAGAGCTCATTAGACAGATGAATTTTCCCCCTGATTATAATACCCACAAAAGGGCAAAGCAGAGAGAAAATCCACCTTCACTTGGTTTCAAATCAATCTGAAACCCTTTAGGCCTCAGTAGGTTCCCAAGGCACATTCTGCACCCATGTTATTTTTAGTCTAACGCTATTCTTCTGTTACTGGCAGCAAGATTGAAAACTGTCATGACTCTGAGCAAACCTAGTTATTTCAGAATACAGGCTTTCACAGCATTTCCCTCTAATGGCCCAGATTAGAAAAGAAAGGTTGTTTATACGTTTAAAAGGCCAAGGTCTCCTGAACCATCAAAGCAGTGGCTTGTGGTTTTAGAGCAATACAACTTCCTGCTGTGTGTAATGGGTGAGTGCCGAGAGACGGGGCTTGAGCTGGGCTGCCACTGGGCACAGATGCTAATTGGCGTTCTATAAGGGACACTCAAGCAGTGGATGAGCCTTAGCACTTGTTTCATTTAGAGTGAAATGTACTGTAAGTAACAAAGGACACATACACCTTCAATACCTTCTATCTGGACTTTTTTTTTTTCTAGTGGTTGGACTTATAGATCAAATGCCATATGTCACCTCCTGTTTCTGTACTAGCAACCATTTATAATGTTTTAAGTAATAATAACAAAATGGTTCTTTATAATTTGAATTTTGCTCTTTGAAAAGACTTATTGGAGAGAAAACACGTTGAATTTTTCTTATTAATAAAATTTTGCTTCAAGAAACTGTAAACAGGAAAACGCATGTAGTTATCAACACCTCTTCCCACTGTCTGATGGCCTTTATGACATCACAGGCAGCTTGGTGCTCCCCTATGGCAGTCCCTCAACTTCCACACCTTCTGTTTGTCTCCTATGCTTTGTTCACTAGTGGGTAAAGTTGGTTACCTGTGTGTTTGGTTATTGTTCTATAATCCATGCTCCGCTTATTTCCTCATAATAATCATGTGTTAATAATGATCTCATGCATGTTGGAGGAAATAAGAGTACCCTTCTCAATGCATCAGATGTGCAGTGCATCCTGTGACATTCATGAGAGACTCTCACCTGAAGAAAGGAGGTAAAACACAGAACAAAAAATATACTGTCATTAATGTGAATCTCAATCAAGTCATAGAGTTAGGGGCACTTTCTGTATGAAGCAAAAGTAGAACTGAAAAAGCTAAGATTAGAAACTAGAGCTGGACTATAAATACAGCCTTAATTCATCAATAATGATACTACAATAGTAAAACTATTTGTGGTCATTTATTTCACATTTAGTACTAATTGATATTTTTCTATGAAGTAAGACTGACTAAGTCACTTACTCTTTCTGGGCTTCAGTGTCTATTTTTTTATTTCATTTTTTAAAAGATTTTACTTATTTGTTTGCTAGAGAGAGCACACTAGCAGGGGGAGCAGCAGAGGCAGAAGGAGAAGCAGCTTCTCCACTGAGCAGGAGCCTGATGCAGAACTCAATCCCAGGACCATGGGATCATGACCTGAGCCAAAGGCAGTTGCTTAAACTACTGAGCCACCCAGTTAACCTCCTCAATGTCTTTATATGCAAGAGAGAGAATGGATTCTAAGGCACCTTCCAATTAAAACTGTAGTGATGTTTCTATGATTTGTGCAGTGTCAAAAATATTCTCTTGGGTGCCTGGGTGACTCAACCCTTCACTTGAAATATTTGCATATCATACTCTAGGTCACTCTGTGTCATGATAAAATCCCAGATCCTTATGATGCTTACCCTGTAAATGTAAGATTCCCTGCCATCTCCCATGTACACAAATTGCTCCAGTGTTCCCCAACTCTCCCTATCTCCCTATGTAACCTTATCTCTCTTATTCCCTTAATTCTTTAAAAAAGTTCTCTGATTTACTATTCTCATTTCCCTGCGTTTGCACTGACACCAACCAGTGCAGTCTGACTTAGCCCCTACTCTTCCACTGAAAATGCTCTCAATAAGATCAAAAAAGTGCACAATTGTCTTCTCTAACTCTATCTCTTTTAGCATTTGACACTTTTGACTTTGCTCCCCATGCTCTCAAATGTGAATTTGGTGACACAATTCTCCATTTGTTCAGCCTTTACCTTCCTGGACCCTCCTTCTTATTCTCCCCAATGCATTCATATCTCAGTACTGAAGAGAACAAAGACTGATTTCTCAGATTGTATAATCATTGTGTTGTCTCATTCTCTTCAGGTAGCCAGGCAGTCAGGACAGTCTCTCTGAAGCATGCAGGTCACAGTGGTAGAGGAAAAAAGTGAGCCCAGCAAAGAACAAACTGGCCACTAAAGCTTCTGCCATTTCATTTCTACCATATTTCATTGGCCAAAGCTAATCACATGACTGAGCCTGACCCCCCATTGGGCAGGGAAATACAATCCTCATTCTGAGAGTGGAAGGAAAACAGATATTAGTTGGGGAATACCACCACCTCCAAGCTCTCCTTTTCTCCACTGACTTATTGTTGTTGTTTCCTGCCCTCTATGTCCTCTTTTCTTGTGTGTATGATCCTCATGGTAGAGTTTATCCACAGCCAGGGTTTGGAATCATCCCAGAAACAGAAAAGTCTAAAGTCTACCTCCAATCTTCATTTCTTTTCTGAATTTCTGTCACTTTGTCCAAGTGCGTATCCACCCAAGTTTAGTGATTCAAGGGATAGATAACTCTTAGGGTTGTGAGGAAGAGTGAGAAAATAGGATGAGACTGAGATAGGGATGGGCAGGAGTCCGAAGTAACACAAATAAAGGTTCATATGTTTAGCAGGCTCACTTCCTTTTTTTTTTTTAATACTCTTGGCTTTATTTGTGTTGTTTTGAACACATCCTGTCAATGAAATAACACAGAGCTTATTTAAAATAAATGTATGATAACTTTAGAAACATATTTTATACCCATGCATTTACAAAGTGTATTGAATGAAGGACAACGTGGTGAAACCCTCATTCATGTAAATAACACTGTGGATGTTGCATGTATAAAAGGGCATATACTTTCTCTTTTCTTTTTAAGTTCCTTTTTTTTTTATTGTGTTATGTAAGTCACCATAAAATACATCATTAGTTTTTGATGCAGTGTTCCAAGATTCATTGTTTAAGTACAACACTCAGTACTCCATGCAATATGTGCCCTCCTTAATACCCACCAGTAGGTTCAACCCAACCCCCACGCCATCCCCTCCAAAACCCTCAGTTTGTTTCTCAGAGTCCACAGTCTCTCATGGTTCATCTCCCCCTCTGATTCCCCCCAATTCAATTTTCCTTTCCTTCTCCTAATGTCCTCCATGTTATTCCTTATGTTCCACAAGTAAGTGAAACCATATGATAGTTGACTTTCTCTGCTTGACTAATTTCACCCAGTATAATCTTCTCCATTCCCATCCATGTTAATGGAAAAGCTGGGTATTCATCCTTTCTGATGGCTGAGTAATATTCTGTTGTATATACAGACCACATCTTCTTTCTCCATTTATCTGTTGAAGGGCATCTTGGCTCCTTCCACAGTTTGGTATTGTGGACATCGCTGCTATGCAAATTGGTACATATGGCCCTTCTTTTCACTATATCTGTATCCTTTGGGTAAATACCCAGTAGTGCAATCGCCAGGTTATAAGGTAGTTCTATTTTTAATTTTTTGAGGAATCTCCACACTGTTTTCCAAAGTGGCTGTACCAGCTTGCATTCCCCCAACAGTGTAAGAGGGTTGCCCTTTCTCCACATCCTCTCCAACATTTGTTGTTTCCTGCCTTGTTAATCTTTGCCATTCTAACTGGTGTAAGGTGATATCTCAGTGTAGTTTTGATTTGAATATCCTTGATGGCTAATGATGATGAAAATTTTTTCATGTGACTGCTGGCCATTTCTATGTCTTCACTGGAGAAGTGTCTGTTCACATCTTCTGTCCATTTTTTGACATGATTATCTGTTTTTTTGGGTGTTGGGTTTGAGGAGTTATTTATAGATCTTATATATTAGCCCTTTGTCTGTAGTGTCATTTGATAATATATTCTCCCATTCCATAGGTTGCCTCTTTGTTTTATTGACTTTTTTCCTTTGCCGTGCAGAAGCTTTTTATCTTGATGAAGTCCCAAAAGTTCATTTTCGCTTTTGTTTTCTATACCTTTGGAAACGTTTCTTGAAAGAAGTTGCTGTGGTCAATGTCGAAGAGCTTACTGCCTATGTTCTCCTCTAGGATTTTGATGGATTCCTGTCTCATGTTGAGGTCTTTTATCCATTTTGAGTTTATCTTTGTGTATGGTGTAAGAGAATGGTTGAGTTTCATTCCTCTATACATAGTTGTCCTATTTTCCCGAGCACCACTTATTGAAGAGACTGTCTTTTTTCCACTGGATAGGTTTTCTTGCTTTGTCAAAGATTATTTGACCATGGAGTTGAGGGTTCATATCTGAGCTCTTTACTCTGTTCCATTGGTCTATGTGTCTGTTTTTGTGCCAATACCATGTTGTCTTGGTGCTCACAGCTTTGTAGCAAATCTTGAAATCAGGCAATGTGATGACTCCAGCTTTGTTTTTCTTTTTCAACATTTCCTTAGCTATTCAGGGTCTTTTCTGGTTCCATACAAATTTTAGGATTGTTTGTTCCAACACTTTGAAAAATGTTGCTGGTATTTTGATGGGGATGGCATTGAAAGTATAGATTGCTCTGGGCAGCATAGACATTTTAATAATCTTTATTCTTCTGATCCATGAAGATGGAATGCTTTTCCATCTTTTTGTGTCTTCTTCAGTTTCTTTCATGAGTGTTCTGTAGTTCCTAGAGTATAGATCTTTTACCTCTTTGGTTAGGTTTATTCCAAGGTATCTTATGGTTTTTGGTGCTATTGTAAATAGAATTGATTATATAATTTCCCTTTCTACAGTTTCATTGTTAGTGTATAAGAAAGCAACTGATTTCTGTGCATTGATTTTGTATCCTGCCACATTACTGAATTGCTCTATGGGTTCCAGTAATTTTGGGGTGGAGTCTTTTGGGTTTTCCATATAAAGTATCATGTCATTTGCGAAGAGAGAGTTTGACTTCTTCTTTGCCAATTTGAATACCTTTTATTTCTTTTTGTTGTCTGAATGCTGTTGCTAGGACTTCTAATAGTATGTTGAACAGTGGCAAGAGTGGGCATTCTTGTCCTATTCCTGATCTCAATGGGAAGGCTCTAAGCTTTTCCCCATTGAGAATGATATTTGCTGTGGGTTTTTCATAGATGGATTTTATGAAGTTGAGGAATGTTCCCTCTAGCCCAATACTTTGAAGAGTTTTAATCAGGAAAGGGTGCTCTACCTTTTCAAATGTTTTTTCCGCATTAACTGAGAAGACCATGTCGTTCTTCTCTCTTCTCTTATTGATTTGTTCTATCACATTCATTGATTTCCCAATCTTGGACCACCCATATATCCTACAGATAAATCCCACCTGGTCATGGTGGATAATCTTTTTAATGTACTGTTGAATCCTGTTAGCTAGGATCTTGTTGAGAATCTTGGCTCCATATTCATCAGGGATATTGGTCTGAAATTCTCCTTTTTGAGGTGGGCCTTTGCCTGGTTTTGAGACCAAGTTAATGCTGGCTTCATTGAAAGAGTCTGGAACTTTTCCCTCTGTTTCTATTTTTTGAAACAGCTTCAGAAGAATAGGTACTATTTCTTCTTTGAATGTTCAGTAAAATTCCCCAGGGAATCCATCAGGTCCTGGACTCTGGTTTTTTGGGAGAATTTTGATCATTTGTTACTCATTACTAGATATTGGTCTATTCAGGTTGTCAGTTTCTTCCTGTTTCAGTCTTGGAAGTTAATGGGTTTCTAGGAATGCATCCATTTCCTCTACATTGCTTAACTTATTGACATATAGCTGTTGATAATAATTTCTGATGATTATTTCTATTTCCTTGGTGTTAGTCATGATCTCTCCCCTTTCATTCATGATTTTATTAATTTGGGTCCTTTCTCTTTTCTTTTGGATTAGTTTGCCCAGTGTTTTATTGATCTTATTCTTTCAAAGAACCAGCTTCTAGTTTCACTGATGTGTTATACTGTATCTCTATAGTTTCTAACTCATTGATCTCTGCTCTAATCTTAATTATTTCTCTTCTTGTGCATGGGGTTGGCGTAATTTGTTGTTGATTCTCCAGTTCTTTAAGGTGTAAAGAGAATTTATGTATTAGGGATTTTTCCATTTTTTGAGTAAGGCTTGGATGGCAATCTATTTCCATATATTTCCCACTTAGGACCACCTTTGCTGTATCCCATAGGTTTTGGATCAGTGTGTCTTCATTCTCATTGGTTTCCATGAATTGTTTAATTTCTTCTTTCATTTCCTTTCTTCAGCAGGATGGTCTTTAGCTTCCAAGTGTTTGAATTCCTTCCAAACTTTTTCTTGTGGTTGAGTTCCAGTTTCAAAGCATTGTGGCCTGAGAATATGTAGGGAATAATCTCAATCTTTTCGTATCGGTTGAGATCTGATTTGTGACCCAGTATGTGGTCTATTCTGGAGGAAGTTCCATGTCCACTCGAGAAGAGTGAGTAGTCTATTGTTTTAGGATGGAATGTTCTGTATATATCTATGAGGTCAATCTGGTCCAATGTGTCATTCAAAGCTCTTGTTTCTTTGTTGATTTTCTGTTTATATGATCTGTTTACTGCCGAGAATGGTGTGTTAAGATCCCTTACAATTAATGAATTCTTATAAATATGACTCTTTGTTTTGTCTAACAGTTGGCTTATGTAGTTGGTTGCTCCCATGTTGGTGGCATATTTATAATTGTTAGATCCTGTTGGTGGATAGACCCTTTTAGAATGATGTAGTGTTCTTCTGTATTTCTGACTACAGTCATTAGCTTAAAATCTAATTTATCTGGTATAAGAATCACTACCCCAGCTTTCTTTTGAGGCCCGTTGGCATGAAAGATTGTTCTCCATGCCTTCACTTTCAGTCTGGATGTATATTTAGGTTCAAAGTGCGTTTCTTGTACACAGCATATGGTTGGGTCCTGTCTTTTTATCCTGTCTGCAACCCTGTGCTGTTTTATGGGAGCATTTAGGCTGTTCATATTGAGAGTAACTATTGAAAGATTAGTTTTTTGTAATCATGTTGCCTATGAAGTCCTTATTTCTATAGCTTGTCCCTGTAAATTTCTTTTCTATATCACTCTTGGGGTCCTTCTTCTTTTATAGAACACCCCCTTAATATTTCTTGTATGCCAGCTTGGTGGTCACATAATCCTTAGACTTTGCCAGTCTTGAATGCTCTTTATCTCTCCATCCATTCTGAATGTCAGCCTTGTTGGACAAAGTATTTTTGGCTGCATATTCTTCTCATTTAGTGCCCTAAGTATGTCTTTCCAGCCCTTTCTGGCTTGTCAGGTTTCAGTGGACAGGTCTGACGTTATTCTGATGTTCTTCCCTCTGTACATAAGGAATCTCTTCCCCCTAGCTGCCCTTAAGGCATCTTCTTTGAATTTTCAATACGCAAATTTCACAATCACATGTCTGGGTGTCTTTCTGCCCTCGTTGATCTTGGGGGGTGACCTCTCTGTCTCTAATATATGAACACTGGCTCCATTCCCCAGGTTAGGGAAATTCTCATCTAGGTTTTGTTCAACCATATCTTCTAGTCCCATCTCTCTCCACCTCCTCAGGAATCCCAATAATTCTGACATTGGAACTTTTCATGGAGTCATTTATTTCCCTAATTCTGTTTTCATGGCTTCTAAGCTGTTTGTTCCAGGCCTCCTCTTGATCCTTCTTTTCTATTAGTTTGTCTTCTAGATCACTAATTCAATCTTCTACCTCATTTATCCTAGCTATTAGATTATTTAGATTATATTGGATTTCATTGATAGCACCTTTTTAAATTCTGCCAGATCAGGTCTTCCTTCTGCACTTAGAGATTCTATGTTGCCACTAATGATCTTCTCCAACCTAGTCATTGCCTAGATAATTGTTACCCTGAATTCTCTTTCTGACATATTGTTTATGTCCATATCCAATAGTTCTATGGCAGAGGTCAAAGTCTCTGAATTTTTCCTCCGTTGGGTGTTCCTCCTTCTACTCATTTTGGTGAAATGCAGTTGAGGGGATTTATAGCTGAATATACCAACCACAACCCAGGCAAAGTGCACCCTCTCCACTGATGATCTTCTGCCCCTATAGAGACCCAGAAGTGTGTAATCTTACATCTCAGGCTGATTGCATGGGTGTTCAGAGTGTTCTGCTAGATATTTAACTCAATTCAGGGTACTGGTTGAAATAGGATCTCCTCTGCCATCTTGCCCCTCTTCCCCCAGCAGGTTCACTTCTTAGTTTGAAGTTTAACTATAATATTTGTTTATCTGTAAAATGACAATAATAATTCCTACTTCATAAGATGGTTCTGAGGACTGAATTCACATATGTAAATTGCTAAGAATGATGGTTGGCTTATATAATCATTTTTTACCTCAGAGTTTTAGTATGAGAGGAAGCTTAGGTTTTATTCTAACCCTCTACTTCTACAGATGAGAAAAATAAGGTCAAGAAAAATGTAAAGATTGGCACAAAGCTGACAGCTAGCTATTGGGTGGACCAGCTCTAGCATTTAGCTTTCCCAGTACTCCACTCATCCACATTTCAGGGATACCATATTGTCATTTTTTATGTGAACTATAAAAACTCAAAGACAGAAATGCAAACCAATGTTATCTAGTCATAGTAGAGATTTTCTTCTGATTGTACTCCATTACTAGAATCTGACATGCCTCATTAAAAGTGCTACTCCATAGAGGAGTCATGTGCTAGAAAGTTTGCATTCTCTTGAGAGAAGCCGAGATCTTGTGGCAGGATTTGGTCTATTGGTTTAATTTGGAAAGTTGCACATAACTTTCTGGTATCCCACAAATTAAAGTAGAATTACTATAATTTAGTTCCTAAGAGTACTGTGTGAAATGAAATTATATTGCATTACTGTTGCTGTAGCTATCCTTAAAAATATTCTTTTTTTTAAACCAATATCAATATGTGGAAAAATTCAGAACTAGTCAAATACAGCCAAAATTTCTGTTTGTTATAAACAGAGAAGAATGTCTTGAATGTAATATGTTGTTTGGGCAATCTGTTTTTGTCTGCTGTGACCGACTGTCCTTTATATCTGTGTCTATTATGGACAGCATGTAATTTAAGAGCAGTGGTTTGTGAAGAATAAAGCAAATGCCAAGGTTGGGAGGGAAACCCAAGTTACTCTGTTAACCAAATTCATCTTAAAATACTTTTAATTTTTCAACAACCTACCAATCTCTGCATACTTGGCTTTGCAATGTTACAAAATCACAATGCTTTGTTCAACTAAAATATATACTTCATAGGGGAAAAAAACTCCCCCCACAGGAATACTTAATTTAAAAATTCTGTTTTGAGAAGATTTCAGAGAAATCTATAGAGACCCAGTCCCAAAAATACAGATCTAATAAGTTATTATTAACTTATTACAAGTTATTTAACTTATTATAAGTTATTATAAAGATTATAATACAGGAGAAGACCTGTGAGCTTATGAATCTGTCAGCAAATCTGCTAACATACTTGCCTAGTTTTAACCCTGGAGGAAGAAATTATCTTCCTTATGTTAGTCAGGAAACAGCATCACGGTACTGGCACTACCTCTATTCTCCCAGGCTGTTTTTCATACAAACATTCTTAAAAAGACAGTCTGGGAAAAATTTGCCTCTGGCAGTATAGAAACCCCATGGAGAATTGTCGTCAAATAAGTTTGGTTCTTTTTATTGCTGTGTTGTATTCCATGGAATGGATACACCACAATATATTTATTTATTCACCAGTTGATGAACATTTTGGTTGTTTTTGGGTTTGGCTAATAAAGCTATTTTAAACATTCCTGTATAATGTGTTGTGTGGACATTATGTTTCATTTTTCTTGGTAAACATGTAGATGTGGGATTTCTGTGTCATATAGTAAATACATATTTATTTTTTTGAGAAAGTTCCAAAATATTCTACAAAGTGGTTATCATTTTGCACTTCCAACAGCAAAGTACAAGAGTTTCAATTTCTCCATGTCTAAGTCAGCCCATTAATTTAAACCCCTCTCCATATGAACTAATATCTCATTGTAGTTTCAATTTGATTTTTTTAAGGAATAAAACTGTTGGATCTTTTTATGTTATTTGCCATTTTTTTACCAACTTCGGGAAAATTTGGTAAATTTTCATTCAAATCTTTCTTTTTAAGACTCTAGTTAATTGCTGAGTTGTAATCGTTGACGTAGACTCTCTTTGACCAAACTTCAGACAGATTCTTCAGGCACTCCTTTTGTTTTTTTGTTTTGTTTTGTTTTGTTTTTCCTTTTTTAAAAATTTGATCTGTTTCACCCGTTAGATCTGTTTGAAGAACAGCTTCCCATGTTCAAAAATTTGGGGAAAAAAAATCCTTGGACCATTTGGTCCCTAGAATACTAACACCCTGTAGGTCTTGTGTTCATCTAATTGGCCCTTCCACCTGGCAGGGCCTCCCACATGCCTCTGGAGAAGACAACAGAAGGTGCTAGGAAAGGAGGGAGGGACATGGCTCAGCAGCTGCACTACCTGGACTCCTCTCTTGTACACACAGGGAGGAACAGTGCTCCCAGCAGGGCAGCCTCTATGTGAGGCCTGCAGCATCTGGCCCTATGACTGCACACTTAGGAGCCCTCTTTCTCTATCTAGTACTCATGGTGCAGGATGTGCAGTAGCAGCCTGTTGACCATCTCCAGTGTCTGGTCCTTCTCCAGCACAATGTCGTAAGAGTCTATGTTGTGCTTCTGCCACTCTTCCACTTTGTCATTTAAGAAACCAATCTTGAGAATGCTCTCCACACTGGGAACCCCATCAGTCATAGTGAGGTCCCTCATGAAATCTCTCAGCAGGAAGCTGTGGCTTTTCTCTGAAGCTCCTGGAAGTACCCTGAGTTTTCACAAAGAGAGCTGTTCTTGTTGTCTGTGCACATGAGCTGACTATTGAATCCCTGTAGAAAACTGTCTTTCTCAAAGTCTATGTAATCAGACACAATGTAGCTGATGGGGTGGAACACTTTAATCTGTTGGATAATCTCCTCTAGAATATCACCAATGCCTGTGGAAAAGATGAAAAGGGGAAAGCTATGTTGGTAGAGGATATTGAAGAATGTCTTATCTTGAATCCCTCTCTAAGCATTGCACTGGACTCTCTAACCACCTGGGCTATCTGAAACTTCTGAATCTTCTGCTGGCATGGGAGATCATGTACTTTGGTCCATGAACCCATCAGATGATGTAACTTCTCTATGATGGTCCAGTGTGGGTCAATCTCAGCTGGGTAATAGTGGTGAAGGAGCTCCTTAAGCTCATTCTAGTACTGCTCACTGATGATCTTGCTGCTATCTAGAGTGTTATAAGAAGTCCATCACTTCTGGGTGCCTGGATGGCTCAGTCAGTTGAGCAGCTGCCTTCAGCTCCGGTCATGATCCCAGGGTCCTGAGATCGAGTCCTACATCAGGCTCCTGGCTCAGCGGAGAGCCTGCTTTTCCCTCTGCCTGCTGCTCTGCCTGCTTGTGTCTCTCTCTATCTCTCTGTCAAATAAATAAATAAAATTAAAAAAAGAAAAAGAAAAAGAAGTCCATCACTTCTTACAAGTCCATTCATCTCAGGCAAACCTGCTCAAGTTCATGTCAAAATCAGAAATGACCCGTGGAGTGTTCTCCTCCACCCCCGCCAAGTGTGCCAATGATCTCTTGTACCTGTCCAGGCTGCCAACATCAGGACCCTGGCCTTCATCTGTGTGCTCACCTGTCCCAATACCTGAGAAATACAGATATCAGCTCTTACTGGACCTAGGGAGAGTTCAGCCCAGCTCAGCAACCCTGTGAGGCTGGGATGCAGGGGTAAGAAGGTGGATGAAGGGGACTCCAGCCTGGCTTAGGGTGCCTACAGGCCAGGGTGGCATGGAAGTGTCTGGGGGGGGGGGCTTGGAGAGCCCTGGGGATCTGGTCCTGCCCCTAACATTTCCTTCTACCTCACCTCTCTGCCATGGCACTCCTGGCTCTCTTTTTGGTTAGGCCTCATCCTGGGGCCTTGTCTTCAGCCCTCACAGTCCAGTTGTGTGAAGAATTTTGCTAAATTTGTTGATAGAGAATCCTTTATTTTTGATATCTGATCATTTATATAATTAAATTCCTAATCCTCTATTCTTGATGTCCAAGCCCTTGGCCTGCTTTCAGCAAGAATCTTGTACAGATGGTCTTAAAGATACAGTCAGTTTAGCAAGAATAACCCTACCCTTGTTATCCCTTCATAAGTATTTTTCTATCCACCAACCCCTTCACCTGCTTGATGTCTGTAGGTCCCCAGCTATCTCTGCTGTATTTAGATTTGGGCCGGATATCTCTCAGTTGTGATAATCCTAACACCATTTGAAATAGTTCTGAATGAAGTCTTCCCTACTGTTTTAATAAGTGGTAGAATAATTTTTTAATAATGCTTTTTATGTGTTCTCGATACAGCCCATAATCTGTTGTATATTTTGAAAATATTTTCTCAAAGTCCATGCCTGGCATTTTCATTTTTTGTAATTGTCTTCTGGAGTACAAAAGTTTTTAGTTCTATTGAAGTCCATTTTATGAATATTTCTTAATATTCAGTTCAAGCTCTTTGTGTCTTGTTAGAAATCTTTTGCCTAACTCAAGGTCACAAAGATAGTCTCCTTTTTTAATACAGATTCAGCTCTTACATTAAGGTTTATGATAATTCTGTATTTAATTTTCACATATGTTGTCAGGTAATGTTCAAGATTCTTTCTTTCCTTTTTTAATATGGATATCTAGTTGTTTCAGCATTATTTATTGAAAAATTTTTCTTTCACTTTTGAAGTGCTTTAATGCCTGTGTCAAAAACCAGGTGATTATATCAGTGTGGGTGTATTTTTGGACTTTATATTTGTTTATCTTTACATTAGTACCACGCTGTCTTGGTAATTGCAGCATTCTAGCAAATGTTTTTTAAGTGTTTATTTAAAATCCAATTAGTTAGCATACAGTGTTATATTAGTTTCAGAGGTACAATACAGTGATTCAACAACTGCATACATCAGTCAGTGCTCATCATGACAAGTGCACTCCTTAGTCCCCATCACCTGTTTCACCCATTCTCTTCCCACCTACATTCTGGTAACCATCAGTTTGTTCTTTACAGTTAAGAGTCTGTTTCTTCATTTGCCTCTCTCTCTGTTCCCTTGCTCCTTTGTTTCATTTCTTAAAGTACACACATGAGTGAAATCATATAGTATTTGTCTTTCTCTAACTGACTTTTTTCTGGTAAGATTTGATAACAGGTACTGGAAGTTCTCCAAATTCTCTCTCTCTCTTTGTCTTCTGCCTATTCTTTTTTTTTTTAAAGATTTTATTTATTTATTTGACAGAGAGATCACAAGTAGGCAGAGAGGCAGGCAGAAAGAGAGGAGGAATCAGGCTCCTCGCCGAGCAGAGAGCCCGATGTGGGGCTCGATTCCAGGACCCTGAGATCATGACCTGAACCGAAGGCAGAGGCTTTAACCCACTGAACCTCCCAGCCGCCCTCTTCTGTCTATTCTAAGTTCAGTGAATTTCTATAAAAATATTAAATCAACTTGTCATGTTTCTTGGTTGTAATTGTGTTGAAACTATGGAGTTTCAATTTTGGGGAGACTTGGCATCTTAGTAATATTGAGTGCTCTGTTCTGTTAAAGTGTTATATTCCTCTATTTATTTAGGACTTCTTTAATTCTTGTAAGGAATGTTTTATAGTTTTCTATGTATACATCTTACATAAATTTTGTTAAATCTATACTTAAGGATTTAATTTCTGATGTCATTGTAGATAGTATTATTTAACTTCAATTTTATTTTCTGATTATGATAATAAATTGATTTTTGTTACCTATGATTTGCTAAATTTACCCTAATAGTTGGTTTGTAGATTCATTATGCTTTTCTGGACAATAATGTTGTCTGCATATGAAGAAGTTTTATATCTTCCTTTTCTATCCATATGTGTGTGTGTGTGTTCATTAACTTACTACACTGTCCTCCAGCACAAATATGAGTGGAGGAGATGGGAATGGGCACTCTTACTTTATCAGTCTTTGGGGGCCGAAAACAAAAGAACAATATTTCTTTTTTAAGATGTTAAATGAAGATTTTTCCATTTGTGTCTTTTATCAGTTTATCACATTTTGATATGGATTTTTATGATGAAAATGTGAATTTTCTCATATGCTTTGGTGTGCCTAATGAGATAATTACATGCTATTATAAAAATTCTATTATTTATAGTAATTGCACTGTCTTATTTTTTAATATTAAGCCAATTTTGCATTCCTGATATAATTCCCCACCTCAGTCATGCTGTATTATCTATTTTATATATTGCTATATTTAATTCGTTAACACTTTGTTAAGCAATTTTATATTTATGTCTATCATTTTCTTATTATTTCTGTTTTTCTGGTTCTCCTACCAGAGTAATGCTGTCCTCATTAAACAAACTGAGAGATCTTGCCTCCAGTTATTCTTTCTGAAAGAATGTCTATAGATCTTTATACTTTTTTTCATAGATATTTCATAGACTTGTTAAGCAACCTCAGCTTGGAATTTTCTTTGGGGAATATTTTTAACTATGAATTAAATTTTTTAATAGTTACAGGAATACATCACTACAGAAGTTTTTGTCTGCTTGTCTGTTTGTTCTATCAATTACTGAGGGAAGAATATTGAAATCTCTATTATTTGTCTACTTCTATGAATTCTATTATTTTAATTTTTTCATCTCCAAAATTTCCATTTGAATAATTTTTATATCTTCCATTTCTTTTTTATTATGTTTACATTTTCCTTTACATTCTTAAGCATATTTATAATACTCTAATAGCTGTTTGTTTATTTTACTATTTTATTGAAGTATAATTAACATACAGTGTTCTATTAGTTTCAGGTGTACAATATAATGATTCAGCAATTCCATACATTAATCAGTGCGTATCAAGACAGTAGTATTCTTAATCTTCTTTATCTATTTCACCCATCCTCCCACTAGCCCCCCCCCCCTTCTGGCACCCACCAGTTTGTTCTCTTTATTTAAGAGTCTGGTTTTTTGTTTGTCTCTTTTTTTTGTTTGTTTTTTCATTTGTTTTGTTTTTTAAATTCCACATATGAATGAAATTACATAGGATTTGTCTTTTTCTATCTTATTTCATTTAGCATTGTACTCTGTAGGTCCATCCATGTATTTGCAAATAGCAAGAATTCATTCTTTTTTATGGCTGAGTAATATTCCAGTGCATGCATATCTATATCTATCTTTATATCTATATACAGGACATCTTCTTTATTCATCTATGGATAGACACATGGGTTGCTTTCATATCTTATCTTGTAATTACACTGTTTCTTCTTTTTGTGTCTGTTACTATTGATTACTTTTCCTCCTATTATGAGTATTTTCTTGCTACTTTGTATGGTAAGTTCTTCTGATTACCAGATATAATAAATTTATATGTTGAGCACTAGAGTTTGTTTCATTCCATTAAGAAATCTTGAAATTTGTACTAGCATGCAGTTCCTTGCATATTATTTCAATTCTGCTATTCTTACTTATTATCTTAAGTGTAGCACATACATAGCAGTCCCTACTCTTGGGCTAACTTTCCCCACTACAATGGCCACACCCCTTTGATGAGTTTTTCTATTGCCCTACATATGATGAGGTCTCTTTACTTTGGCTGAAGAAACACAAATTGTTCCCATTCCTGTGTTACTCTGAGAATTGTTTGGTTGATTATTTTCTGGGTGTTCTTTCCAAGCTTATGGAGATTCCAGACATTGACTTAAGTCAATACTCAGTCAGACATAGAGGATTCCTCAGACAATGTCTGGAACTCTGTGTGTGTGCGCATGTATGTGAATGTGCATATATGTCCTTATTTTCTAGTGTTCTGTCTCACAATTTCTAGCTGCCTCAGTTTCACTGAACTGTGTCTGTCTCAACAACTCAACAAAATATTCAATCTCTATTTGGGTTCTCCTTCTCTGCCTTGCAGCCTGAAAACTATCTTTAAGTTTGTTCACTTTAAATGAAATTTGTTCACATTTTTCTTTTCCTCCTGTGCTGTATGATGTTCAACGTCTATCCATTGTTTTTTTTTTCATAAATAGTTAAACTTCTTTATTTATCAATTCTGTTTTGTAGTTCACATACTTGCTAAAATGCATTTGTAATCCTCAAATTGACACTAACAGTGTTTTTGAACCATTTGCAGCCATACACAGGGTAGGGGAAATTTTGAGTTGCCCAACATGAACTTTCCAAGCTGAAGACCAAGAGTATGCTCTGCCTTCTTGTTCCAGTTCTGACACGCATAGGTGTTCTTTTCCCAGTCTATTGAGTGTCACATTTTTTACATTTTTGTGTTTTTTTTTTCTTGAATGGTGATTTCACTGCTTAAAATGGCCCTTGAGCATGGTGTTGAAATACTATCTAATGTTCCTAAAAACAGGAAGCCTGTGATGTGTCTTAAGGAGAAAATATGTCGGTTAGATAAGCCTGATTCAGGCATGAGTTATACAGCTATTGGCCATGAGTTCAAGGCTAATGAATCAAAGAATATATGAAGTAAGCTATTTTGAAACAGAAACACACATAACACTAGATTTCATACTGACGGATTGATGAAAATGTAACCAGTGTCTCTGGTCTATTTCCTTCTTGATTTAGAACATATAACTACATTCATCTCTGCCTTAAGTGAATATACATATATACATATGCATTAGAAAGGTTAATTTTAAAGAAAAATATGCATTTAACATTTCAACAAGACCTCTTTCTCTCTTCCCCCACCAAATAATTAACATTAAGTAACTTCCTGATAACATGCAATCTTTGTTTCTGTTTCTAAATGTACACTAGACATGTTATTATATTAATTATTGACATGTCAGTGGTTATAATCTAAGCTGGGCACTTCTTATATCTGTCATCAAACTCAGTAGTGATCACAATCTCCAGACATCACTACATTAATAATTGTTTGTATTTAGGTGTGTCTGTGTAACTAGAAGTTTGTCTCCCTTGCCTTCTTGAGAACTGGGTCTTGTATTTACTAAACTATAGTTTTCTCCGAACATTTAGCACAGAGCAACTCATTTAATGGGTAGTACTTATACACCCCCAACTCACTCATATGAGTACATTGTTCCACATTCTTAAAAGGCCTGTGAGACAGTTGTGTGTACATGTATTTAAATCAGGGATAACTTTATGTGCATACAGATTACAAGTACAAAAGCATACTATTTTGTGAGAAGAACCCCTTCCACACAGTCTGAAATCTTACTATTAATCATTTATCTGTTTGAATTAGTTAAGTCTGTTGTTTTAAAAAAAAAGTTAACTAACTAACTAAATAGCCATTTATTATGTCCAAAATTAGCTGTATGACAAATACAGTATTGTGGTAATTACACGTTCTGACTTATAAGGAGGGCTCTGTGTTCAAAGAGTCAGTTTTTAAAATAAATTGTTCAGGAGGAGGAGGGAAAATGACAGGATTAGGGGACCTCATTTCATCTGGTTCATTGAATACAGCTAGATAGCTATCTATCATTCTGAACAACTGAAATCATTCTGAACAACTGTGAATTCAGACAGAGATCTAAGAAAGTAATTGCTGAAACTCTATAAATATGCAACCAGTTTTTGCAAGGAGGTGCAGAGAAGTGAATCTGAGGGGATACAGTGGAAGATAAACAGCAGGTGGGAGGGAGCTTCTGGTAGACAGAAACCAGAAAGTGATACACCCCAGAGTGCAAAATCAGAAATTTTAGAAGTTTTCTCTTGTAAGGAATGACCCTGCCTGAAAGGTCCTCAGGTGGTGAAGTGGGGCAGAAGCCTAGGTAGGATAGTGTGGTCTCAGGATCCCCAGGGTCACTGAAAGAATGGGGGTTTTAGTTTGAAAGAGTTCCCAACCACTGGAGCAGGGAAACTGTGAGGTCAGAAGTGGGCTCTCAGATCAGTTGCCATCATCCATGAACTGCAGTACTATCCCAGGACCACTTTCTGAGCCGACTAAAATTCAGTGACCCTCCTCCTTCCCCAGGGAGGATCTGTGCAGTGTACACTGTAGGAGTCTGTAGAATTTGGGGAACACAAAAGTAATTGACTGCTGGGGCACCTGGGTGGCTCAGTCATTAAGCATCTGCCTTCAGCTCAGGTCATGTTCCTAGGGTCCTGGGATCAAGGCCTGCATCGGGCACTCTGCTCAGCAGGGAGCCTGCTTCCTCCTCTCTCCCTGCCTGTCTCTCTGCTTACTTATGATCTCTCTCTCTCTCTGTCAAATAAATAAAATTATTTTTTTAAGTGATTGACTTCTTTTCCCTGAGGATTCACTGGAGAATGGAGGCCTCAGTCTTTCATTTCCAGGGGTGGAGATCAGGGGCTGCCATTTTCATTTTTTTTTAATCTTCTAAAACATCACAGAAAGCCTTCAGGGAACAAAAACTACATAGAGCCACCCAAAGCAGCTTGTACTGAGCCTGGACCCCTGGAAAGGGGCAGTGCACTCCAAGGCAAAGACACCTGAGAATCAATGTCCCCCCAGAAGGTCTGTCCCCCAGAAGACCAGCAAGAACATCAAGCTAATAACAAGTTTATGGATCACATAGAAATGAAATACAGCAGTGCTAGGGGAAAAGAGTATATAGAATTCAAGGGTTTTTTCCTCATGATTCTTTTGTATTTCAGTTTGAAATTTTCTTTTTCATTTTTACCTTTTCAACTAGTTTCTTATTTTGTCAACTCACTTTTAAGTCTTTTTTTAATTTTCATTTTAACATTTATATTTTATAGATATATTCTTCATTTTTGGCTTCTTTTCATTGTGTTCACTTTTATTTTTGTATAAATATAATTTTTTTTTTTTTACAATTTTGGGATCAAGTGTCTTCTAATAAACAGACCAAAGTATACCCAGGACCAAGTGCATCACCCTGTTCTGTCTACCTATTTAATTATATTCACTCTTCCTTTTCCTTTTTTTTCCTTTCTTTCTTTTTTTGGTTTCTTATCTCTTCTTACTTGTCTAGTGTATATTTCTCTGGAGTTGTGGCTGATATATATTTTTGTGTTCTCTCACTCATCTATTATTTTCTGAAGAAAATGACCAGAAGGAATAATTCCCAGAAAAAAGAACAAGAGATAGTATTCACTGCCAAACATAATAAATATGGGTATTGGTAAAATATCTGAGATGGAATTCAGAACAATTATAAAGATACTAGCTGGACTTGAAAAAAAGCATAAAAGACATTAGAAAATCTCTTTCTGGAGCAATAAAAGAACTAAGATCTAGCCAGGTTGAAATCAGAAAGGGTATTGCTGATATGTAATCGACAGTGGAGGCTCTTACTGCAGAATAAATGAGGCAGAAGAGAGAATAGGTTATATAGAAGATAAAATTATGGAGAAAAAAAGAAACTGAACAAAAAAGAGATAAACAATTACTGGACCATAAGGGGAAGATTCAAAAGATCAGTGATATCATAAATTGAAACAATATGAGAATTATTGGGGTCCCAGAGGAAGAGGAAAGGGGGGCAAAAGGTATATTCGAACAATTTATAGCTGAGAACTTACCTAATCTGGGGAAGGAAACAGGCATTCAAATCCAGGAGGCACAGAGAACCCTTCTCAAAATCAATAAAAATTTATCAAGACCCTAACATATAATTGTGAAACTCGCAAATTAAAGAGATAAAGAAAAATCCCGAAGGCCGTTTGAGACAAGAGGTCCTTAACCTACAAAGGTAGGAATATTAGACTGGCAAAAGACTTATCTATATAGACCTAGCAGGCCAGAAAGTGCTGGCATGATATACTCAGGGTACTAAATGAGAAAAAATGCAATCAAGAATACTTTATCCAGCAAGGCTGTCATTCGGAATGGAAGGAGAGATAAAGAGTATCCAGGACAAACAGAAACTAAAAGAATTTATGATCACTAAACGAGCCCTGCAGGAAATATTAAAGGGGATCTTGTAAGCAAAGAGAGAGCCAAAAAGTGAAAAGAAAAAAAGAAAGGAAAGGAAAGGAAAGGAAAGGAAAGGAAAGGAAAGGAAAGGAATGGAAAGGAAAGGAAAGGAAAGGAAAGGAAAGGAAAGGAAAGGAAAGGGACAATACACAGAAACAGTGATTTTACAGGTAATACAATGACTGCAAATTAATATCTCTCAATAGTTAGTCTGAATGTAAATGGGCTAAATGCTCCAGTCAAAAGACACAGGCTATCATATTGCATAAAAAGAAAGAACCATTGATATGCTGTCTGCAAGAGAATCATTTTAGACCCAAAGTCATATCCAGACCAAAAGTGAGGGGATGGGGAACCATCTGTCCTAGCAATGGACATCAAAAAAATCTGGGATAGCCATCCTCCTATCAGACAAATAAGATTTTAAACCAAAGACTGTATGTAGTAAGGAATGAAGAGGGACACTACATCATATTTAAAGGGTCTATCAAACAAGAAGACCTAACAATTATACATATTTATGCTCCTAACTTTGGAGCAGTCAACTATATATACCAATTAATAATAAGATTAAAGAAACATATTGATAATAATACAATAATAGAGAGGGATTTTTACACCCCACTGACAGCAATGGAGAGATCATTTAAGCAGAAGATCAACAAAGAAACAAGGGCTTGCATTGAATGACACACTGGACCAGATCAACTTCACAGATATATACAGAACAATCCATCCTAAAACAACAGAATACTCATCCTTCTTAAATGTGCATGGAACTTTCCCAAGAATAGACCATATACTGGATCACAAATCAAATCACAATCAAAACCAAAAGATTGGGATAATTCCCTGCATATTTTCAGACCACAATGCTTTGAAACTTGAACTGAATTACAAGAGGAAATTTAGAAGGAACTCAAATACTTGGAGGTTAAGGAGCATCCTACTAAAGAATGAATGGGTCAACCAGTAAATTAAAGAAAACTAAAAAAAATTTATGAAAAAAAATGAAAATGAAAACACAACAGTTCAAAATATCTGGGCTTCAGCAAAGGGGGTCCTAAGAGGAAAGTACATATCAGTACAAGCCTTTTTCAGTAGACTAGAAAAGTCTCAAATACATAAGCTAACCTTACTGCTAACAGAGCTGGAGGGGAAAAAACAAACAAACAAACAAACAAACAAACAAAAACCAAACAGAAATAAAGCCTAAACCAAGCGGGACATGAGAAATAATAAAGATCAGAGCAGAAATCAATGAAATAGAAACTGAAAGAACAGTAGGACATACCAGCAAAACTAGAAGCTGGTTCTTTGAAAGAATCAATAAAATGGAAAATTCCCTAGGCAGACTTATCAAAAAGAAAGGGCAAAGGACCCAAATTAATAAAATCATGAATGAAAGATCACAACCAAAACTGAAGAAATACAAACAATTATAAGAACATATTATAAGCAACTATATGCCAAAAAGTTAGGTAATCTGGAAGAAAGGATGCATTTTTAGAGATGTATAAACTATGAAAACTGAAACAAGAAGAAATAGAAAACCTGAAAATATGCATAACAAGGAAGGAAATTGAGGCAGTAATCAAAAAGTTCCCAAACAACAAGAGTTCAGGGCCAGATGGCTTCCCAGGGGATTTCTATCAAATATTTATTTATTTACTTTTTTCCATCTTTTTTTTTTCCCTGAGGGGTACAGGTCTTTGAATCATCAGACTTACAGCTTTCACAGCGCTCACCATACCATAAACCCTCCCCCAATGTCCATAACCCATCCACCCTATCCCTACCCTCCCATCCTCCAGTAACTCTCAATTTGTTTTGTGAGATGCTTTGTCTCCTTCCCGATCCCATCTTGTTTCATTTTGTCCCTCCTTACCCCCCATGACCCCGGCCCTGCCCCTCAAAATCCTCATATCAGACAGATCATATAATTGTCTTTCTATGATTGCCTTATTTTGCTTATCATAAAACCCTATAGTTCCATTCATCACGTTGTTGCAGACAGTAAGATTTCATTTCTTTTGATGGTTTCATAGTATTCCATTACATATATATATATATGTATATATATATAAATCATATATCATATATATATATCATATATATATCTCACATCGTCTTTTTTTTCTTTTTTATTCTGCATTTATTTCTTATTTTATTCTGCATTTCTTCGGCAGTGCTTTACAAAGATGAAATATTTCATAATATATACTTACAAAGACTTAAGAAAATCTACATATAGAGGGATTTATATAACACATCTTCTTTATCCATTCATCTGTTGATGGACATCTAGGTTCTTTCCATAGTTTGGCTATTGTGGACATTGCTGCTATAAACACTCGGGTGCATGTGACCCTGAGGACCACTACCTTTGTATCTTTAGGGTAAATACCCAGTAGTGCGATTCCTGGGTCGTAGGGTAGCTCTATTTTCAACTTTATGAGGAACCTCCATACTGTTTTCCAGAGTGGCTGCACCAGCTTGCATTCCCACCAACAGTGTAGGAGGGTTCCCCTGTCTCCAAGTTCTTGCCAACATCTGTCATTTCCTGACTTGTTAATTTTAGCCATTCTGACAAGTATGAGGTGATATCTCACTGTGGATTTGATTTGTATTTCCCTGATGTCAAGTGATGTTGAGCAATTTTTCATGGGTCTGTTGGCCATTTGGATGTCTTCTTTGCAGAAATGTCTGTTCATGTCTTCTGCCCTTTTCTTGACTGGCTTATTTGTTCTATGGGTGTTGAATTTGATAAGTTCTTTATATATTTTGGATACTAGCCCTTTATCTGTACATCATTTGCAAATATCTTTTCCCATTCTGTTGCTTGTCTTTTGATTTTGTTGACTGTTTCCTTTGCTGTGCAAAAGCTTTGGTCTTGATGAAGTTCCAATAGTTCATTTTTGCCCTTGCTTCCCTTGCCTTTGGTGATGTTCCTAGGAAGAAGTTGCTGTGGTTGAGGTCGAAGAGGTTGCTGCCTGTGTTCCCCTTAAGGATTTTGATGGATTTCTGCCTCACATTGAGGTCTTTCACCCATTTTGAGTATATTTTTGTGTGTGGTGTAAGGAAATGATCCAGTTTAAATATTCTGCATGTGGCTGTCCAGTTGTCCCAGCACCATTTGTTGAAGAGACTGTCTTTTTTCCACTGGACATTCTTTCCTGCTTTGTCAAAGATTAGTTGACCATAGAGTTGGAGGTCCATTTCTGTGCTCTCTATTCTGTTCCACTGATCTCTGTGTCTGTTTTTGTGCCAATACCACACTGTCTTGATAAGCTTTGTAATAGAGCTTGAAGTCTGGAATTGTGGTGCCACCAACTTTGGTTTCATTTTTCAACATTCCTTTGGCTATGTGAGGTTTTTTCTGGATCCATATAAATTTTAACATTATTTGTTCCATTTCTTTGAAATAAATGGCTGGTATTTTGATGGGGGTTGCATTAAATATGTAGATTGCTCTGGGTAGCATAGACATTTTTATAATATTTGTTCTTCCAATCCATGAACACGGAATGTTTTTCGACTTCTCTCTGTCCTCCTCAATTTCTTTCATGAATACTTTATAGTTTTCTGAGTACAGATTCTTTGCCTTATTGGTTAGGTTTATTACTAGGTGTTTTATGGTTTTGGGTGCAATTGTAAATGGGATTGACTCTTTAATTTCTCTTTCTTCTGTTTTGTTGTTGGTATATAGAAATGCAACTGATTTCTGTGCATTGATTTTATATGCTGAAACTGTACTGAATACCTGTATGAGTACTAGCAGTTTTGGAGTGGAGTCCTTTGGGTTTTCCACATAAAGTATCATATCACCTGCAAAGAGTGAGAGTTTCACTTCTTTGCAGATTTGGATGCCTTTTATTTCTTTTTGTTGTCTGATTGCTGAGGCTAGGACTTCTAGTACTATGTTGAATAGCAGTGGTGTTAGTGGACAGTCCTGCTATGTTCCTTCAGCTTTTCTCCACTGAGAATGATATTTGCTGTGGGTTTTTCACAGGTGGCTTTGATGATATTGAGGTATGTACCCTCTATGCCTACACTGTGAAGAGTTTTGATCAAGAAAGGAGGCTGTACTTTGTCAAATGCTTTTTCAGCATCTATTGAGAGTGTCAATACATCTTCTTTCTTTTATTAATTTCTTGTATCACAATGACTGATTTGCACATGTTGAACCAAACTTGCAGCCCAGGAATAAAACCCACTTGGTCGTGGTGAATAATTCTTTTAATATGCTGTTGGTTCCTATTGGCTAGTATTTTGTTGAGGACTTTTCATCCGTGTTCATCAAGAATATTGGCCTGTAATTCTCTTTTTTGATGGGGTCTTTGCCTGGTTTTGGGATCAAGGTAATGCTGGCCTCATAAAAGGAGTTTGAAAGCTTTCCTTCCATTTCTATTTTTTGGAACAGTTTCAGGAGAATAGGTATTAATTCTTCTTTATGTGTTAGGTAGAATTCCCCTGGGAAGTCGTCTGGTCCTGGGCTCTTGTTTGTTGGGAGATTTTTGATGACTGCTTCAATATCCTTATTGGTTATGTGTATATTCAGGTTTTCTATTTCCTTCTGGTTCAGTTTTGGTAGTTTATATGTCTCTAGGAATGCATCCATTTCTTCCAGATTGTCAAATTTGCTGGTGTAGAGTTGCTCATAATATGTTCTTATAATTGTTTGTATTTCTTTGGTGTTGGTTGTGATCTCTTCTCTTTCATTCATGATTTTATTAATTTGCATCCTTTCTCTTTTCTTATGGATAAGTCTGGCCAGCGGTTTATCAATCTTATTAATTCTTTCAAGGAACCAGCTCCTTGTTTTGTTGATTTTTTCCACTGTTCTTTTGGTTTCCATTTCATTGATTTCTGCCCTAATGTTTATTATTTCTCTTCTCCTGCTGGGTGTAGGCTTTCTTTGCTGTTCTTTCTCCAGCTCCTTTAGGTGTAGGGTTAGGTTGTGTACTTGAGACTTTTCTTGTTTCTTGAGAAAGGCTTGTATTGCTATATACTTTCTTCTCAGGACTGCTCTCTTTCTGTGTCCCAAAGATTTTGAACAGTTGTATTTTCATTTTCATTTTTCCCATGAATTTTTTAATTCACCTTTAATTTCCTATTTGACCCATTCATTCTTTAGTAGGATGTTCTTTTGCCTCCATGTATTTGAGTTCTTTCCAACTTTCCTTTTGTGATTGAGTTCTAGTTTCAGAGCATTATGGTCTGAAAATATGCATGGAATGATCCCAAACTTTTAGTACTGGTTGAGACCTGATTTGTGACCCAGGATGTGATCTATTCTGGCGAATATTCCATGTGCACTAGAGAAGAATGGGTATTCTGTTGTTTTGGGATGGAATGTTCTGAATATATCTGTGATGTCCAACTGATCCAGTGTGTCATTTAAAGCCTTTATTTCCTTGTTGATCTTTTGCTTTGATGATCTGTCCATTTCAGTAAGGGGGCTGTTAACGTCCCGTACTATTATTGTATTATCATCGATGTGTTTCTTTGATTTTATTATAAATTGGTTTATATAGTTGGCTGCTTCCTTTTTAAGGGCATAGATATTTAAAGTTTTTAGATATTCTTGTTGAACAGACCCTTTAAATATGATATAGTGTCCTTCCTCATCTCTTATTATATTTTTTGGCTTAAAATCTAATTTATATAATATAAGGATTGCCACCCCAGCTTTCTTTTGATGTCCATTGGCATGGTAAATTGTTTTCCATCCCCTCACTTTAAATCTGGAGGTGTCTTTGGGTATAAAATGAGTTTCTTTTAGACAGCATATGGATGTGACTTGGTTTTTTTTATCCATTCTGATACCCTGTGTCTTTTGATTGGGGCATTTAGCCCATTTACATTCAGGGTAACTATTTAAAGATATGAATGTAGTTCCATAGTATTGCCTAAAGGTGACTATTACTGTATATTGTGTCTCTTCCTTTCAGATCTTTGTTTCTTTTAGGCTCTCCCTTTGCTTAGAGGACCCCTTTCCATATTTCCTGTAGGGATGGCTTGGTGTTTGCAAATTCCATTAGTTTTTGTTTGTGCTGGAAGCCTTTTATCTCTCCTTCTATTTTCAATGACAGCCTAGCTGGATATAGTATTCTTGGCTGCATATTTTTCTCATTTTGTGCTCTGATTATATCATGCCAGTTCTTTCTGGCTTGCCAGGTCTCTGTGGATAGGTCTGCTGTCAGTCTAATATTTCTACCATTGTCAGTTATGGACCTCTTGTCCCTTTTCAGGATTTTTCTTTGTCACTGGGACTTGTAAGTTTTACTGTTAGAAGATAGGTTGTGGACCTATTTTTATTGATTTTGAGAGGGTTTCTCTGTGTCTCCTGGATTTTGATGCTTGTTCCCTTTGCCCGATTAGGGAAATTCTGTACTATAATTTGCTCCAGTATACCTTCAGCTCCTCTCTTTCTTCTTCTTCTGGGATCCCAAATTTTCTAATATTGTTTGGTCTATGGTATCACTTATCTCTCGAATTCTCCCCACCTGGTCCAGTAGTTTTTTGTCTGAGAAAGACAAAAGCTGAGGAGCTGAGGAGCTTCTTTATTCTGTCATTTGGTCTTCTGTATAACTAATTCTCTCTTCTGCCTCATTTATCCTAGCAGTAAGGGCCTCCATTTTTTATTGCACCTCATTAAGTTCAACTTGGTTAAGTTTTAGTTCTTTTATTTCTCCAGAAAGGGCTTTTATTTCTCTAGAGAGGGATTCTCTATTATCTTCCATGCTTTTTTCAAGCCCAGCTAGCACCTTGATAATCGTTATTCTGAACTCTAGTTCTTATATATTGCTAATGTCCACATTAATTAAGTCTCTAGCCATCAGTATTGCCTCCTTTTCTTTCTTTCTTTTTTTTTTTTGTGGTGAGTTTTTCCACCTTGTCATTTTATCCAGCTAAGAATAGACGGATGAGAGAACAAAATACTAAAGGGTATCAACGACCCCAGAAAAATATACACTAAGCAAATCAGAAGAGACTCAAATCTGGGGGGAGAAGAAAGAGAGAAAAAAAAGAAGAAAAAATGTATATCTTTATCTGTATCTATATCTATCTATCTATATCTATATCTATTAGACTAGTGAATTGAACAGAACTTATATGTATACAAATAATAAGGTTAGATACTATGATGGGATAAAATATGATTATAACAATGAAAATTTTAAAAAAGATTTAAAAAAGGTATTGATAAGATAATATAGTTAAAAAATGTTAAAATAGGAAAGAGGAAAAAATTTAAAAGAAAAGAGTAAGAAAAAAATAAAATTCAAAGAATTTAACTTTGGAAGACTAAAGGAACAAGGGGGAAAAGCCATGAATTCTATGTGTTGCTTTCTCCTAGCTCTGGAGTTACACAATTCTGTGATCATGAACCTGGCCTTGGCTGGATGTTCTTGCTGATCTTCTGGGGGAGGGACCTATTGCTGAGATTCTCATGTGTCTTTGCCGAAGGCGGAATTGCACTGCCCTTGCCAGGGACCAGGCTAAATAATCAGCTTGAGTTCGCTCTTGGGAGTTTTTTTTCCCTGAACGCTTTCCATAGAGCTTTGGAGGACAGGAATGAAAATGGCAGCCTCCCAATGTCTGACCTGGAGGAATGGAGAGCTCAGGACCCCACTCCTCAGTGCATCCTCAGAGGAAAGCAGTCAGTCCCTCCTATCTCCCTGGTCTCCAGCCACACTCCAAGCTTACCCAGCCTGTGACCAAGCATTTCTATCTCTGGTGCATAGTTCCATTTGAAATCTCCAAACCCAGCAGACTCCTGCAGCATACTCCTGTTCCACTCCTCCCAGAGGAGGAAGGAGGGGGTCTCTCTGGATCTGCCACATGTGGGATCCCTGCTCAAGAGCAGTGGCCCAACTGTGCTTTGGATCATGGTTTAAGGTAACACGGAGCTGAGAGAACCCTCCTCGGCTTGGCTCTGTCTCTGTAGTCAGCTTCCCCTGTCCGATACCTGGGAGCTCTATTGCTCTCAGACACCCCTGGTCTTTTTGTGTCCCCATGGGTCCTGAGACTACACTGTCCCTGTGAGGGCTTCACCCCCCACTTAGCCTCTGGGGTAATGTCCCTCAGTGGAACAGACTTCTAAAGTTCTGATTTTTGTGCTCCATTGCTCTCTCTCTTTCTGGAAGCCGGCCTCTCCCCTGGGGGTCTATCTTTCTGTCACTTCAGATTCACTTCTCCTCACGTCCTACATTCCAGAAAGCAGTCAATTTTCTGTTTCTAGAATTGCTGCTCTTCTTTTCTTTGATCTCCTCTTGAATTTGTAGTTGTTCAGAATAGTTTGATAACTATCTGGCTGAACTCTGGGACCTGATGATAATAAGTCTCCTACTCTGCTGCCATCTTGCTCCTCCTCTCCTCTACCAAACATTTAAAGAAGAAATCATACCTATTCTACTGAAGCTATTTCAATACATATAAATCGAAGAAAAACTTCCAAACTCATTCTATGATGCCAGCATTACTTTGATCACCAAGCTAAACAAAGTCCCCATCAAAAAGGAAAATTGCAGACATATATCCCTGATCAACATGGGTGCAAAAATTCTCACCAAGATACTAGCCAATAGCATCTAATAGTACATTAAAAGAATTATTCACCACAACCAAGTGGGATTTATTCTTTGGATGCAAGCATGATTCAACATTTGCGAATCAATCAATGTGATACATCACATTAATAAGAGAAAGGACAAGAAACATATGTTCCTCTCAA
Source organism: Ailurus styani (assembly GCA_002007465.1). Taxonomy (NCBI): domain Eukaryota; kingdom Metazoa; phylum Chordata; class Mammalia; order Carnivora; family Ailuridae; genus Ailurus; species Ailurus styani. The sequence goes on along the minus strand of LNAC01000525.1, from coordinate 745,847 downwards.
TTGATGTAGAAAAATCATTTATCAAAATATAGCATTCTTTCTTGATTAGAACTTTCCACAGTGTAGAGATAGAGGGAACATACCTCAATATCATAAAAGCCATCTACGGAAAGTCCACAGCGAATATCATTCTCAATGGAGAAAAACTGAGAGCTTTTCCCTTAAGTTCTGGAATACAAAAGGGATGTCCACTCTCACCACTGTTGTTCAACATAGTACTAGAAATCCTAGCCTCAGCAATAAGACAACAAAAAGAAATAAAAGGCGTTCAAATTGGCAAAGAAGTCAAACTCTCATTCTTTGCAGATGATGATACTTTATGTGGAAAACCCAACAGACTCCACCACAAAATTGCTAGAACTCCAACAGGAATTCAGGAACATGATAGGATATAAAATCGATGTTCAGGAATCAGTTGTATTTCTATACACTAACAACGAGACAGAAGAAAGAGATTAAGGAGTTGATTCCATTGGGGCACCTGGGTGGCTCAGTCGTTAAGCATCTGCCTTCAGCTCAGGTCATGATCCCAGAGTCCTGGGATAGAGCCCCACATCGGGCTCCCTGCTTGGCTGGAAGCCTGATTCTTCCTCTCCCACTCCCCCTGCTTGTGTTCCCTCTCTCACTATCTCTCTCTCTCTGTCAAATAAATAAATTAATAATCTTAAAAAAAAAAGGAGTTGATCCCATTTACAATTGCACCAAAAACCACAAGATACTTAGGAATAAAGCTAAAAAAAGAGGTAAAGGATCTATACTCAGAAAACTATAGGACATTCATGAAAGAAATTGAAGAAGACACAAAGAAATGGAAAAACATTCCATGCTCATGGATTGGAAGGATAAATATTGTTATAACGTCTATGTTACCCAGAACAATCTACATATTCAGTGCAATCCTTGTTAAAATACCATCAACATTTTCCGCAGAGCAGATACAAACAATCTTAAAATTTGTATGGAGACCCCAAATAGCCAGAGCAAAGTTGAAAAAGAAAGCCAATGCTGACATCATCACAATGCTTGACTTCAAGCTTTATTACAAAGCTGTACTCATTAAGACAGTATGGTACTGGCACAAAAACCAACACCTAAATCAATGGAACAGAATAGAGAACCCAGAAATGGACCCTCAACTCTGTGGTCAATTAATCTTTGACAAAGCATGAAAGACTATCCAATGGAAAAAAAAAGACATTCCCTTCAAGAAATTGTGTTGGGAAAAATAGACACTCATATGCAAAAGAATGAAACTGGACCATTCTCTTACACCATACACTAAGATAAACCCAAAATGGATAGAAGACCTAAATGCGAGACAGGAATCAATGAAAATCTGAGAGGAGAAGTCAAGCAGCAACCTCTTTGATTTTGGTCACAAGTAACATCTTGATAGACTTGTCTCCAAAGGCAAGGGAAACAAAAGCAAAAATGAACTATTGGGAATTTATCAAGATAAAACATTCTCCACAGCAAAGGAAAAAACTGACAAAACTAAAAACCAACCTCTGGAATGGGAGAAGATATTTGTAAATGATGTATCAGATAAAGGGTTGGTATCCAAAATCTATAAGCAACTGAACAAACTCAACACCTGAAAAACAAAAACAAAAAAATCCAGTCAAGAAATGGGCAGAAGACACGAATAGACATTTCTCCAAAGAAGACATCCAAATGGACAACAAGCATATGAAAAAATGCTCCACATCCCTTGGCATCAGGGAAATACAAATTGAAACTGCAATGAGATACCACCTCACACCAGTCAGAATGGCTAAAATTAACAATTCAAGAAACAACAAATGTTGGTGAGGATGTGGAGAAAGGGGAACCCTCTCACACTGTTGCTTGGAATGTAAGCTGGTGCATCCACTCTGGAAAACAGTATGGAAGTTTCTCAGAAAGTTAAAAATAGAGCTACCCTACTACCCAGCATTGCACTAGTAAGCATTTACCCCAATGATACAAATGTATTGATCTGAAGGGGACATGTCCATAGCAGCAATTATCACAATAGCCAAAGTATAGAAAAAGCCAAGAGGTCTATCAACAGAAGAATGGATAAAAAAGATGTGGTACACACACACACACACACACACACACACACACACACACACTGGCATATTACTCAGCCATCAGAAAGGATGAATGCCATTTACAGTGATGTGCATGGGACTGGAAGGTATTATGCTGAGCAAAATAAGTCAGTCAGAGAAAAACAATTATTTTATGACTTCACTCACACGTGAAGTATAAGAAACAGCACATAAGATCATAGGAGAAGGGAGGGAAAATGGATAGGATGAAATCAGGAGAGGGAGAAAAACCATGAGAGACTCTTAACTATAGGAAACAAACTGAGGGTTGCTAGAGGGAAGGTCCACGGTGGGATGGGGTATTTGGGTGATGGGCATTAAGGAGAGCACACGATATGATGAGGAATGGGTGACATATGCAACTGTTAATTTATTGAACACTACATTTGAAATTAATGATGTACTATATATTGGCTAATTAAATTTAATAAAAAATAGAATAAATTATTTAGTAGATGGTTTATTTCCGTATTTGCTTCAGTTGCTAAAGTTGTCCTATGCTCATGCAAAGTCCCCAAAGAGTTACAACAGTCACTTCCCTTCTAAAAGTATAAAATGCAATTGGACATGCTGAGGAAACTAAAATTTGAAAGTAGAGATAAATAGTGAGTGGATTGCTATATGAGAGAGGAGGCACTGTAAGGACACCCAGAAGACCAGGGATCAGAAAGGCAGTGGATACAGGGATGAGGTGAAGCCAGGAAGTGAACTAACAATTTTGAAAGACATCTAGAAACATCATAATTACATTTTTACTAGAACCAAACCAAGTATATAATTGTCAAAATATACTGAGAGGTCCTATTTTTCCCTCTTCACACATTTGAATGAGAATGGAAATCAATTTTATAACTCTTTCTTCTCATTAAACAATTTCCAGGATGTCCTGAAATATGCTGTTGGAAACTTGCTTAATATTTTGTTGGCCTTATGCCATGTGGTGATAAAGTCTATTAGCCACAAGCCTTATGTATCCTTTTCTAAAAGTATGCAGAGCTTATGTGATTCCTTGATCATGTCTAGTCTTTCTCATGGTATTGAAATGTACCTACAGAAAGAAACAGGGTACTCTATACAGCTTTATTTACTTGAGCACAAAAGATATTACAATAACTATGTGGCATTGTTAAATGCCCTTAATTTAAACATCCTAAATGAGCATCTCAGATTCCTGGTTTAGGTGTGGCCTGAAATAAAGCCCCTCACTCATCCGTTTTCATGCTTTCTCAGTACTCTCAGAGATAAGCTACATAACTGGTGGTAGCAGTGATTGCTGCTAGAATAAATGAATTTAGTTGATAAATATCCCCAGCCTGACATATAAGCAATATGCTGAGAGGAACACCAGATTTCTATTTAGAAAAAAGTTGCATTGCAGCCCAATTTTACAGCTGACTGAAGGCATGAACTTGGGGAAGTCCATGACTATTCTTTGAAAACTATTACTACCTCTTGAGTTACTCCACCTCTTTTCATTTCCACTGTTCAACTCCGTAGCCATAATAATTTTTTACCCAGATTAACATGGTAATCTCTTAACTGATTTCCCACCCTCTGTCTTCTGACCCATTGGTTGTCCAGGTAGAAGTCAGAATGATTTCTCTATCACTTGTTTATGTTTTTTCCCTTTCTCTTTAATAAAGGCCAGCCAAATCATGATCTGATTCCTGCTTAGGTCTTCTGCCACATCTGCAGACACTTCCTCCTCATCAACATGTTCCAGTTAAGCTGATTTTTTAGTTTCAGATCTGAACTCCTTCTTGAAATCTAAAACTACATTTTTAAATACCCACTGGATATTTCTTCCTTGAACTGTCATAGACATTTTTCTTTTATTGTATTTTTTTAAATCGTGGTAAGAACAGTTATCCACCCTCTTAATAACGATTTAAATCCATAGGCATCTTTTCCCTTCATAAGCATCTTAAACTTAGATAGTCCAAAGCTGAAGTCTTTAGAAATTTACTCACCAGATCCATTCTATTTCTATGTGTACTATTCACTCATCCAGTGAGTTTCTAAAGCTGAGATATCAAAGTCTTCTCCACCCAATCAACCATTAAATTCTCTCAATTCTCCCCAAAAGGGACTTGGTTCAATTTTTCTCTCACATTATTTTAAAATTTCTGCTTTTACATTTATCTCAGTATTCATCTGTAGGCTCTTTGAAGGCAGGATCTATCAGGCACCTAGATATATCCCTGACACTAGTGTCAACTCCATCAACAGTTGTTGAATGGCTCCATATAAAGGAAAGACTTGGTAGCACCCACTCTGTTCTATGTGATTTATGGGTTACTAATGTAATTTTTTTATGGGATATGAGCCATATAAAACAAGCTCTTCTCTGGCTGAATCTTGTTCCTACCACAGCATAGACAATCCAGCAATGTTTTAAATGATAAAGAGATTTGGAATCTCCTAATTATAGATTATTATAGTTATACTTTATTAAAACAGTAAGAATCTTTTTCTTATATATAAAGCAACAAGCTTTGAAATTTCATCATCAATAACAGCCCAAAAAAACCAAAATTTTAAAACCCATAGCACACCTACAAAATTGTTGAATAAAGAACTTTTACAAGATAACATTCATATTATAATCATATTTTATAAAATTGAACACATATTTATGTGTATAGAGATATTTTGATGACTGGTCTTGAAGCATTAGCAATGAGTATCTCTTTGTTGTATAATTTTATTTTATAGTTTTTTGGAGGTACATTTCTTTATTTTAAACATTTCTTTTTTTTTATTTTAAACATTTCTTATAGTGAATACATATTGATTTCCATAACCAATAATTCCATTACAATATATATTATATCCCATAGTTAGTAATGTACTTGCTAAACTCCTGAAAGATCTCTTTTGTCCATTACTCTTTGTAATGTAAAAGAGGAAGAGTTGATGACTGTCCAATATTTTAAGCAGTGTTCTTTCATCAAGAGCGTGAATGGATTGTAGTTTAATAGTTAACAGAGTAAAAGATGAAGTTGGAAATTGAGTGTTATGTGTGAGTGGCATGGAAGATAGATGTGTATGTGTTTGTGTTCCGATGGGTGCATTTATAATGCATAAAAGAGTGAGAATGAAGGGAAGCAAAAGTGTTGACAAGTGTTTTTCCTTTTCTGAAATTCCAATGATGCTGACACCCTTGTCTGAACAAATAACACTTGTATTCAAAACAGAAAAGAGAAGAAAACTAGACCAAATTTGTTTGGTTAAAATAAATCAACTTATAAGATAGGGTGGAGATCTATCAATATCATGGAATTTCTTTTTCCTTCTCACTCCACACTTTTATAAAAATTGGTTTAATGAAAAGGACATAAAATTTGACCTAAAGGTCAGGTAAATCTGAAAAGATACACACATGTATATATATATATATATATATATATATATATACACACACACATACTTAAAATGAAGATTTTTTTTAAACACAAGTTTAAAAAATATATTTTTAAATATATTTTAAAATATATGTATTTATTATTTTTGGAAGAATGAAATTTGTGCTTTAAAAATTATGACAGTGTAAATGTATATGGAACAAGTTATAAACTACTTTAAAATTTTCTGACAGTAACAGGAGAGTGAAGTAGAGACTCACCAGAAATAATACCCATCAAATTAATAACCAAGGATTAACCATTCAGTTAGGAAACAGGCCCAGGCTGTGAGAGATAGTGTTACTCATAGGAGTGATACATTCTATCTTCTCCTCTTCTCTGATAATCCCTCTCTAATCAAGATTATTTAATTTTTCATGGCTATTAAGTTTCAGTTTGAATTGTTTAGAATAATAATGTGATTTTTAAAGAATAATAAATCGTGCTTTTTCATAAGGAAAATCTTGCCTAGTTTCCTGTATAACTTTGGTAAAATAGCAACTTAAAAGCATGATATTAATGTCCCCCTACTTATAGCACAGTTGTTTTTGCTAAATTTAGTGGGAGGCCAGGAACTGGAGAGAATTTTCCATGTCCTCATGTGGTATTTCCTTTGTGAGAACCCTAAACAAGAAGTACCTATGCTTAGTAACAAGAAGAGTCACAAATTTTCCTTATAAATTAAATGAAATTATTCTATTGACTTTAAACTGTGTAACACACATTTCCCTTTTTCTTTTGGACTCTCAAGCTTACAGCCAAATATTTAGCCCTTTCTTGGTGCTGCTAAATGTTTCACGACTAGATCTCTGGGGAAAACAGAAAAGTTCTGTTTTGTTTTGGAGGTTTGATGTTACACCGAATGTTACACATTCGGAATGTGATGTTACAGCAGTGGAACTGAGAAGATATGTGCACAGTTGGCTTTTAAACTGGTATGAACCAGCTCCAGTGTACTACTGAGCCCACCCATTATATTTATGCCCTAATCATATACTATTTATGCATTTTCCTAGCTCTCCTTTTTCTTACCCTTGTTTTGTTTTCGCTTGTGTTTTGTTCACAATTCTTTCTGGTATAAGATAAAATAAATAAATAAACACTGACTGACCTATTAATAGGAAGATGCATTTAAGATGTAACTTTTGTGATACCTGGTAGCTTTCATTAACAATAATGACTGGAAGATAATCATTACCAGGAAAGATTCTCTAGAACTTCTTCAGGCTTTCTTTAAAAAGAATAATCCAATTTAATTAAGTACATCACTCTACACCAACATGCTATGTACATTAACTTATTTATCTTCTTGCAAAAGTCCTATGAGTCAGAAAGGGAAGATACTACTGTCCTCACTGTATGGATGAAAATACTTCTTAAGTCTAAATATGTTACCTGAAATCATAAAATCTATAAGTAGCAGAAACTTCAGTCCTGTTTTTATTCCATTAAGACCCTGAAGAACAAATCACAATTCCTACTATTCTTTCCTGGGAGATCACAGTGCACTAGATACTATTTTGGATGTAGTTAGTTTTCATGGTAAATGAAAACATTTATTGCTGCTAAGTTGTAAACATTGCTAGGATTTTGAGCCCTGAAGATAATAACGATGTACCTAGTTTTTAAATTCCCATGTACACTGTTGCTTTTAAATTATAAAATAATTGCTTTGAGGAGAAACATAATACCAAGGATCCTGTTGTGGGGTGGTTTTTCAAGGAAATTACTGCCAACATAGTTGATAACTGAATAGTGGGAAAGTTTGTCTGATATCTTCTAAGGGGCTAATAAATTCTTCATAACTCATTTGAGCTGTGAAATCTGTATATGAAATGTAGTAAATGAAGGTAGGAGAGCATTCAGATATAACGTCTTGAGTTAGTTACATCTTAACAAAACCCAAATCTAAGTGCCCTCTACAGGGGACTCAGAAGAATTTTGTGCAGCAGTGGCCTACTCACCCACCTTCCAGGCCACTACAACTTAATGGTGGGAGAACTACTAGGATGTGAGATGCAGAACTGCATTTTCGAGTGCGTTTACAGCACCAGTATTGATTGCTTGATTCTGTCCAACTACCCCTTGCAATAAACAACCCAGGTAGAGTCTGTGCTGTTGGGAAGCAGTGATGCATTATTTAACAGTAACTAATCAATATAAAACAAGCCTCCCCTTTGTTACAGCAGTACTATTGATAGACTGCTTCTCCATTTTAATTTTTTATTATTTTGCATTGATTTCTGAAACTCAATTCCGTATCTTACTTTTCTTCCATCAGTAACTGTGAGCCGAGCCCTACCTGACTAGAAATCTAACATCTTTTTTGAATCACATATTACCCAACTTCATTAAGAAACAATTAGTTGAGAGTTTTAAAAAATCATTCAACTTTGCTCTAATCAAATTTAATGAGTGTGACACATTAAGTACAGGATTTTGAGGAAGATACATATAGAAAAAATCTGAAAAGACAAGATTTTTGTTGCTGTATATGTTTTGAGAGGAGGCTCTCAAAATCTTTCATTTAACCTGAGTGAATGTGGGAGGGAATTCAGTCCTGTAACTACCATTAACCGTAATAGAGGTTTGTCCTCTAAGTCTTGTTCTATCTATGGCAGAATAGGGTCCTTAGTTCTTTCCTTCCTTTCTTTCTTCTTCCTTCTGTTCTTTCCATCCTTCCTCCTTCACCTCTTCCCTCCTTCCCTCTCTCTCTTCCCCTTCCCTTCCTCCTCCCTTCCTTTCCTTCTCTTTCTTTCTTTCTTTCTTTCTTTCTTTCCTTCCTTCCTTCCTTCCTTCCTTCCTTCCTTCCTTCTTTCCTTTTCTTTTCTTTTTAAATCTTAGCTGAATTTATTGTCTATAACATAACATCAATGGCAGCTACTTTGGGCATTGTTGCACCTGAGTGCTAATCCCTAATCAGCCAAACATAAAAGATCTAATCATCTGTATAAACAGTGTGAGAGAGAAAGTCAGGTGTGAGCAGATACACAGATATGTGTGGATATATGCAGCTATGTGAATTGGGCTGAAAATCAGCCGAAAATGCTGGCTGGTCTGTTCATTTGATAAAATGTTTTTAGTTACCCTTTTTGGCCTCTTATAAAGCAATGACAATAAAATATAATTTGGCTTCTAGATAATTGATAGAGGTCGAAAATTTATGTACTAAAGATATTTCTTTTGTTAGTTATGCTCATCAATAGGCATTTGTTGTTTAATATGTATTTTTCTGATTACAAAAGAAATTCAAAATCTTTGCAAAAAAAATACATGAGTAGAAAGAAAATACTAGTAGCTGCATACTTCTACTTATCTCATAACAACTGTTAAGTTGTTCAAACTTTGATGTGCACAGCCAGCAATTCATTCTCTCTCTTTTCTTCCCATATATAATTAATCTATATTACCTAAAGTGTAAATTATACAAGATATCATGTCTAGTCCCTAAGCAATTTTGCACAAGGTAACAGAGACCAGATTAAATTCTTTTCCTAATGTTTTATTTTTGTCACTATTATTTAAAAAGTCATGTTAGCATGACATAACATTAACATTAATGTATGTTTGTTCTAAGTGTTAAATTACTGTTAATTTGGTAAGGGACACATAGTTGCCAATATTTATTCACCATTAAAAGGTCAAGAATTCCAAAGCCAAATTATTAAATACAAAGAATAAAAACAAACCAGGATTGGAAATGTTAGCTCTGGAGAATTGGGAGCAGGACTAGGAAATCAGAAACAAAAAGGCTCAAGGAACTAGGATAGTTTAAGCTCACAAATCAAAATAAGCTATTAAAAGAGAATTCAAAAGTCCCTCAGAAAAGGAAAAGATCTAGGGGGTAGATTTCTAGTTATACCTATGGTGTCTCCCTCCTAATTTTCCTTCAGCAATATTCAATATATATTTAGCACTAACAATATGCCCAACATCAGAGTTGGCTTTTAGAAATCTGACAGCCAATTTCAAGCGCAGTCCCTGGGAAGTACATAGCATTTTAGGATTAACATTTTGAATCTCATGTTGACTCAATTTGACATGCTCACCCTGTTTTTTTCTTCTTAGTCTTCTTTAAGAAGTCAACACGGTTCTCTATATATTTATGGTTTTATCATTATAAGCTGTTTAAGATTATGTCTAGAATGAGGCTAAGAGGAAAACACAAAATATAGCTGTGCTAGAAACTGAGGAGAATAAGCTATCAATAAGGGATGGTTTTGATTCACAGTAAAAATAAAAATTTAGTAAAAAACAAAACAAAACAAAAACCTTCTCTTTACTAAAAGAAAAAAAAAGAGCCCTAATAAATGTTACACCATGGGGGTTGTGTGGTGGCAAAATGATTGAATCAGGACCTTGCAATGTGTCCTGTGGTCCCAAACTGCCTAAGTCATCCAAAGATATCTAATAGTCATCATTGCCAAGTAGCCATTTTGGGGGCAGAATTCGGTCATTTGGTTCTTAATCTCTGGAAGGGGTTAACATATTTAGTTACTTACTTCGGGAATTTCAACATGTTTATATTTTTTAATTGAGAGAATTACCACAAAAATTGGAAATGTAAATAATTAGAAACACAATGCTTAAGTTTAGAAAAATCATCAAATTATTTATCAGAACTTAATGATAGATTTAAATGACCTAAATACAGTTCTTTAACTTAGACCTTTTATTTTTATAGCTATTATATATTTTATATATTTAAATTCAGTTTTCATTTAAACTACAACAAATAATCAATGGTTATTAGAAAATTTAAAACATGATTTAGTCATAGGATCTCATAGTTATGCATGAACAAACACTCAGTCCTTAGAGAAAACCTGGTAATGGGCAAGTCAGTTTTTTGCTTTGTTTTGTTTTGTTCTTTTGTTTTTATTAACATATACTGTATTATTTGTTTCAGAGGTACAGGCCTGTGTACCAGTCTTACACAATTCAAAGCACTTACCATAGCACATACCCTTCCCAATGTCCATTACCCACTCACCCACTCCATTCCTCCTACCCCCCTCCGCTCCAGCAAGCCTCAGTTTATTTCCTAAGATTAAGAGTCTCTTATGGTTTGTCTCCCTCTCTGGTTTCATCTTGTTTCACTTTTCCCCCTCCCTTCACCTATGATCCTCTGTCTTGTTTCTCAAATTCCTCATATCAGTGAGATCATATAATAATTGTCATTCTCTGATTGGCTTATTTTGTCTAGCATAATACCCTCTAGTTCCATTCACATCATTGCAAATGGGAAGATTTCTTTTTTTTGATGGATGCATAATATTCTAGTGTGTGTGTGTGTGTGTGTGTGTGTGTGTGTGTGTGTGTGTGTGTATTACATAGTCTTCCTTTATCCATTCATCTTTTGATGACATCTAGGCTCTTTCCATAGTTGGCATAGTTGGGTTATTGCGGACATTGCTGCTATGAACATTGGGGTGCCTGTGCCCCTTTGGATTGCTACATTTGTATCTTTGAGGTAAATACCCAGTAGTGCAATTGCTGGGTCATAGGGTAGCTCTATTTTCAACTTTTTGAGGAACCCCCATACTCTTCCAGAGTAGCTGCACCAGCTTGCATTCCCACCAACAGTGTAGGAGGGTTCCTCTTTCTCCCCTTCCTTACCAGCACCTGTCATTTCCTGACATTTAAGCCATTCTGCTTGGTGTGAGGTGGTATCTCATTGAGGTTTTGATCTGTATTTCCCTGATGCTGAGTGATGTTGAGCACATTCTCATGTGTCTGTTGGCTATTTGGATGTTTTCTTTGGAGAAATGTCTGTTCATGTCTTCTGTCCATTTCTTGATTGAATTATTTGCTCTTTGAGTGTTGAGTTTGATAAGTTCTTTATAGATTTTGGATACTAGCCCTTTATCTGTACATCATTTGAAAATATCTTCTCCCATTCTGTTGCTTGTCTTTTGGTTTTTTTGACTGTTTCCTTTGCTGTGAAAAAGCTTCTGATCTTGATGAAGTCCCAATAGTTCATTTTTGCCCTTGCTTCCCTTGTCTTTGGTGATGTTTCTAGGAAGAAGTTGCTGTGACTGAGGTCAAAGAGGTTACTGCCTATGTTCTCCTCAAGGATTTTGATGGAGTCCTGTCTCACATAAGTCTTTCACCCATTTTAAGTCTATTTTTGTGTGTGGTATAAGGAAATGGTCCAGTTTCAGTATTCTGCATGTGGCTGTCCAATTTTCCCAACACCATTTGTTGAAGAGACTGTCTTTTTTCCATCGGACATTCTTTCCTGCAAGACCCCAAATAGGCATAGGAATGTTGAAAAAGAAAACCAAAACTGGTGACGTCACAATTCTGGACTTCAAACTCTATTACAAAGCTGTAATCATCAAGACAGTATGGTACAGGCACAAAAACAGATACATAGATCAATGGAACAGAATAGAGAGCCCAGAAATGGACCCTCAACTCTATGGTTAACTTAGACTCTTAAAAAGAAAGTCAATCAGTTGACTCAAAACTTGCAGGTGAAGCTACTAACCTTAGACACGTGTATAATTAATTATTATATGTATGAGATATATGTGGCTTTGTTCAATATCGTCTCACTAAACAGTGAGAAACTTTTTAACTGCATGTGTCTAGATATAAATTTCAACAAAGTTCAGTCCTCCTATGAGTTGTCCTTTTCTTGAGATTCATGTTTTTCTCTGCTGGTTGGCAGTCGTGACTTATTGATTAAAATTAGTTTTCTTTTTGTTTAAGTTTGTTTTTTAAAAAATTCTGGGGGCTCCTGGGTACCTCAGTCAGTTTTGTCTCTTCATTTTGGCTCTAACTCTTCGTTTTGGCTCAGGTCCTAATCCCAGGGTCATGGGATTGAGCCCTGTGATGGACTCTGTGCTGAGCTCAGAGTCTGCTCTAGATTATCTCTCCCTCTCCTTTTGTTTCACCTAACCCCCCACCCTGGTTCATGCTCTCTTTCTAAAAAATAAATAAATATAATCTTTAGAAAAATAAATAAATAATTCTTTAAAGTATAATATACATAAGGTAAGGTGCACAAATCTTAGGTGCACAACTCCATATATTTTTACTCCTGTGATACACCTGTAAGCACCTTTGTAATTTCTAACTGAATCAATATATAAAACATGCCCAGGATCCTGGAAGGCTTCCTTTGTACTCTTTTCCACTAACATTCCCTGACAGTAACACTATTCTGACTATCCTACCCAATGAAATAATTTTTTTTGTTAATTTTTAAAAAGATTTTATTTATTTATTTGTGAGAGAGAAGGAAAGAGCACAAGCATGGGAAGCAGCGGACAGAGGGAGAAGCAGACTCATGGCTGAGCAGGGAGACTGAAACCATACTCAATCCCAGGATGCTGAGATCATAACCTGGGCCTAAGGCAGACCCTTAACTGAGCCACCCAGGTGTCCCAGAAATAATTTTATCTCTCGTTAAAATTTATATCAATGAAATAATATAACCATCACTTTTTGTTTGATTTCTTTCACTCAATATAATTTTTGAGATCATCTATGTTATGAGTAATCTATTGATGTTGTTCATTCTTTCTTGTACCTGTGCAGTAATTCTATATATGAATATACTGCAAATTTTTCATCCATTCTACTTCTAGATTTTTGAGTTGTTTTCAGATATTATTATGGAGCTTCCATGAAAATTCACCAATATATGGAATTGTCAGATTTTGTTTTCTTTTAATTTTGCTTATTCTGTTGAGCATGTAATGATATTTCCCTCTAGTATTAATCTGTATTTTTCTGATGACTAATGATGTTGAGAATCTGTTCATATGCTAATTGGTCATTTGGATGCTCTGTTCTGTGAAGTGCCTGCTTTAACTCATTTGCCCATTTTTCCATTTGGTTGTCTTAATGATTTTTAAAGTTCGATATTCAACTCAATTCAATTCAACAAGTATTATAGAGCTAGAACTTGATGTTTCACAGCAAGTTTCCTCTACTCTTGGCATTGCTGCTATTTCTGCTACAATTGTACTATTTTCATGGCCTGTGTTCTCCTTTGCTGTTTAATATCTTTCTCTCCTGCTGTGATCTGCCATACTCTCTGGGTCATATGACTTTTATTGCCACTTGCTGAACAATAAACTTTCTAGTCTTCCAAGGGACTCCAATGTGAGACTTCATAGCCCAGAGATAGTGACCTCTTTATCAAATTCCAAGTGTAAGTCTTCTCTTTTAGGGTTCCCTAGTAGCATCAATGATTTACCACTGATCACTTATTTTTGAAATCACTTGTCCTGTTGGTTACACTGGTCCATATCACCAACAACCAACTGTCAGATGAACCAACATATCTCAGATTTTTCTAGAATTCCAGGTATCATTTTTCTGAGCCTCTTTCCTCTGTTGACTAAGCAGTATAATTTTGGACAGTGAGGAATGCTTCTAGCAAGAGTGCAGTGAAAAGATTAGCCATAGTTAAACAACATAATTTTTTAAATAACTTCTTTCTAATTTCTCTTATTTCAGGTTTCTTCTCCATTATGGGTCATTCACAGATTTTCTAGGTCACATATCAAAGGCTTCTTACAATAGGAAAGGTTAATGGCAGGACTTTTAAACTCTTTTAGCATTCCCATTTTCCTGCCTTTAGTAGACCTAACATAGAATGTGAATGGGAAGTCATGTTTTCCAACAAGGATAAATTCTATTTGTGATACTAAAGTTAGAACAAAACAGTTACTCTTCATCAGAGAAATCTATAAACTTAGATAAGCAGGTGAATTGATACACACAAGGTAACTGACACAAATATGCATGTGTTCACTCACATGCTGAAGGCCTCCCAACCACCAAAAGATCCATCAAATGTCAATGTGACATGAAGTTTTTGATCATCTTATTTGCCATAAATGATTGCCTATTATATGCAAATAAGATTTATCTTAAATATGTAAAACATACTTTTATTAATGAAAAAGCTAAGACTTCAGTGAGATAAAATTGCCAAAGTCAGTTTGAAACTGACACAGGGTTTGATTCATGTATGACTAGCTTCAGAAGTATGCTCTTTCTACACCTCAAGAAACAACCCACTCTCTACTGCCCTAGACTTGTGTTCTTACATCTCTCATAATATTTAAAGCATTTACCATGATTGACAGTTAATATGGTTGTTCCTTCAGTCAGAATGTGAGTACACACCAAGGGTATGTCTTATGGTTCCCTCTTTCACAGCGTCCAGATCCTCAAGAAAGATTTTTGACTGAAAACAGTGGTTATAATTTAAACACAAAAGACACCTAAGACATATCTTAGGTTGTAATAAACTTCTGTACCCCTAAGACAGTGGTAAAGTTTATTTGAATGGGCAGAATCAGACAAGATAGCTAAAATATTTCTAGCACTAATTTATTTACTAGGCATTGCAATAAGGCTTAATCTGCATGAAATCCTAACGATAAACTTATTAGTAATTACTACTATTATTCTCATTTTAAAGATGTAAATATGAAAAAGAAACAGATATGACTGACTCCAGAAAAGGTACCAAGTTTCAACCACTATGCCTTGAGGTTGCATTGAGGAGGGTTTGAGGCAAGAATTGAACTGAAATATGGTCCTAAAGAATAATTAGAATCTGTACAAACTCAATTGCGGAATAAGGAAGACGGCTAAATGCAAAGTAGGGAAAAGGTGTAACAGAAACATGGGTCAATTAACCTTGGGAAGACAGATGTTGAAATTGGTGGAACTGCATAGGATGCTTACTAAGACAGGTAGGAGAACCCAGGGTTAAAGCACATGCTTGCATTTGACTCCCTAGAGTTGACCCAGCACCACCAGGTAGTAGTTACATAACACTTCAAGTGACTTAACCTCTCTGTGCTGTATATGTTTGCCAACTTCATAGGGTTTTTATGAGGATTAGTATACGTGTGTCTAGAAGGATAGTATCTGGTGTATTGTTAACACTGCTCACATTTGGCCATTTTATGATTATTAGCATTAGTATTACTTTAAAAATTGCACTCATTCAAATTTACAGGTTTCGGTATATTTATCAAAAAACTCATCTCACCTTTATATTTGTTCTTCTTTTGCCCTAAGAATCTATGGCATAGATTAAATGAGTTCTGGATTTTAAAATGTCTTTTAGTTTCATCTATTTTAATGTTTTCATTTTAGTGTGAGAAAATCAAGCTCAAATAGGTGGGTAATTTGGCTGCATCCACATAATGCCATTTGTCTGTGCTCAAGCCCCAGTTTGTGATGATTGGAAAGAGCAGAAACAGTAAATGTATATCATATAGACAGCAAACCAAAACTCTATATCTAGTCATAGATCCTTAATTTTCTTGAAAATATCTTATTTCAAGTATCTGTTCAGTTATAAGCCTGGCTGTAATAGTCTATGTTTGAATGTCAAAGCAATTGCCAGCATTTTAAAAATTAATTTGGAAGAAGACTGTTATTTTTACCTCCTCTTGCTCTCATCATTTGCACTATACAAAGTAGCTGTTTTGATGAGTCTGCTTGTCCAGTTGGTCTCAGTGACATAATTTGACCCAGTCAGTTAAGTTTTTGAATATGTTTGTGTATATAGAGCTAGGGGTTAATTTCCAGGGATTTCATTTACAAACGTCCCTTCACTGCAAGGAAATCTTAGTGCTCCTAAACTTAACTTCTTAAAGTGTCTGGTCAATAAGTTTGTTTAATGAGTTATCAGCTGGTTGTTTCTAATATGCTCTTTTCTTTTTTTACCCTGAAATGACATCCTTTTGCTTGTGTAAGTATGTATATTCATATGTTCAAACTATATAGAGCTCTGTATATATGCATATAAATATACAAATACAGCCTTCTACAATCTGTTTTCCAGGAGCTCAACTTTTCTTCTTCATGGGTAATAAAAATTATATTTATCAACAGTCATTAGATTTTCAGAAGCTTCAGTATTTTCTTCCTTTCATGTGTCATAACATAACTCACAGGGACACATATTAGATAGACTTTTTAAAAAATATCTAGGATCTGTGTCATACATGTTGACTTTTACTTTCATGTTTATAAACTGAGGAGTAATTTGAAAAAAAAATTACAGTCTGATTAAACTATGTCCTTTGATTAGCCTGAATACAGTCTTCAAGCAATAATAATAGAAAAGAGGAAAAGACAAATAGAAAATATGAAACCACTTTGATGAAAAATACCCACTTAAAGGGACCTGTATTGCTTTATAATTCACTACAAAAGTAAACAGAATACTTGTTTTGTTACTGCTTTATATTCTTATCACATTTTTCTTAATTTTAACAAAGATATATTTCAGTACCCTCCACTTCATAGTCTGAGAAAATGAGGAGACATAGAAAACTTATTCGGGCTTCAGTTTTACCTCAAATGTTAACTATGTGTCTGTTTATCAGAATTTTCATACTGAATATAAGATATAATAGAAGTATATCCAATATTTTATAGACCACAGTGAAGTATATACTTAAGAGGGGTTTTGGCAAAATTCTCCAGCCCATTTTGTATTATTGTCTTATTTACCTTTGATTTTTTTCCAAGGTTTTTATTGTTTAAAGTTTAATACTTTCTATTAAAATAAGATTATGCAGTTATATAGATAGAATTTTTTTATTATTATAACCACACTTGATTTCCTTTTTCCTCTTTTTCCTTGAGGAACTATAAAATGTTTCTAAAAACTCATGGATTACCAATGAAATCCATTATTCAACTATAAAGCCAGCTGATTTCCTAAATAAATTCTTAGCTAATATCTTCCATTAAGAAGGCTAACCAGAAAAAACATAGCTAAATTTTGTCTAAAATATTCACTAAAATACTCATCCAGGAAGAGGTGTTAGTAGATACACATATTGTGAAGAGACATGATTTATTGTTTAGTATGCCTCAAACTGCTTCACAGATAAGGGACTTTTAGAGTAAAAAACAAGAAAAAATCCAAAAATCAAATTGCCAAGTTTTCTTTCTTTTTGCCAAAACAAAAGTGACCAACCATCCTCTATACTGGCTGGTCATCAATTTTTACTGATGGAGTAAGGTTATCTTATTGCATGAGAAAGACTGAGAATATATAGGCCAGAAAAACAAAGATGGTAACTTTTCACTTTCTATGTACACATATACATTCTCTGTTTCCTGAAAGAATACAAAAGAAAATTAATATCCCTTCTTCTTCCATGAAAACTAAACTATTAAATGAACATTTTTTTTCTCAAAGTCATGTATCTCATGGCTCCTTTTAGCCATGGAGGTCATGTATTCCTTTAAGAGTATAGACTTAGACCATCTTTCTAACCAAATGCTATTGGCAGGTACCCTTATAATTAAGGCAGCAATGGTCAAATTACAGAATATGCTATGAACAGAAACAATTTTCCAAAAATTATAATTCCCTAGCCCTGGTTGTATTCTAAAGCATATTGAATCATATTTTGGCCATAGAGTTGATTACAATGTGATTTTATCTGTCAGAATAATGTTCCCTAATAGAATCTTAGCAAAGCAGAATGTTTGAGGCTATGGGCAATTTGATATTTACATGCATGGCTAATTGGCTGGTAGTTATGGACAAGGACTAATGTTTGGAATTCCCTGGAAGAAACAAATCTGCTTGCATGTGCCCTTGAATTCATGTTTATACTTCCTTTGGGGAGTTTGTGTATTTCATAAGCTTTCT
This sequence comes from Ailurus styani, assembly GCA_002007465.1. Classification (NCBI taxonomy): domain Eukaryota; kingdom Metazoa; phylum Chordata; class Mammalia; order Carnivora; family Ailuridae; genus Ailurus; species Ailurus styani. The sequence continues at coordinate 727,689 of LNAC01000525.1, read as the reverse complement.
AAATTCTCTTCCCCAATCTTTCCTCACAATGATTTTTAAGAGTCAGCAGGACAGCTATTTTCCTAAAACACAAAGGGACAATGAGACATATGACTCATTCAGGGTCACCAAGTGAATTTGGACAAAAGTGAGGGCAGAATCAGATTGCTCAAGTCGATGCATGACTGTTCTTTCTCTTATTCACATAGGCACACAAAAAAAGGTTTCAATAGGTTTAATCATAAAATTTGACCTAAAAGAACTAGTAATTATCCATGGTCAGGGAATAGCATACTTAACATAAAATTGGCCTATAACAAACTATTTTAGTTCATTTTCCCTTTCTTTGCTTACATAATGGAGGAAGGACTAATAAACAGCAAAATTACAAAAGTGGAGAAGAGGAAGGAAATACAGAAATCAAGTTCGTGCAAATAACCATCTCCTGAATAATTAAAATTTGGCTGTGATTAGAAGCAAAGACAATATAGTCTTTACCAAGCAAACATTTAAAGGAAAGACGTACTAACTAAAATGTATATTACAAAGCTATTTCCTTACACGTGGATGCTTAATTTGAAGAAATTAATCTGTTTTAACATATCATTTTAACAGCCAATTGGTATTCCATATCTGTGAGCATTGGGGAGTCATGTGAGTTTTAACAATATGGTTCTACTGCAGGCTTTGTCAGCTAGTGATTCCAAATAAGACTTCAGTCTTTGCCTTTCTCTGAAAACTTCCTTTTTCCACCAGCACTACTGTGCTTGCCAAGAGTGACATAACCTTGAAATTATTTGTTACATTTTCCAGTGAACAAACCCAGCTTGTTAAGGAAATGGGCGGCCTATATCATTAGCAAAGAGTACAATAGTAGACTCAGAATTCAGCCTTGACTGGTGAACCCAGAGTATTACTTGTTTCTGGGAAATCTCTCTGATTTTAGAAATAATCCAGTATTTAAGCTGTGCTGGTAGAGCTGGGTTAGCTTCTCAAGGTTATTAGGGAAGTGTGCCACTTCCTGCACCACATGAAAGCTGAAGTTCATGTGGTTTTCAATACAACCCAGTCCAAATAACATTTACACTCATTTTAACTGCACTCGCCATGTATTACTGGTCTTTCTTTGAACCAGATTTGTTGGCAATAAAATAAGATTTTGAGAGTATTATTTTTTCTAATTATAAAATTAATATATTTCTACTGCAGACAATGTAAAAGTACTCTATAGAATTAAGTAGAAAAACAAATCACTCTCACCAGCCAAACATACAATGGTGAACACACACGTACATAAAATTATCCAACGAGAAGTAATGATCCTACATGTGATTTGATTCACAATAATAGGAGCATTTATAAAATGCATAAACCTGTTGGCTTCATAATATTTACAGATTTAAATAGAAGAACCAATCCATTAATAAACTCTGTATTTGCAGATAATGTGCTGTCTGGCAGATAGATTAATCTGAGGAATAACCGTAATAGAAAATCTTGATTTGGAGAAGACCTGATATGTGAAATTAACCTACAGGAAGTAGGTGCTTTCTGTTTTTTCTTTAAAATTGACATTATACTGTATCTTTTGAAGTTAATTTTATTTTTAAATAGATAATATTTGCATGTTTCTCATATGGAAAACTATATAAGAAGATACATTTTGAAAACACTTGCTTCCATCTTATCATTGCCTGTCCCATTATATGTCCTGCCTTAAAAAGAAATAACCTTTATTACTTTTGAATGTATACTTTCAGTTTTGTTATCATATTATGCAAACATGAGTATGTTTTCTTATATTCTGTTTTGCACAAATAGCAGCTTGCTATATTGCCTTTAGTATCCTTGTAGCTCCTGCAGAACTTTCAATATAAGTGCATAAAGAACTTCCTTTGCATATATTCATATATTAGGAACTTCTATTTCTGTGTAAAGAAATACTATAGTTTAAGTTGTTTCTTATATATAGTTCAGTTCCTTTACATTACTTTGTGATTATAAACAGTGCTGCCATGATAATCTTGTGCCAATGTTATTTTGTACTTTTGCGGATATACATTTAGAATAAATTCCCTGGAGTGGGATCACTGGGTCAAAGAATAAATTCATTTGTAATTTTGAAATATATCCTTTACAAGGTTTTTGATATTTTGCAATACCACCAGAAGTGGAAGTGTATGTTTTCCTTTAGCCATACAAACATTATATGTTATCAAACATTCATTTACATTTCTGTGATTCTGATAGGTGAGACATTATATTTCATTTTAGTTTGTGTTAAAATTTTAAAAGAGGCTGCACATCTTTTTAAATGTTTACAAATGTTCCTTTTCTAGAAAATTATTTGTTCTGATCTCTGCTTATTTTTCTATTGGGTTCTTTCTTTTCTCAATTTGTAGAACTCATTGGACATTGGAGAAATTAAACCTTTATGATATCAGTTGCAATTTTTTGTAATTCTCCTATGTATTTATTTATACTACTTGTTTTGAAGTTTGGGTTTTTATTTTTTCTTTGTTCTGTGTCCTGTTTTATTTTATTTTGTTTATGCTCTTATCTGGGAATTTTTTGTGGTCAAATTTATCAGTCTATTTTCCCCATGAAATTTCAGTCTAATTTCCCCCAAGAAATTCAGTCTTTCTTAACCAAAATTCTGTAAAGTAGAATATATGATATTTTAAATATTTTCTCCATCATAAAGTATCCATTTAAACCAAGGCTTTTTTGATGAAAGATAATGCTATCTCATTCTGAAGAGAATACTGCAAATTTCTAAGTTATCAAAGCGGAATATCATGTTTCCTCTTAAATGGGAATGCTAAGACTACAAACCCTTAGGAATTGACGTTTTAAATGTTTGATCCCACATGTACAGTACAAGACTTTTTATGATCATATTTGATGAATGAATATACTTTTGCATGATAGAGATACAGATCTCAATAACAATTCCAAGTAGTCTTAAATAGCTTTGTTGGAAGATTAATATATCTCAGAATTTCTTATATTGAATTAACTGCAGAAAGGCATCTGGGGAAATATGTGGATGTATGTCTCATGTATTCATAGTAGAGAGACTAAAAATATAGGAATGACATTCGTATATGTTAGTTTAATGTTTGCATCACTTTATATTCATTATACAAATAGTAATAACATGAGGTCAGTAACAATTTGAAAGATTTCTGTCTGTTCCAGACAGCTGGTACGGTGATGTGTGCTGATATATATAATAATCAAACAGTTTGCTTATTCAGCATCACCTGCCTTGGGTTAAAGTCTGAACATGTCTTAAACTCTGCATGTCAGGAGTGTGTAGGACAACTCTATCACTTATTTAGCTAGTACTGATACTACTCCCTGGTGGTAGATTCAGAGCTAAGCTCCAAGGCTCCAGTTCTAATTGGAGAAATCTCTGATAAATTCCCACAGCATTCCATTTGGATACGTATTGCTGTTCTGCTATGAATGTTCTCTACCCCACTCCCACACAATGACCCTGCTAATGTAATCCCATCCTATAAGAACTGCTGTGGTAGACAGTATATCTTCGGACTGATTTGATGGAGTCAGATTTTGGTTTCTTAGTCTCTAAGGAGATAGTCTTCAATTTCAGTTTCCTATTTTTTTTAAAGATTTTATTTATTATTTGACAAATTACAAGTAGGCAGAGAAGCAGGCAGAGAGAGAGGAGGAAGCAGGCTCCCCGCCGAGCAAGAAGCCCGATGCAGGACTCGATCCCAGGACCCTGAGATCATGACCTGAGCCTAAGGCAGAAGCTTTAACCCACTGAGCCACCCAGGCGCCCCTCAGTTTCCTATTTTGAAGGAATAATGGACAAGGTAAAGAGAAGAAAAGTGCTGACAGTAAACCAAGTTATATTTTTTAAATTTTTTAAAAGATTTTATTTATTTATTTGTCAGAAAGAGAGAGAGCACAAGCAGGCAGAGTGGCAGGCAGAGGCAGAGAGAGAAGCAGGCTCCCTGCTGAGCAAAGAGCCCAATGCAGGACTCTATCCCAGCTGCTTAACCAACTGAGCCACCCAGGTGTCCCTATATTTTCTTTTTTACAAGGATATACTCATCCTAAAAACCCTGTTTTAGTTCTACATTTTAAATTACTTGAAAAATGCGTATCTGCCACAGATGCTATCCCTGGGATTCCTTTATCATTCTTAAGCAGTCTTGTTCATTCTTTTTCCACAAAAAGCCTCTTCACTAATTCCTTGATACATGTGTGAAAGATCTCCACTAACATCAAATTATCCTACAAACATTTATTTTCTACCGTGGATATTTTATTCCTTCACTTCATTTAACAAATAGAACTACAACTTCTGCTTATTTTATTTTTTTTCCTTTTTTGACCGCCTTTACAGATATTTTTACTTATTCACCATTTTATTCATCAATTAAACATTTAGTTTGCATGGGCTATATACTAGGCATTAACTAAGTTCTATGACTACTTGGAATTAAGACACTGTCCCTGTCCTTCAGGTATTCATAGACAGTGGGGAAAATATCCACACAAAGAGAAAATAATACAATGAGTATTAATACATAATACAATCAGGAAATAATACAATCAGTACAATCAGTGGCAGTTCAGAGAGGTGGATGCTAGTGTGTCAAAGTCATGTTGTGTTATTGTGTTGAAGTAAGTTGTTACATAATAATTAGCTTGACTATTCTGAAATCATTGGGAACCAACCAAAATATGACATAGGCTAGTTTATAGGGATCAGACATGATTTGCAGCTCCTAGTGATTTTGATTCTGGGCTTTTCATGAGGTCACTGTAAGCAACTTGAGGAATGGATCATTTATCCTTGGCACGCTGGAATCCTCCCTAATATGAAGACTGTTCCTGCCAGACATACTTCTAAAGACATTATCATATTTTTATTTCTGCTATTGAATGCTTAACATTTCTTTCCCTGAAATTCCCAGGCCACTGTTATTGTTTTTTTAATTCCAGTGTAATGAACATATTACATTAGTTTGAGGCATACAATATAGTGAGTGATTCCATATATTACTTAGTGTTCATCACAGTAAGTGTACTCAATCCAATTCACCTATTTCACCCATCCCCTACTCACTTCTCCTTTGGTAAACCTCTGTTTGTTCTCGATAGTTAAGAGTCAGTTCTTTGGTCTGTCTCATTTTTTTCCCTCTGTTCATTTATTTTGTTTCTTAACTTTCACATATGAGTGAAATAATATGTTATTGTTCTCTGACTGGCTTATTTTGCTTAGCGTTATACTCTCCAGATCCATCCATGTTGCTGCAAATAGCAAGATTCGTTCCTTCTTAAGGATGAATAATATTCCATTTAATATTCCACTATATATATACACCATTTGGTGTTTATGTATATATATATAATGCATTAATAACAAATAATATATATATGTTTGTGTGTGTGTGTGTGTGTGTGTGTATATATATATATATATATATATATATATATATATATATACCATTTCTTCTTTATTCATTCATCAATCTGTGGACACTTGGGATGCTTCCATATTGTGGCTATTGTCAATAATGCTGCTATAAACATAGGGGTGCATATATCCCTTCAAATTAGTGTTTTTGTATTCTTTTGGTAAATACCCAGTAGTGTCATTACTGGATTGTGGGGTAGTTCTATATTTAAGTTTTTGAGGAAACTCCATACTGTCTTCCACAGTGGCTGCACCAGTTTGCTTTCCCACCACTAGAGTTCCTTTTCTCCACGTCCTCACCAACACCTCTTGTTTCTTGTGTTTTAGTCAATCTGACAGGTGTGAGGTGATAGCTCATTGTAGTATTGATTTGCATTTTCCTGATGATGAGTGTTGAGCTTCTTTTCTTGTGTCTGTTGACCATCAATATATCTTCTTTGGAGAAATGTTTGTTCATGTCTTCTGCCCATTTTTGAATTAGATTATTTGATTTTGTTAGTTGTATTAGTTCTTTATGAGTTTTGGATACTAACCATTTACAGGATATGACATTTGCAAATACAGTCTCCCATTCCATATGTTGCCTTTCAGTTTTAAAGCTATGCAGAGGTTTTTTTAGTCCCAATAGTTCTTTTTTTCTTTTGTTTCCCTTGCCTCAAGTAACATATCTAGAAAGATGCTATTATGGCTGATGTCATAGAAATCACTGCCTGTGTTCTCTTCTAGGATTTTTATGGTTTCAATTTTCACATTTAGGTAATTAATCCATTTTGACTTTATGATTGTGTATGTTGTAAGGAAGTGGTCCAGTTTCATTCTTTTGCATGTAGCTATCCTGTTTTCCCAACACCATTTGTGGAAGAGAACATCTTTTTCCCATTGCAGGTTCTTGCCTCCTTTGTTGAATATTAATTGACCATAATTGAACATGGATTTATTTCTGGGATTTCTATTTTGGTCCATGGATCTATGTGTCCTTTTTTTTGTGCTATACTGTTTTGATTACGATAGCTTTGTAATACACCTTGAAGTCTGGAATTGTGCTATCCCATTTTATTTTCTCTTTCAGATTGCTGTTGGTATTTAATAGGGATTTCATTAAATGTGTAGATTGCTTTAGGTAGTACAGATGTTTTAACAATATTTGTTCTTCACATCTGTGAGCATGGAATATCTCTCCATTTGTGTTGCTTTCAATTTCTCTTGTTAATGTTTTATACTTTTCAGAATACTAACCTTTCACCTCCTTGGTTAAGTTTACTCATATGTTATTGTTTTTGGTGTAATTATAAACGGGATTGTTTTCTTAATTTCTCTTTCTGCTGCTTTATTATTAGTGTGTAAAACTGCAGTCAATTTCTGTACATTAATTTTGTATCCTGTGACCATACTGAATTCATTTATCAGTTCTAGTTATTTTTGGTGGAGTCTTTAGAATTTTCTATATGTAGTAGCATATAATTTGCAAATAATGAAAGCTTTATTTCTTCTTTGTTGATTCGAATGTCTGTCTTTCTTTCTTTCTTTCTTTCTTTCTTTCTTTCTTTCTTTCTTTCTTTTTTTTTAGTAGGGAGATGAGCAGAGGAACAGGAGAGAGAATCTTAAGTAGGATGCCTAGCAAAGAGCCTGATGTGGGGTTCAATCTAATGACCATAAGATCATGACCTGAGCCTAAATCAAGAGTTGGATGCTTGACCAACTGAGCCACCCAGGCACCCCTGGATGCCATTTATTTCTTTTTCTTGTCTGATTGCTGTGGCTAGGACTTTTGCTACTGTGCTGAATAAAAGTGGTGAGAATGGACATCTTTGTCTTGTTTCTGACCTTAGGAGAAAACTGTCAGTTATTCCCCATTGAATATGATGTTACTTGTGGGGTTTTCATACAAGGCTTTCATTATGTTCAGGTATATTCCCTCTAAACCTACTTTGTTGAGAGTTTTTATCATGAATAGATGTTGTAGTTTGCCAAGTGTTTTTGCTATATGATCATTGAAATGATCATATGTTTTTTATCCTTTCTCTTATTGATGTGATGTATAACATTGACTTGTGAATAATGAACCACCCTTGCAACCCAGGAATAATTTCCATTTGATCATGGTAAATTATTTTTTAATGTATTGTTGGATTTTGTTTACTAGTATTTTGATGAGGATTTTTGTATCTATGTTTTTCACTTATTTTGGCCTGTAGTTCTCTTTATTTGTGGTGTTTTATCTGGTTTTGGTATCAGGGTAATGCTGGCTTTATAGAATGAATTTGGAAGTTTTCCTTTCTCTTCTATTTTAAGGAATAGTTTGAAGAGAATAGGTCTTAAGTTTTCTTTAAATGTTTGGTAGAATTCACCTGTGAAATCATCTGGTCCTAGCCTTTCGTTTGTTGGGAGTTTTTGATTACTGATTCAATTTCCTTGCTGATAATTGATCTGTTCAAGTTTTCTATTTCTTCCTGCTTTAGTTTTGGTAGGTTATATGTGTCTAGAAATTTATCCATTTCTTCTAGGTTGTCCAATTTGTTGGTACAATTTTTTATAATATTCTCTTACAATCTTTTCTTATTCCATAGTGTCAGTTATTTCTCCTCTTTCTGATTTTGTTTGTTTCCTCTCTCTCACTCTTTTTTGTTTGTTTGTTTGATGAGTTTGGCTAGGGATTTATCCATTTTGTTAATCTTTATAGAGATTCAGTTCTTGGCTTCATTGATCTGTTTTGTTTTTTAGTTTCTATATAATTTATTTCTGCTTAATCTGTATTATTCCCTACCTTCTGCTGGTTTCAGGTTTTGTTTGTGTTTCTTTTTCTAGCTCCTTTAGTTATAAGGTTAGGTTGTTTATTTAAAATTTTTCTTGCTTTTTAAGGTAATCTTGTGTTGCTATAAATGCCCCTCCTGGACCTACTTTTGCTGCATGCCTAAAATTTTGGACTGCGTTTCATTTTTATTTGTCTCCATCTAATTTTTTAAATTTCTTCTTTGATTTCTTGGTAAATCCATTCATTGTTTAATTTAACCTCCGTGTATTTGTGGTCTTTCTAGGTTTTTTTCTTTTAAGATTTATTAATTTTAGAGAAAGAGAGAGAATACAAGTGGGGGGAGGGACAGAGGGAGAGAGAAGGGGAGAGAAGCAGACTCTTCACTGAGCACAGAGCCCAATGTGGGTCTTGATCTCCTGACCCTGAGATCATGACCTGAGCCAAAATCAAGAGTCAGACACTCAACTAACTGAGTCACCCAGGCACACCCAGATTTTTTTTTCATGTGGTTGATTTCTGGTTTCAAACTTTGTGGTCAGAAACAATGCATGGTATGACCTTTATCTTTTTGAATTTGTTGAGACTTGTTTTGTGGCCTAATATGTGATCTACTTTGGAGAATATTTTATGTGTTCTTGAAAAGAAACTGTACTCTGCTGTTGTATAATGGAATATTCTGAATATATCTGTTAACTCTATTTGTTCCAGAATGTCATTCAAGGCATTGTTTCCTTGTTGATTTCTTGTTTAGATGATCTGTCCATTGATTTAAGTGGAGTATTAAAGTGTCCTATTATTATTGTAGTACTATTGATTATGTCCTTTATTTTTCTGATTAAATATTTTATGTATTTGGGTGCTCTCATGTAGAGGGCATAAATATTTACAATTTTTATATCTTTTTGTTGGGTTGTCCTTTTAATTATTATATAGTATTCTCCTTTGTCTCTTGTTATGGTCTTTGTTTCGATATCTGTTTTGTCTGATTTAAGTAATGCTACCCCAGCTTTCTTTTGACATCCATTTGCATGGTAAATATTTCTGCATACCCTCACATTTAATCTGCATGTATTATTATATCTAAAATGAGTTTCTTGGAAGCAGCATATAGATGGGTCTTGTTCATCCATTCCATCACCCTCTGTCTTTTGATTGTTTAGTCCATTTCCATTCAAAGAAATTATTGATAGATATGTATCTATTGTCATTTTGTTACTTGTTTTGTTGTTTTTGTAGTTCTCTGATTCTTTTCTCGCTTTCTCACAGTTTGCTGGCATTCTCATGGTTTGCTGGACTCCTTTCTCTTTATTGTTTGGATATCTATTTCTGGCTTTGATTTGTGATCCATTAGGTTTGTATATAACATTTTCTGCATATAGCAGTCTATATTAAGTTGATGATTGTTTAAGTCTGAACCCATTCTTTACTCCTCTGCCACCCATTCTTTATGTGTATGGTGTCATAATTTACATCCTTTTATTCTGTGAGTCCCTAGACAAATTTTTACAAACATACTTATTTTTACTGCTTTTGTGTTTCCTACTTTTCATACTCTCACTTATGTTCTTGCCTTTCCACTCAAAAAATCTCCTTTACATTTCTCATAGTGCTTGTTTAGTGGTCATGTACTCCTTTAGTTTTTTTGTTTTGTTTTGTTTTGGAAACTCTTTATCTTTCCTTCTATTCTGACTGATATCTTCCCTGGATAGAGTATTCTTGACTGTAGATTTTTTTCTTTTTAGTACTTTGAATATATCATGCCACTCTCTTTGGACCCGCAAAGTTTCTGCTGAAAAATCCACTGATAGCCTTATGAAGTTTCCCTTGTATGTGACTGTCTTCTTTTCTCTTGTTGCTCTTTACAATTTTCCCTTTGTCACTATTTTTTGCCATTTTAAATACTGTGTTTTGGTGTGGACTTCCTTAGGTTGGTTTTGTTGTGGTGATATCTGTGCCTCCATGTATGGATATCTGTTTCCTTCCCCAGATTAGGGAAGTTTTTAGCTATTATTTATTCAAGTAAAATTTCTGCCACCTTTTATCTCTATTCTTTTTCTGGGATCCCTATAATGCAAATGTTGTTATGCTTGATAGAGTCACTGAGCTCCTTAAGTATCTTCTCATTCTGCATAATTTTTTCTCTCACCTGCTCAGCTTGATTACTTTCTATTACTCTGTTCTCCAGATTGCTAATTTGTTCTTCTGTTTCCTCTAGCCTGCTATTTATTCCATCTAATGTATTTTAATGTCATTTATTGGATTCTTTGTCTTTAATTGTTTTCTTTAATCTGTTTTTAAGGGTCTTGCTGATGTCCTCCACTCCTTTTTCAAGTACAATGAGTATCTTTAAGATCATTACTTTAAATGCTCTATCAAACATATTACTTGTCTCCATTTCACTTAAGTCATTTGCTGTGATCTTTTCTTGTTCTTTCATTTGGGGTATATTCCTCTGTCTCTTCATTTTGTCTAAATCTATGTGCTTGTTTCTGTGTTTTAGAAAAGTCAGTTTTGTCTTCTGCTGTTGATGGTAATGGCAGTCAGCTGCAGTGGCTCTCTTTGCCAATTGTGGGCAGGTTTGGTTCCTTTGGTGTTAGTAAACCACTCTGGGGCCACTTTGGGCTTGAGGTGAGTCAGTCCAGGCACTTGCCAGAGATGTAGCAGCACCAGACTACTGGATGATTTTCCTATGTTGTTCCCAGGTGGGCAGGTCTGCAATCAAACCAATTGCCTGTCCCCAACCCATGCTGGGGCTGCTGTTTGATTGGTGTGCAGTTTTCTTCCCTTCACCCCAGGGCTGGAATTTCTATGGAGTGGTGCTGGCCCCTATTGTGACAGTTCACACACTCCCAGGCTTGTGGCTCTGGTTTGAATGGGTTCATGTCAAGAGTGAATGGTAAAGGATGTGGTGACACCACCAGGACCAGGCCAACAATGTTGGGGAATGGAGTTGTAACAAGGTGTGCACTGTTCTACCTGGGAGGTGAGCACTTCTGCTACCACAACCATGACTGGGGCTAGCCTAGGTTTATCTGCAAAGTGCCAGTGTGCTGGGGCAGGAGCAATTTCTAAAAGGCGCATGTTGGTCCTCTGGTGCCCTGCTTCTGGCACTGCCACTGTGACTATTGTCACTCAGACTGAGGCTCAAAAACTGCGTGGGTCAGAAGAGATAGTGTTGGCTAGGTTTTTGATGGTGTTCTGGGAGAAGGAACCAACAATGATGGGATAAGAGCTAGTGTGACTGGAAAGTGTGGATCTGCTGAAGTTTGTGGGGAGATTCATAGTGTAAACATGTTTGGTAGTGAATTTCAGCATAGCACTGGTTCTGCCAGGTGCCCCTGTGTTTCTGCTGGGGGCTAGGAGATGCTCCTCAAGATATCCCTCAGCAAACCCTGTCCCTACAGGACATCCTTGAAGATTACTAAATAACTCTGCCTCCATTATGCCCCAGGCATTTTTTTTTAATTTATTATTACTTGCGCCAGGGGTACAGGTCTGTGAATCATCAGGCTTACACCTTTCACAGCATTCACCAAAGCACAAACCCTCCCCAATGTCCATAATCCATCCACCCTATCCCTACCCTCCCACCCCCCAGTAACCCTCAGTTTGTTTTGTGAGATTGAGTCTCTTATGGTTTGGCTCCTTCCCCATCCCATCTTGTTTCATTATTTTTCCCTCCCTACCCCCCACAGCCTCCCACCCTGCCCCTCAAGTTCCTCATATCAGAGAGATCATATGATAATTGTCTTTCTCTTATTGACTTATTTTGCTTAGCATAATACCCTCTAGTTCCATCCACGTCGTTGCAAATGGGAAGATTTTGTTTCTTTTGATAGCTGTATAGTATTTCATTGTATACACACACACACACACACACACACACACACACACACACACACACACACACATCTTCTTCTCTATTCATCTGTCGATGGACATCGAGGTTCTTTCCGTAGTTTGGCTATTGTGGACATTGCTGCTATAAACATTTGGGTGCATGTTCCCCTGAGGACCACTACCTTTGTATCTTTAGGGTAAATAACCAGTAGTGCGATTTCTGGGTCGTAGGGTAGCTCCATTTTCAACTGTCTGAGGAACCTCCATACTGTTTTCCAGAGTAGCTGCACCAGCTTGGCCTCCCACCAACAGTGTAGGAGGCTTCCCCTTTCTCCGCATCCTTGTCAACATCTGTCATTTCCTGACTTGTTGATATTAGCCATTTTGACTGGTGCGAGGTGGTATCTCACTGTGGTTTTGATTTGTATTTCTTTGATGCCCAGTGATATTGAGCACTTTCTCATGTGTATGTTGGCCACTTGGATGTCTTCTTTGGAGAAATCTCTGTTCATGTCTTCTACCCATTTGTTGACTGGGTTATTCGATTTATGGGTATTGAGTTTGAGAAGCACTTTATAGATTTTGGATACTAGCCCTTTATCGGATATGTCATTTGCAAATATCTTCTCCCATTCTATCAGTTGTGTTTGGTTTTTTTTACTGTTTCCTTTGCTGTGCAAAAGTTTTTAATCTTGATGAAGTCCCAATAGTTCATTTTTGCCCTTGCTTCCTTGCCTTTGGTGATGTTCCTAGGAAGAAGTTGCTGCGGTTGAGGTCGAAGAGGTTTCTCCCTGTGTTCTCCTCAAGGATTTTGATGGATTCCTTTCTCACATTGAGGTCTTTTATCCATTTTGAGTCTATTTTTGTGTGTGGTGCAAGGAAACGATCCAGTTTCATTTTTCTGTATGTGGCTGTCCAGTTTTCCCAGCACCGTTTGTTGAAGAGACTGTCTTTTTCCCACTGGACATTCTTTCCTGCTTTGTCGAACATTAGTTGACCATAGAATTGAGGGTCCATTTCTGGGCTCTTTATTCTGTTTCACTGATCTATGTGTGTGTGTGCCAGTACCATACTGTCTTGATGATGACACCTTTGTAATAGAGCTTGAAGTCTCGAATTGTGATGCTGCCAAATTTGCTTTTTTTTTTTTCAACATTCTTGGCTATTCGGGGTCTTTTCTGGTTCCATATAAATTTTAGGATTCCATTTCTTTGAAATAAATTGCTGGAATTTTGATGGGGATTGCATTAAATTTGTAGATTGCTCTAGGTAGCATACACATTTTCACAATATTTATTCTACCCATCCATGAGCATAGAAGATTTTTTCACTTCTTTGTGTCTTCCACAATTTCTTTCATGAGTATTTTATAGTTTTCTAAATACACATTCTTTGCCTCTTTGGTTAGGTTTATTCCTAGGTATCTTATGGTTTTGGGTGCAATTGTAAGTGGGATTGACTCTTTATTCTGTGCATTGATTTTATATCCTGACACTTTACTGAATTCCTGTATGAGTGCTAGCAGTTTTGGAGTGGAGCCCTTTGGGTTTTCCACATAAAGTATCATATCATCTGCAGAGAGTGAGAGTGTGACTTTTTCCTTGCCAATTTAGATGCCTTTTATTTCCTTTTGTTGTCTGATTGCTGAGGCTAGGACTTCTAGTACTATGTTGAATAACAGTGGTGATAGTGGACAGCACTGCCGTGTTCCTGAATTAGGGGAAAAGCTCTCAGTTTTTCTCCATTGAGAATGATATTCGTTGTGGGTTTTTCGTATCTCAGTTTTTCTCCATTGAGAATGATATTCGTTGTGGGTTTTTCGTAGATGGCTTTGATGATATTGAGATATGTACCCTCTATGCCTACACTGTGAAGAGTTTTGATCAGGAAAGGGTGCTGTAATTTGTCAAATTATTTTTCAGCATCTATTGAGAGGATCATATGGTTCTTGTTTCTTTTATTAATGTCTTGTATAACATGGTTTGATTTGCGAATGTTAAACCAACCTTGCATCCCAGGAATAAATCCCACTTGGTCGTGGTGAATAATCCTTTTAATGTGCTGCTGGATCCTATTGGCTAGTATTTTGTTGAGGATTTTTGCATCCGTGTTCATCAAAGATATTGGTCTGTAATTCTCCTTCTTGATGGGGTCTTTGCCTGGTTTGGGGATCAAGGTAATGCTGGCCTCATAAAAGGAGTTTGGAAGTTTTCCTTCCAATTCTATTTTTTGGAACAGTTTCAGGAGAATAGGTATTAATTCTTCTTTAAATGTTTGGTAGAATTCCCCTGGGAAGCCGTCTGGCCTTGGGCTCTTGTTCGTTGGGAGATTTTTGATGACTGCTTCAATCACCTTACTGGTTATGGGTCTATTCAGGTCNTTCAGGTCTTCAATTTCTTCCTGGTTCAGTTTTGGTAGTTTATATTTCTCTAAGAATGCATCCATTTCTTCCAGATTGTCAAATTTGCTGGTGTAGAGTTGCTCATAATATGTTCTTAGAATTGTTTGTATTTCTTTGGTGTTGGTTGTGATCTCTCCTCTTTCATTCATGATTTTATTAATTTGAGTCCTTTCTCTTTTCTTTTGGATAAGTCTGGCCAGGGGTTTATCAGTCTTATTAATTCTTTCAAAGAACCAGGTCCTAGGTTCGTTGATTTGTTCCACTGTTCTTTTGGTTTCTATTTCATAGATTTCTGCTCTGATCTTCATGATTTCTCTTCTCCTGTTTGGCGTAGGCTTTCTTTGCTCTTCTTTCTCTAGCTTTTGTAGGTGTAGGGTTAGGTTGTGTACTTGAGACCTTTCTTGTTTCTTAAGAAAGGCTTGTATTGCTATATGCTTTCCTGTCAGGACTGCTTTTGCTGTGTCACAAAGATTTTGAAGAGTTGTGTTTTCATTTGCATTTGTTTCCATGAATTTTTAAAATTCTTCTTTAATTTCCCATTTGACCCATTCATTCTTCAGCAGGATGTTCTTTAACCTCCATGTATTTGAGTTCTTTCCAACTTTCGTCTTGTGGTTGAGTTCTAGTTTCAGAGCATTATGGTTGGAAAATATGCAGGGAATGATCCCAATCTTTTGGTACCTGTTCAGTCCTGATTTGTGACCCAGAATATGGTTTATTCTGGAGAATGTTTCACGTGCACTACACAAGAATGTGTATTCTGTTTGTTTTGGGATGGAATGTTCTGAATATATCTGTGATGTCCAACTGGTCCAGGGTGTCATTTAAAGCCTTTATTTCCTTGTTGAACTTTTGCTTTGATGTTCTGTCCATTTCTGTGAGGGGGGTGTTAAAGTCCCCTACTAATATTGTATTATTGTCAATGCATTTCTTTGATTTTATCATTCATTGGTTTATATAATTGANATTGGCTGCTCCTATGTTAGGGGCATAGATATTTATGATTGTTAGATCTTCTTGTTGGACAGATCCTTTTAGTATGATATAGTGTCCTTTCTCATCTCTTATGATATTCTTTGCCTTAAAATGTAATTTATCTGATATAAGGATTGCCACTCCAGCTTTCTTTTGCTTTCCATTGGCATGGTAAATTGTTTTCCACCCCCTCACTTTAAATTTGGAGGTGTCTTTGCGTGTAAGATGAGTTTCTTGTAGACAGCATATCAATGGGTCTTGTTTTTTTATCCATTCTGATACCCTGTGTCTTTTAGGTGGGGCATTTAGTCCATTTACATTCAGAGTAACTATTGAGAGATACGAATTTAGAGCGATTGTATTGCCTGTAAGGTGACTGTTACTGTATATTGTGTCTCTTCCTTTCTCGTCTATGTTTCTTTTAGGTTCTCTTTGCTTAGAGGACCCCTTTCAATATTTCCTGTAGGGCTGGCTTTGTGTTTGCAAATTCCTTCAGCTTTTGTTTGTCCTGGAAGATTTTTATCTCTCCTTCTATTTTCAATGACAGCCTAGCTGGATATAGTATTCTTGGCTGCATATTTTTCTCATTTAGTGCTCTGCATATACCATGCCAGCTCTTTCTGGCCTGCCAGGTCTCTGTGGAAAGGTCTGCTGTCAGTCTAATACTTCAACCATTGTATGTTATAGACCTCTTGTCCCGAGCTGCTTTCAGGATTTTCTCTTTGTCACTAAGACTTGTAAGTTTTACTATTAGATGACAGGATGTGGACCTATTTTTATTGATTTTCAGGGGGTTCTCTGTGCCTCATGGAATTTGATGCTTGTTCCCTTCACCAAATTAGGGAAATTTTGTATTAAAATTTGCTCCAATATACCTTCTGGCCCTCTCTCTCTCTCTCTCTTCCTCTTCTTGGTTCCCAATTATTCTAATACTGTTTCATCTTATGGTGTCACTTATCTCCCGAATTCTCCCCTCATTGTCCAGTAGTTGTTTGTCTCTCTTTTCATTCTCTTCTTTATTCTCTGACATTTTGTCTTCTAAATCACTCATTCTGTCTTCTGCTTCATTTATCCTAGCAGTAAGAGCCTCCATTTTCAATTGCACTTCATTAATAGCTTTTTTGATTTCAGCTTTGTTAGATTTTTGTTCTTTTATTTCTCCAGAAAGGATTTTTATTTCTCTAGAGAAGGCTTCTCTATTCTCTTCCATGGTTTTTTCGAGTCCAGCAAGCACCCTATGAATCATCATTCTGAACTCTAGTTTTGTCATGTTACTAATGTCCACATTGATTATGTCCCTAGCCGTCATTAGTGACTCTTGTTCTTTTTTTTGTGTTGATTTTTTCCGCCTTGTCATTTTATGCAGATAAGAATAGATGGATGAGAGAACCAAATACTAAAGGGTAGCAATGACCCCAGTGAAATATACACTAACCTACTCAGAAGAGACCTGGAACTGTGGAGAAAAGAAAGAGGGAAAGAACCAAAAAACAAGCAAACAAACAAACAAAACAAAATCATACAAACAGAAACAAAACAAGAATAAATAAAAGAAAATCCTATATCTATATCTATATTATCTATTTCTGTTTCTATATCTATGTCTGTCTCTGACTCTATCTCTATATCTATTTCTATCTCGCTATCTATCGCTATCTATCTCTATCTATTAGACTGGTGAATTGAACAGACCCTATATGTATACAAAAATTAAGATTAAATACAATGAAGGGATAAAATATGATAATAACAATGAAGATTTTAAAAGATTAAAAATTGTTAAGATGTAATCGTTAAAAACATTAAAATAGGAATAAGAAAAAAATTTAAAAGAAAAAAGTAAGAAAAAAATTCACAGAAAAAAAAATTCAAGAAATTTAACTTTGAATGACTAAAGAATCATGGGGAAAAAGCCAATAATTCTCTGTGTTGCTTTCCCCTAGCTCCGGAGTTCCACAATTCTCAGCAATCTCGAACTTAACTTCTGCTTTTTTTTTTTTTCTGGTCTTCTTGGAAGGGGCCTGTTGCTGTGATTCTCAAGTGATTCTGCCTGAGGCGGAATCGCACAGCCCTCGCCAGGGGCCAGACTAAGTGATCAGCTTGGGTTCGCTCTCATGAGCTTTTGTTCGGTGAACGCTTTCCGTAGGGCTTTGGAGGACAGGACTGAAAATGGCGGCTCTCAGTCTCCGACCCGGAGGAGCCGAGAGCTCGGGGCCTCACTCCTCAGTGCACCTCAGAGAAAAGCAGTCCCTCCGGTCTCTTGGTCTCTGGCTGCGCTCTGAGCTCACCAGACCTGTGACTAAGCGTCTCTCTCTCTCTGATGCGGCCCCGTTTAGAATCTCCGAACCCAGCAGATTCCTGCAGCCACTCCTGCACCACCCCTCCCAGAGGAGGAAGGAGGGGGTTTCTCTGGGTCTGCCGCCCATGGGGTCCCCACTCACAGAGCAGTGGCCCGAGTGTGTCTTGGATCCCAGCCCAAGGTAACCCCGAGCTGAGAGACACCTCAGCTCGGCTCCGTCTCTCCCGTTGGCTTCTCTCTGATACCTGGGAGCTCGGTCATGCTCAGACACCCCTGGTTTTTTGTGTCCCCGTGGGTCTTGAGACCACACTGTCCCTGCGAGGGCTTCACCCCATGCTTGGCCTCTGAGGTGACGTCCCTTAGTGGAGCTGACTTCTAACAGTTCCGAGTCTGTGCTCCACTGCTCGCTCCCTTGCCAGGAGCTGGCCCCTCCCCCTGGGGTCTATCTTCCCATCGCTGTAGATTCACGTTCCCACATGGCCTACCTTCCGGAAAGTGGTTGATTTTCTGTTCCTAGAATCGCTGCTCTTCTTCTCTCTGATCTCCTGTAGAATTTGTAGGTGTTCAGAATAGTTTGATAGCTATCTGGGTGAATTTTTGGCACCTGATGATAATTGGTCTCCTACTCCTCCGCCATCTTGCCGCTACGCCCTCCCCAGGCATTTTTCAAACTGCTGCTTCTACATTGTGATGCAGAAGTCTATTTTTCTTGTTGCTTCTTTAATGGCAGGAAGTTGGCTTCCTATTGCCATCAGGCCTCTCTCAGAGCTGAACCTGCTGAGTTTTTAAACTCATGGCTTTAAGTCCCACTGGTTTTAAGAAATGAAATCTGGCCTCTAATTTTTTTTAAGATTTTATTTATTTATTTGACAGAGAGAGAGAGAGAGCAGATCACAAGTAGGCAGAAAGAGAGAGAGGAGGAAGCAGGTTCCCCACTGAGCAGGGAGCCCGATGCGGGCCTGGATCCCAGGTCCCTGAGATCATGACCCGAGCCGAAGGCAGAGGCCTTAACCCACTGAGCCACCCAGGCGCCCTGGCCTCTAATTTTTAAAGCCAAATATATGGTGATTCATCTTCCCTGTGTGGGCTTCCTAGTGTGATGATCTGTTTCCCTCCCTTCTCTGAGCCCATAGGTTCTTCCCTCCAACTGATCACCTGCTGTCCCTTTAGGTCCCCACAGGATCTCCTTCCTTCCTACCCTTTCCAATGTGACCTCTTATCTACCTTAATTTTTGGAGTTTGTTCTGCCAGTCTTTGGATCATTTTCTGGATTATTTACATTGTAGTGAGAGTTATCTAGCTGTATCCATGGGATGAGGTGAGCTTAGGGTCCTCCTACTCCATCATCTTCTGGGAAGTCTGTCCACTTGTTCTTTGTTGTATTCATTTTATACTTACTGCTAATTATCTTATTTTAGAGTAATATATATTTCTAGTCCCTTGGAAGACAACAGTTTGTATTAGAGGTACCAAGGTCTTAGGTGTTCATGATATAGGTATTGAATTGATCATGCTCAATGAATCACATCTTGGTTTTAATTCTGATTCTGTGACTAGCCACATGACTTTGGGTAACATAAAACTAAGGTTTTATGTTTAAAAAAGGTTTAATATTTATTAATATAATAATAATAATTAGTCTCTTTTATTACAAAGGAGATCCTCTATTCAGGTCATTGCACTGGTTGTTTTGCATGCATTTTTTTCTTTTTCATGATGTTATATTTTTTGATAAAAATCATATATTAACTTCTATCATTGAATGTATAATACGTGCCTAGTAAACATTCCACATACATTGTTTTATTTAATACTCACAATAATCTTATGAGATAGATGTTCTAATTCACTTTATGGATGAAAATTATAAACATATAGGTACTTTACTTACTTTCTCTAAGTCACATATTCAGCAAGAAAACTCAATTAAAGCTGAGGCATATCTGATACCAAAGTGTACCCAATTTTACACAAATTAATTTTATTCATAAAATTAATATACATGTATGTAAAAAATATTAGAGTGAAGATGAGATTAAGTAAAAATAACAGTTAAGAACCTTGACTCTCAGTTTCCTTCACAGAGGTATACACAGTCACGGCAGAAATTCTATGTGCCTGAACAAGCATGCACCCACCCCCATATACATGCACAAATATTGTATACATCACAAATGAGCATACTAAGTATGTTCAACAGCTTGCTTTTTCCATACTTAATGTATCTCCAAGTATGTATGTATGCATGTGTGTGTGTATATATACACATATATATGTATGTGTTTATATCTATATCTATCTATCTGCTTGTTTCTTTTAAATATGCATCATAGTTCTCTACTGACTGAATATAATATAACCTATATAGTCAGTTCTTTAATGATGGAAGTTAAGGTTGTTTTAAGTTTTATTGACATTTCAAACAATGCTATATTGACCACTTTAATGTATACATCTTTGTATAGTTGTACATTTTCCTTGCAATTTGTACACCAAACAACAGTTTATGAGTTAATTTTCTTACAAATACTGGAATTTTTAAAATTTTATCTACATGTATACAAACATATATATATATTATAAACATTATATATATATATATATATATATATTCAGTCATAGAAGGCTTTAGTAAAATGTAATATTGAATCAAATGTTTGAAGGTGAGGGGGGGAACCCAAGACATGATGATTTTGTAGAGGATTCCAGAATGAATAGCAACTGCAGCAGCCCTGAGGCTGAAACATATGAGGATATACAAGGTTTAGTAAGGTCACCATGGTTGGAGCTGTGCAGGAGAGGGGGAAGGTAGGAGGTGGTGAGCTTTGAGAAGTGAAAATTTTGTTTGGGCAGGGACTCATAGGCTATCTTAAGGACTTTTACTTGCCTGGATGAAGAGGGTAATCATCAAAGGATCTTTAAACCCATGAGTGACATATCTGATTTGAGTTGTATCTGAGGTTTGGGCTGCCATGTTATATTTGGCATGTAGTGGGCAAAGGAGGAAGGAGAAACACTAGTTAACATGCTATTGAAATCATTTCAGACAAAGATAACGTTTGCATATATGACTGCAGAATTGGGGAGTGCATGAAGACAGGTAAATTTTTGGATATATTTTGTATGATCAAGATAACCAGGATGTACTGACAAATTAGAGGGAGGTTATGAAAGAAAGAAGTGTCGAAGAGAGAGGGACAAGCCAAGAAACAGACTCTTAAGTATAGACAACAAACCGATAGTTACCAGAGGAGCAGTGGTGGAGAGATGGGTGACGTAGGTGACGGGGATGAAGGAGTACACTTGCTGTGATGAGCACCAGGTGTTGTATGGAAGTGTTAAATCACTATATTGTATACTTGAAACTAATGTTGCACTGTATGTTAACTAACTATAATCTAAATTAAAAGTTTTAAAAATTTTAAATACAAAATAAAAGAAAGAAGGGTCAAAACGATGTCAGGGTACTTCATCCAGGCAACTAAAAGAGATAAGGAAGAGAGTAAGAAAGTAAGGTTTGTAGGAGAGATTAGGCATTTAGTTTTGGGTGTGTTTAATCTCATATTTATATTAGACATCCAAGTGATGTTGTTAGGAAACTGGATCAAGGAAGAAGTCTGGGCTGGAGATATAAATCCAGGCATCATCAGCACATAGATTTTTCTCAGTTAAAGCCTTGAAAATGTATTACATTACCCAAGAAATACATAAAGAAAAGAACCAAGGACTAGATTATATAATATAAATATTTTTGGTTTTGGTTTTTTGCTTGGTTTATATCATTTTTGCCTAAGTTTTTAATATTGTCTCTACACTTCAATAAAGTAGGATGTTTATATTCATTTACAAAAATAAAATAAAAAACATCAGCAATAACAGTAATGAGCTTGATGTTCAGAGATGACTTACCATCCTCAAGGTCTCAGGGCTAACATCTTGTGGAGCCTGGATTGGCCTCTTTGTGTTCCTTTTCTAAAGCCCAAGATCTTCATTCTGACCCACTGTTTCCTTATGGGGCTTCTTTTGTTATCTTTAGGGGAGGAAATGTAAATTACTTTGGCAAAAATATACTCAATTTAAAAGAATAGATTTTCTTGAGCCTCATCTATGCTTGAGTATCTCTTTGGATTTGATTGGCATCTTAACATAGTGTTCCTGAGAGAATGATTCATAGTGCACGAATATTGTGCACTATGTTCCAGACAAAAGGTTGGAGAATTTAATATTCATTTATCTAAATAAGTCTACAATAACCCCCTGAATAAAAATTCCTATCTTTCTTTCATTGAGCAGTTAAGAGAGGGGGAGGAGGTCAAATCTAAGCCTCTAACAGATATCCTTGCACCTATATTAATTCCAGAAGATGCATATTTTCCTTACTGGGGGCTTGACAGGGCCTGACCTTTAATTTTGTCAGGAAACCCCAGTTCCCTCCTTTGTGTGCCTTATGGGCATATACATGGCATCCATTATGAACATTCCATATCTTTTAGAACACTGTTTTGGTCAATAAATAATACATCAGTCAAGGTTAACTGACTTGCCCAAGGTCATGCAATAAACTGGTAGTGTTGTGGCAGAGAAACAAACTTTATATATGTCTCCTGGCTCCAGGCCCTGACTGTATTCCCCTGGCCAAACTATTTCTGTAGTTGTTGGGATTTGAAACACATATTTCACTTTGGTTAGAAAATACCAGTTGAAGGTAGAAATGCTTGAATAGTCCATAAAGGTCATGCTGGGATCTTTCAGCCTGTTACAAATATTACTATCCAAAAGGCATATTAAGAAAATCTTGTCATCTGTGCTGTGGAGTTAGGGCCTGGTTATGAGCAGCTATTTTGACTATGTTCCTAAAGAAGATGAGTAGATCATTTCTGGGTAATGAATTAATCACTTTAAATCTGTTTTCTGTTGGAGCCAATGTGTAACACAGGAGGGAGCCACTAATAATGTGCTTAACCCATCAGCCCACTAGACTGGCCAAGCCTCTTCTTTGAGGCCTTGGGGAATTGAATAGCATTAGAAACAGATGAACAATGGGTTATTCTGAATCCCCTGCAGAACTAATTGGTCATACAACAGAATGCTCTGTCAGCAGGCTACCATTTATTGAGCATCTACAGAGCAAAAGAGCATTATAGACTCAGCTTTTCACAAGCCTAAACACACTCTCAACTAGTAAAGACATTTTTGGTAACCTGCCTTATTCAGCCTAGGTATCTGAAAGTCTGGTATTAGAATGGTTGTGCTTTAGTATTTAGATACATAATTATTTTGAAAATTGCCCAACCTGTGTCAAATTATCTTATATGGGACATTGTTCTAATTGAGTTTTTCTTGAAGTTTGAATTCATCATATATAGAATGTTAATGCCTCTTTGTAGGTTCTTTAGACACTCCAACATGTTTAAAATTCTCTCATTGCCATTAACTTCATCTAGCTGAAATTCCATATCTGTTATCAATAGAGAAATAAATCCATCATTTTTTGAATTGAAAAAACTG
Source organism: Ailurus styani (assembly GCA_002007465.1). Taxonomy (NCBI): domain Eukaryota; kingdom Metazoa; phylum Chordata; class Mammalia; order Carnivora; family Ailuridae; genus Ailurus; species Ailurus styani. The sequence continues at coordinate 704,477 of LNAC01000525.1, read as the reverse complement.
CATTAATTTCAGGAACAACCATTTCTTTTTAAAATACAGTATGATTTCAGTTTGAGCTGATTCTCTCAATCTACTGAGAGCTAAGAGAGAACAGTGTGGGTTAGGTTGCCATATATGAGAGTGTAACCTGAGTTCCTGCAGTTAAAAGCATGAATGTGGGGAATCACTTTAAATGGATGCTTCTTTCTCTAAAATAACTTTTTCAGAAGGGAAAGCAGGTAATAGCATGTACACAGGATTTAAACTGCAAAGGGTATGATTGCAAAATCCTTCACAAAAAGTGAAGAAAAAATTTAAAAGAAATATTTCTGTCAATGAGTAATTCAGAATACTAATAAATACAACTCTACGTGATAAAATTATATAATAGAGTCTTAGAAACAATATAATGCATGATTGTCAATTTAATCCCTTCACTTTAGATATGAGAAAAAGAAAATTCAGTGCAATAATAGCAATAATAATAATAAAATACCTGCAACTAAAACTTATTGAGAACTTACTAAATCACTGCTATAAGCATATTACATATATTATCTTATTTCATTATGTCACAATGCTATAAAGTCAATAACATTATTATTACAGATGGGAAAATCAGGAACAGAGGCATTAGGGAATTTGCCTGAACCACATAGCAAGACAGATTCTAGTTTTGAATCCAGGTAGTTGACCTCTAGAGTCCATGCTCTTAACCACTACACATATACACACACTCACATATATACACATATATACACACATATATATGTATGCATATATACATACCTATATAGTTAATATAACCCAGATGTCTTCAGTTTGTTCTCCAGTCCTCCAGATTTCTGAAGTCACTCTTCCCTTTAATATTAAACAAAAGCAGGCTTGACACCTCCCTAATCATTTTTACCACAGAACAAAGTACTTAAAAGAGTTAACATTTTTTTAATCTATAAATTCCAGTGCCCCTTCCAGAATTTTTTGGGTTCCTTGTAAGTTAAATACCCATAGTCATCATAATTCTAACAATGTCAATTTCACTCATGGGTGATCTCCTGTTAACTTTTCTTCATTCCGTAGCTTACTTGACCCCTTTAAGATTAAAGAGAGATTCAAGGTATTGTCTTAAACATAAAGTCATCTTTAGGAGATATACAATGACACAATAACAAAAAATGACTGCCAACTGCAATTTTTAATAATTATTTCTTAAGATCTATCTCTCCTTTGTCTTTTCTTCCTCCTCTCTTAGCCTACCTCTTTGTGGAAAGTTCTTCCTTCTGAACCATGTATAATGAGTGTCTATGTGTGCATATGTGTGTAATTTCCCCCACCCTCTAAAAGGAAGATCCAACAAATTGATCCCATACTAGGAATGGAATATAGAAGTTATTTGATAACCTATAGTTCTTCTGTCTCTGCTTTTATCTGTTGTTCTTTGCCTCGTGAAAAGGGACAAGATGCTTTCTCCTTCCTGAGTACAGACATAATCCTAACATTTGGAATTTCAAGTCGTGCCAGGCCTGTAGTTGGCACTCCACTCCATCTTTTTTTTCATCTTTGCTTCTCTTCTGCACCCCACTGCCAGTTAGAATTACAGTATCTCCCTTGCCCCCACCAAACTGTTATTTCATGGCCAACCTCTTGAACCTCCATACTGATGCAGAGTTTGCCTTTAAAAAGCTGACCCACAGATGAAAATAGAACTGCTTCCATCAGTGAACTCAAGAACATTTGGGAAGGATGGTCTGGCATCCCAGGTAACTGGAATGAAGTCTTAGAACTGAAGTTATTGGCTCTAGGAAGGCATGTATGTCTCTTTGTTACAGTGATACCTTCTCTTATCTATGGGAAGGAAGCAACTTGGAATGGTATTACCTGAGGTAAGCCATGTCAATTTTTCTTAGAAAAACCTGCAGTTGATTTCAGTGGAGGTATGAACATATATTTTATTAAAAGATCAAGAACACATCCTGAAGCAGGATGGAATAAAAGCACAAGTAGTTGTAACTTTTGTGACTACTTGTTTAACCTGGAAGTGAGAATGTGGAAATATCACTTAGACCTTTGCAGGTGGCCCTACTTGGATGTGTTCATCTTTTTCACCTTCTGTATAAATATCCTTCCTACCATTTGTACTAATCCCAACTGGTCCTCATATGCCCACTATCTTCTACAGGAAGTGTATATCACAGGAGGTGGGAGTCTAGAATCCTTCCTGAAACTTGTAGCTTCTGACTTTTTGGACCTGAGCCCTGTGCTAGTTTAAAGTTTGTTCGGTTTATATTTTGACAGTTCTGGAATAAAGTTGGAAAAGCCAGCCCCTGGTTTTACTTGTCATCACTCCCTACTCCACAGAATTATTTTTTCCTGAAGAAAGCCCAATCTACTTTTCTAACAGGGAAACACATTCTTTTGTTTACATAACTTGATTCAATTCCTTGTCTAATGGCAGCCCTAGGATTATTGTGCCTACAGATATTTGGTTCCTTCTTAATCATGAAGGACTACCCATTAACCCAGGGACTTGGGCTAACAAACCCAAGTTTTTTGCTGACTGAAAAGAAAGGGTGTTTCAGTTCATCCCACAAGAGATACATGTCTGCTAACACATGGTAAACATCCATACATACACCCACATTCATAAATATATAAATATATACATGTAAGAATTCATATCTACTACATTTACATTCCTAATTTTATATTCAGAGAGATGAGGATTTGCTTTCTTTGGGCAAGAACAACTTATGGTAAGAAATCAGAAATGTATAAAATAGAAAAGGAAGTTCAACCTAATGGAAAAAAAACCTAAAGAATTCAGTGAAGTTGCAGGATATAAAATCAATTTACAAAAATCAGTTGCATGTCTACACACATAACATGTCTAACAAACTATCAGAAAAAAATAATAAAGAATGCAATCCCATCTTAATGGTTATCAAAAAATACTGAGAATAAATTGAATTGAGTATGTGAAAGATCTGTACCCTAAAAATTATGAGATATTGACAAAAGCAATTGAAGAAGACACATATAAATAGAAAGATATTCCATATTCATAGACTGGAGAAATTAATGTTAGTATGTCAGTAATGAGCAAAGGGATGTATAATTTAGTGTAATCCCTATAAAAAAATCCAATGACATTTTTCACAGAAATAGGAAAAAAATCTTAAAATTCCTAGAAATCACGTACACATATGCACATACACACCAAAGCAGTCTTAAGAGAAAACAAACAAACAAACAAACAAACAAACAAAAACAGTGCTGGAAGCATCACACTTCTTAATTTCAAACTATATTACAAATTTGTAGAAACTAGAACAGTATGGCATTGGCACTGAAACAGACATATTAGATCAATGGAACAAAATAGAGAGCCTAGGAATCAGTCCATGTATATATATTTAATTAATTTTTGGTAAAAGAGCAAGAATATACAATGGGGAAAGATTAGTTTCTTGAATTAATGGTGTTGGGAAAATTGGATAGTCCCTGCAAAAGAATAAAACTGGACCCCTATCTAAACCATTCACAAAAATCAACTCAAAATGGATTAAAGACTTGGATAAGACCTGAAGATGTGAAATTCCTATAAGAAAACATAGTCTCCTTGACAATGGTCTTGGCAAGGAATTATTAGATTTGACACCAAAAACAAAGGCAAAAAACCCAAAATAAACAGGTGGACCTATATCAAACTAAAAAGCTCCTGCACAACAAAGGAAACTATCAACAAAATGAAAAGGTAACCTATAAAATGCGAGGAAATATTTACAAACGACATACTCAGAAGGAGGCTAGTATCCAAAATACTTAAGGAACTCATACAATTCAATAACAAAACAAACAATCCAATTAAAAATAGACAAAGGATATACATAGACATTTTTTTTTAAAGAAAGACTTGCCAATGGCCAACAGAAGGAACACCCGGTGGCACAGTCAATTAAGTGTCCAACTCTTATTTTTGGCTCAGGTCGTGATCTCATGGTATTGAGATTGAACCCCAAGCTGGGCTCTGTGCTCAGTGTGGAGTCTGCTTTGGATTCTCCTTCCCTCTCTGTCTGCCCCTCCTGCTCATAATCTCTGTCTCTCTAAAATAAATAAATAAATTTAAAAAGACAAAAACAAAGACAAATGGCTAACAGGTACATGAAAAAACATGCTTGACATCACTAATTATCAGGGAAATGCTAATCAAAACCACAGTAGGATATTAATTCACACCTGTTAGGATATCTATTATGAAAAAGACAAGAGATAATGAATGCTGCCAAAGATGTGGAGAAAAGGGAACCCTTGTACAATGTTGGTGGGAATTTAAAACTGTACAGCCACTATGGAAAACAGTAGAATTTCCTCAAAAAATTAAAAATAGAACTACCATATGATCTAGCAATTGCTATTTGAAATGATTATTTCGAAGAGATATCTCCACTCCCATGTTCATTATAAGATTATTCACCATAGTAAGGTGTAGAATCAACCTAAGTGACCACAGATGGATAAATGGATAATGAGAATGTGATTATAATATAATATATACTATATATATGTGTGTGTGTGTGTGTGTGTGTGTGTGTGTGTGTGTGGAGAATAGAATATATAGACTAGGATATTAGAAATAGACTATAAAGGAATATTATTTAACCTTTAAAAAGAAGGAAGTCTTGCCACTTGTGACAATATGGAAGATCTTGGAAGGTATTATGCTAAGTGAAATAAGACAGAGAAAGACAAATAATACCTAGTACCACTTATATCTGTGTATATGGAATCTAAAAAAAGAAAAAAAAAGAAAAAGCTGAACTCATAGAAATAGAGTAGGGTGGTGGTTGACAGAGGCTTGATTGTGGTAAAATAGAAGTTAAAAAAAAAGGAGTATGAAATCTCAGCTATAAGATAAACAAGCTCTGAGGATCTAATGTATAACAGTGACTATAGTTGATAACACTATACTGCAAATTGAAATTCGCTAGGAGAATAGACTTAAAAAGAGAAATAATGTGACGTGATGAATCTGTTAATTAACTTGATGGAGATAATGCTTTCACAGTGTACACATATACCAAATCATCATATTGTACACTTTAGATATAATTTTATACCTCAATACAGTTAAAAACAAAATACAAAAGCAATGCCTCCATCACCGATATACAACATGGAAACTAGAAATCTGGAAAATAGATGACAGGCAATATGAAGTTTAATGTTTTTGAAAATAAATAGGTACTGAAAATTTTTGAAGGTCTGGATTTAAATAATACTTTTCTTTCTTTCTTCTTTCTTGTTTTTACTGGCTGTTGGGGTTTATTTTCCACTTGGTGTAAGGCACACAGTTCTAGGGTGTCAGGAAGGCTTGCATGTGGTTTGGATAGTGGTGTGGGGTTCATTTAGCTTCCTTTTTGGTGTTTTGGTGTTTTTTGTTTTTTGTTTTATTTGTTTGTTTTAAGATTTATTTATTTATTTTAGAGAGAGAGCAGGGGGGAGGGGGAGGTGGAGAGGGAGAGGGAGAAAGAAATTTAAGCAAACTATCCTTGCTTTCCAGGGCAGAGCCTGGGCTCTGGATCCTTCTCCCCACCCTGAGATCAGGATCTGAGTGGAAACCAAAAGTCCAATGCTTAACAGACTTCCCAGGCACCCCATGTTGTTTTGATATAGAAGAATCCACTGCTTCTGCTTGCCGCAATTTGTCTAGTCTATGGGGAGCTTAGGGAAGGGACTTCGATGAGCCTAGAGCCTCCTGAAGTCTGATGGCTGATGGCGGCCACCCAGGATTGAAACCCCATGTTGCTTTTGCTGGGCTACCACCAGGCTGTTTCCCAAGTTACAGGTGATGGTGCCCTGGAGGCCTGGGGAGATTCTGAGAATTCTGGGGACTCCCACACTGTAGCCATGAATCGGAGAGTAGAATTCTCCAAAGACAAACTTGCCCACCAGTGGGGTGGGCCTTGAGGAGACCAGGGTGGTGAAGATTGACTTCCCCAGGATACTCAGCACTTTTGCAGGAGCTGATACTGGAGGTGGAACCCAGGGGGGGTGCAGGTGATAGTCATAAAGTGCCACGAGTGAGCTACTGGAGGGGATGGCAGCCATGCTGTCACTTGTGACCTGATGGAAACCTCCACATTGATCCCTCATGGCTCTTGGCGTGGGATCATGGGGATGGGCACACTAGGCACAGACCCTATTTTCAGAGGAGACCCCTTCAGGCTGCTCCCTAACCGAGGCTAGCATGGGGTCAAATACTACTTTTCAATAATCCTAAAACAAAGGGGGGTTTTTATCTACTAAAATTTTAATTTATCAAATTACTTGCTTTGAACAACAAGTTATTAATCTTAAGCAGTGATATCAAATAGCCTTGACTTACCATCTATTAAATGATTCCCTAGGTGATAGAGAGGAATTATTCTGGATAATTACCAAAGTGTGTTCCTGTAAGTCTTTATTCACAGAAACTTTGTTTCTGTGGTACACTTATATTTTATCCATCTAGAGTTAAAATAACCTAAAAGATCTTTCTCTCCAAAGTTTCTTAGCGTAATGAGTAAACTTTTAAGTCAATAGTAGGAAGTTCTGTTAAGAAACAAGCTGATCACAAGACTCCCCACTTCTTGTCATTTCATTTCTTTAATGGTTACTTTTTAAAATCTCAACTCTCTTAACAGAAAAAGATCTAGAGCTCCAAAAACATTAATTTATTTATTTGAAAAATATTCATTGCCCATCTATGATATGCTAGACTCTGGTTGAGTTGTTGGAATTACAGGAGTAAACAAACAAAACAACAAAATGATCAACAACAGAAAATCACCTGCTTACATGATGTTTCCACCATCAGAAAACTTTGGGTTATCTTGTTTCAAATCCAGAAACTTTTTGCTGTTTCTTATAGATATGAAGGCCATTGCTCCTCTAGAGACTTTATTTCACTCTTGGGAGATACACCTGTAGGAAGTGAGTAAGGCAAGATAGGCAAAGGGAGAAATTGTGCTGATGAGTATTTGTAACTGAAACTCAACCAATTTTACACCAAATTCAGAGCCAATGGCCATTCCAAGCTAAGGTAATGGACCCTGGCCTTTGAACACCAACATCACATAGCTCTTCATCACTAAATGCATTTCTTTTCTAATGGAGACTTAATAAAAGAGAATAAAAATGTCATTTTATAAACATTAGCCTTTATTTAAAAGATTCAATAAACAAACAAAAATGAGAATCAGACCTACAAATAAAGAAAACAAACTAATGGTTGCCAGTGGGGAGGGAGTGGGGAGGATGGACAGAATCAGTAAAGAGGAGTGGGATATACAGGCTTCCATAATGAAATGAATAGTCATTGGAATAAGAGGTACAGCATGAGGAATTTAGTCAATGATATGATAATAGTGTTGTATGGTGACAGATGGTAGCTACACTTGTGAACACAGCATAACATATAAACTTGTTGAATCATTATGTTGTACACCTAAAACTAAAGAACACTATGTGTCAGCTATACCCAAATAATAATAATAATGACAATAATAATAGTAATTTTTAAATAAATAAAATATTTAATGTATTATTTATGATTTACCAACTTGTGTTCCAGATACCAAGTACCCTTTAATAAAAAATACACATGATTAGGAAACAATTTTAATTATAATTTTTGAGTTCTTAGTCATAATTTATTTGACCTCTTTCTGTCACTAAGACTTCTGGAGTTCAGCTGCTTTTGTTGATCCTTCTCTTTCCCTTCTGTGGTTTATGGCAGTTCAATTCCCCTGGGAACAACACTGGCCCGTTCATTTGTTTCCTAGCAGAGAGTGGTACCTGACAGATTCCCTGTGCAAAATGAGCTTCTCTCTTGTCAGGAGACTGTTTGATCTTGATGGGTTTGTGATACAAGCCTTGCCATCTGTTGAATAAATATAGGATAGTGAAAGTTCAAAGTATAAACACATGTGAAAACATGCAGAGCTACTCTATATGAACTCTTGCTCTTGAATAATTTTATGCCATTTGGAAAAATTTTATGAGGCATGAAGTGTAACAAGCATTGAATTTTTGAATTTGCTTTTCTGACTATTTTCTCCAAAAAAGTAATAGGAGTAATTTCCTTGGCAAAATCTCCCACAATTCCTCTTTGATTTTTCCTTCTCTTTTCTGTATACTCTGTCAGTAATCCCCTGATGCCTAAACCTTCCCTCTCCTGAGGAAATGTATTAAAAGAGAGAAGAAAGAAAGAAAGAAAGAAAGAAAGAAAGAAAGAAAGAAAGAAAGAAAGAGAGGGAAAGGGAGAGGGAGGGAGGGAGGAAGGAAGGAAAGGAAGGAAGGAAGGAAGGAAAAAAGAAAGAAGGAATGAAACAAAACTTCAGGGGCTTCATTAGCAGTGAGGAAATGAGTCAAGTCTAAATTGGACACTTAGGACCCATGCCTTGAATAGAAATATGAGGATTTTTTCTGGTTTCTTAACTTTTTCATCTACTACTGAAATTCACATTTTCCAATGTGCTTATAATAATGATATTTTGAGAAGAAATCAAATACTGCTTATGAACATGGGAGTTAAAGAGACTGAACCTTGGCAAAAATCTCAACAACACTTTTGTTTCACTTCTTTATGTTGGATAACAGAATAGGTTATCCTTTATGTTGGATAACAGAATAGGTTGTTTGAGTAGTTGACATTATATCTCTTTCCAACTTCTTGCCTTAATTTTTTAAACATCTGTCTTTATAGGGCCAGGAATAAAATATTTTAAGTCAAGTAATACATACTAGAAACTATATTCAGTATCCCTTTTATTTTCAAGGAAGTTGACCTTTGAGATATTACATAAACTTTGCATTCATAGTGAAATATGAAACATTTTCTAGAAGAGTCTATTGACTTCTTTAATACCCTTGAGAATTAGATGTAGTGTTTAGCACAACAAATAAAACAATTTATGAAAATTAGTCTATGCTTGGGTGCCTGGGTGGCTCAGTGGGTTAAAGCCTCTGCCTTTGGCTCAGGTCATGATCCCAGGGTCCTGGGATCGAGGCCCGCATCAGGCTCCATGCTCAGCAGGGAGCCTGCCTCCTCCTTTCTCTCTGCCTGCCTCTCTGCCTACCTGTAATCTCTCTCTCTCGCTGTGTCAAATAAATAAATAAAATCTTAAAAAAAAAAAGAAAAGAAAATTAGTCTATGCTAGGCACTGTTTTAGGCACTTTATATCCATTAAATCATTCAATTAGCATAATAACTTCTAAAGTGGTAGTAATATTAAACCAAAGCACAAAGAGATGACTTATAAGACAAATACCATATGATTTCGCTCATGTGAATCATTTCATTTATGTGGGATCTACAAAAAAGAAAAAGGAAACAAATAAATAAACAAGCAGAATCAGACCTATAAAAACAGAGGACAAACTGATAGCAGACCAGGAAGATAGGCTAAATAAGTGATGGGGAGTGGGAGATACATACTTCCAGTTATGGAATGAACAAGTCACAGGAATGAAAGGCACGGCATAGGGAATATAGTCAATGAAATGGTAATATAATTGTATGGTGATGGGTGGCAGCTACACTTGTGGTGAGCATACCATAGCCTATAAATTTGTTGAATCACTGTTGTATACCTGAAACTAATATAATATTGTGTATTAACTATATTTAAATAAAAATTATAAAATAAGTTTGCTGGTAGGATAGATACATACTTATGCACATAGGATAGTCATTAATTTTTGGATCTCTTAATCCTTTCCTTTCAAAATATTGTTTAGTGAGATAATGGCGTTTCTTTGACTAGCCCTAGAAGAATCTAGAAGAAACTCTTTTAATGTGAATCTTTTAGTCACACAAAAACCAATTGCTTAATTACCTAATATATTCTTACTATCTTGTGTCATAATGTCTTGTGGTAGATTTCTGGGATTTAGGGGTATCCCAGATAGTGCTATCATAGATAAAGAGTAAAAAGAGACCCAAATATATGGGGTTATGGTCTATATAGCAAACACTTAACAAATCCATCTTAGTGTTAAACTATTTGGAAAAGACTCTTTAATATTATTATCTTTTCTTGACTTTTCTGTTTGAATAGGTTCTACATTGGTCCTCCATTTTTGGGATGATCTGGAATAATATTAATAACCAGTGAACAATCAGAGAAGGTATCTTTTGTCCTGGAGCTAATGTTCCAGAGAAAAAGACAGGAAGTCAAAAAAAGATCCTCTATGTGGGGTTCAGGGACAGGGTTCAGGCTCCATGGGCTCGGAAGGTTCTTATGCATATCCTATGTAAAAGAGTCTTAAGGGGCATGTGTGTGGCTCATTTGGTTAAGCATCTGCCTTTGACACAGGTCATGATCCCAGGTTCTGGGATTAAGCTCCATATCGGGGTCTCTGCTCAGCGGGGAGTCTGCTTCTCCCTCTCCCTGGGCCTACTGCTATGCCTGCTGTGCTCTCTCTCTCTGTCATATAAATTAATTAAATTTAAAAAATAAAACATTTTTAGGGGTCCCTGGGTGGCTCACTGGGTTAAGCCTCTGCCTTCGGCTCAGGTCATGATCTCAGGGTCCTGGGATCGAGCCCTGAATCGGGCTCTCTGCTCAGTAGGGAGCCTGCTTCCTCCTCTCTCTGCCTGCCTGTTTGCCTACTTGTGATCTCTCTCTCTGTGTCAAATAAATAAGTAAATTCTTTAAAAAAAACTATAAAAAATTAAAACATTTTAAAATGACTATCTATGTAATAAGCAAGCAGGCACACCAAAGAATGTTCAAATAAAGATGCACACACATTGTTATGAGAATCAGTGTAGTAACCACAAAATCTTGTCTGGATCAATGAAGGATGATATGCAATTAACTTTAAACTTTTGCTTCACCAAACTCCCTCTCAGGATTCCTTACACTTTCGAGGTTGCTAGTAGTTTCATGGTATTATATTGAAGACACATCAGATTCTATACAAAATTTTAGTTTTATTCCTATAACTCAAAAAATAAATGAGACTCAGGGTGCCCGAGTGGCTCAGTTGGTTAAGCATCTGCCTTCTGCTCAGTTCATGATCCCAAGATCCTGGGATGGAGCCTTACATCGGGCTCCCTGCTCAACAGGAGAGTCTGCTTCTCTTTCTCCCTCTGCACCTCCCCAACCTAACTTGTGCTCTCATTCTCTCTCAAATAAATAAAATCTTTACAAATTAATTAATCAATCAATTAATTATTTAATGAGACTCAGGGGTGCCTGAGTGGCTCAGTACATTAAGCACCTGCCTTTGGCTCAGGTCATGATCCCAGCATCCTGAGGTTGAACCCCACACTGGGCTCTTTGCTCAGTGAGGAGCCTGCTTCTCCCTCTCCCTCTGCTCCTCCCCTTGCTTGTGCTCTCTCACTCTCTCTCTCTCTCAAATAAATAAATAAAATCTTAAAAAATGAGACTCAGGCTATCTTTCAGCTTATCTCTCCCTTTTTTTCTGTATTATCTAACAGGAAAGTTGAGTAGCACATTATCTATTTTAAGATTAAAATCCACTGCAAAGGGAAAATTCCAACACCCAGAATACTGTGATAATAACTATCACAAACTGAAATAACACAGTCTGTCTTCTTATGCCAGTCTCCAGTCCTTCACAAGAGATACTTCTTGGCGATACAGAATGTATACTCTGCCAAGGTTTCTCTGGGTAAACTCAGGAAGTGTAGAAGTCATAAGGAGATTTCCTGAAATCTTTAATAGTGGAGGAAAGTGAGAGTAGCAGGATAAATATAAATTGTTTGAGTTGTATATATGTATTACCCAACCCATGTAATGTATTATTCTACTGATGAAGTTATTAATAGAAGTGCATATATGGCATTGGTGAATCACTGGAGATGCAGAGTGTAATCCTTTTAAAAATTCTGTTCTTAATGATGAACTAATTCTTAAAAGCAATACAAATGTGAAAGGAGGAAGGAAGGAGAGAAGGAAGGAAGGAAGGGAAGAAAACTAGCCTAATAGTCAATTAAGGAAATGCAGTTTAAACAATAAAGAGATAACATATTTTACCTTTTAAATTGTTGAAGAATTTAAACAAACACCATGTTCTAGTTGTATAAAAATTCATCCCAAATTTAGTAGGATAAAAGAACCATCATTTTAGCATGTTCATGGATTCTGTGGATCAGGAATTCAGAATGGACATAATGAGGACAACTTGTTTCTGTTCCACAGCATCTGGGTGCACAGTTGGAAAAGACTCAATTCACATGTATGGTAGTTGATCTCGGAGTCGGCTGTCAACCAAACATCCACACATGGACGCTCTATCTGACTGTTTATTTTCTTCACAACATGGTGGCTGATTTCTAAAAGCAAGTATTTCAAGAGAAGTGAGATTGAAACTTTCTTTTTTATGACCTGGCCTTGGAAGTCACATTGCATCAATTTTGACAGTCACAATTCCATTCAATATCAAGGGACCTTACTTTTTGAGACAAAGAATGTCAAGGGCACATCGTAAGAAGAGTTTGGGGCATGAAAGACATTTTGCAGCTATTTTTAAAAAAATACAATTGGCTACATATACTAATAACTGATTTTTATGAGAATTTAAGAAAATGAGAGTAATTAAAATTTGTACTACCCATCTGGACGCTGACTGAATTTTATAGAGGACTTAAAATATACCTATCCTTTGAGAAACTAATTCTAGGTTTCCAAATACTAAATCATTTTTTTCTTTAAGATTTTATTTATTTATTAGACAGAGAGAGAGAGACAGTGAGAGCAGGAACACAAGCTGGAGGTGTGGGAGAGGGAAAAGCAGGCTTCCTGCCAAACAGGGAACCCTATGTGGGGCTTGATCCCAGGACCCTGGGATAATGACCTGAGATGAAGGCAGATGCTTAACCAACTGAGCTATGCAGATGCTCCTGCAAATACTAAATCTTAAAGAAATAATCATGGTTGTATCTATAATCCATTATGTGCCATGGTTCACAACGTATGAATATTTTATCCTTCTCAAAATCATATCTGAATTATTGCAGCACAAACCTCCAAATTGGAGGGTGACTATAAGAAGTTAGTGACCTTAAAATGTCCCTGCCTTCACCCAGGTTTTTTAGAGGGTCCCAAAGTTATGTCCCATGCTGCAGGTCAGTACCAGCTCTTCATCCTGTTCCTGATCTTTAATTCATTCAGTGATGCAGACTTTAAACACTTGGCACTGATTGAAGTGGTATTATGTGTTGTAATTATTTTAGCTGTAATTTTCTAAAAGTCCTTAATTTTCTATGACAAATTCATTTGTAATCAGAAAAAAGTTATTAAAATGAAACCAAAATTTTGTAGTTCTTATGCTAATTTGTTGGGACAAATGATATTTTATCCCCATACCTTATAGTTCTGTTACCAAAGTAGTTCAAATAAATACATAATAGATAAGATAGATTGACAGATAATAGATAGAATTATATATAACCATATATATGAGGTATATTATATATGCCATATATTATATATGACATATGACATCTATTTTAAAAATGACATATATAATATAGGATATATGACATATTATGACATCATATATGACATATATAATGTTATATATAATACTTAAATATCTATGTAGATATAGATGAATATCTTTATATATATGTATATATATAATATGTCTACCTTTCATCTATCTATACATATCTTAAATACTGCAATATCTTCCTGATTCCCCTGACAATAGTTTTGCCCACTTCAATCCATCTTTCAAACTATAACCAGCCAGAAGGAACTTTAGAAAATGAAAGATTGATCACATTATTTCCCTGTTTAAAAACCTTCATTACTGTTATGATACAGCACATATTTCTTCCCATAGCTTACATGTTCTGATAGAATATGGTGTCTGCTTACCCCTTTGCTCCTATCTCTTCCCACTACACCTACAAATAATCCAGGCTTAAAATAATCTTGCCCTCCTTCAGCCTGTAGATTTGTTTTACATGGCCTATAGTACATATAAAAAATATTTTTCTTGTGGCTAAGGTTTACAAATCGGGAGATTTTACATTAAAATATCTAGGTTTTCAGAATTTCTTAAAATATGACACCTTGAGGCAACTGGGTGACAGAGTCTGTTAGATAACCAACTCTTGGTTTTTGGCTGGGGTCATGATCTGAGGGTTGTGGGATCCAGCCCCACATTAGGCTCTGACCTCAGCACAACATCTGCCTCAGATTCTCCCTCTTCTTCTGCCCCTCCCGCTTGTGCTCTCTCTCTAAAATAAATAAATAAATCTTCAAAAAAATCTATGACACAGTTTGTCAACATTAGGTTTGCATTTCTAGTACCTCCATTGGATGGGCAAAGGGATTTAAAAGTTACAACAGGAATCATTCCTCCCAATGGTCCCTTGCCAACTCATTTCACTATGTACACTACATTCCTAGCACCTATACACATTGATGTTTGCAACCCTTGTCAAAAGATAGAATTATTGTACCTTTTCACCTGAATGTTTTGGCATCATTTAGAAGAAACATCACATCTTTTCTTGGATTAGAAAACATAATTTCAATCAGTTCCTCAATTCTAGGGAAATGTAAGGTTTACAAATTAAACTTAGTGTTTTCTTTAGTCATTCTTCTCTGTACTTCTTATAGCCTTTTAAGCTCTGCTTTTCAATTGAGTGATTTTTTTATACACTTTGCTTTGCCTGCTAATTGCTTCATGGCTGTTAGTTTTGAATCCTCTACCAGACTCCAAACTCAATGAAGGCAGAAGACATGTCAGGATACTTGTACTTATAAAAGCTCTCAATAAATTCTGGTTGTGGATTTGATACAATGTATCATTCAAGGCATGGATAGATATTCTGGGAGAGTGGTATCCTGGTCATTGACAAGTCAGCCAGTCCTATACAACTCTTTGGGAAAGGTCAATTTTTATTTCCATACAGGAGAGAGTAGAGTAAGTCTTTATAGTCTGTAATCCAAATCTGCCTCTGTGCATTTATTTTTCAACCTAGGAGTTTCTCAAGATAAAAACAGCACTGCAGACTTTTTCCTTCCATGGGGAAAAAACCCAAATGAAAAGCCCGCAGTAGGTTCCCTGTCTACCTCTCTCTGAGGTCATGATTTGCATGCCAAAGGGAAGTCTGCAGGCATACAGGCCTTGTCTTGGGATGGGTTCTGGGCAGAATTGGAGACTGACAGCTCTTGTTCAGGGCACAGAGAAAGACTGGTTCTACAAGTACCCAGGCACTGCTATTTGGTTCTTTGGAAGAGGCAGGATCCCAAGAATAGACCAAGAGCTGGAGGTCAGGGGGGTTGCCAGTTGCAAGGTCTAACTAAATGCAGAGCTGAGGAAAATTAGGAAAATTACCTTGTTGAGGTGCTGATAGAATATTTAAATGACTCTGTGTCTTACTTCCCAATTGACACAGGTTATTGTAATTTTAGAATCATTTTCTTCTCTTGGTTGAAAAAATATTTAAGAGCTAAGTGATTGTTTTCAAATGGATGCATAACATTTCTATAGATAACATGAGAGATCTCTTTGCAGCTACCATTTGTGAAAAATTATTTGTCAAATCATAGGCAACTAAATTGACACAAAGCCATCTGACCTCGGGATGAGAATGCAAAAGACAGCTTCTATTTTAAATCTTCCTCATTGGAACAATGTTTTTCTTTTTACATTAGCTTGAGTAAAAATATTGACTTATAACAACATATTTATTACTAATGTGTGATAAAAAGTTCTGCCAAAATTCAGAACAATCAAATGAGGAAAATGATGAGGCCATGGCCAGATATTTTAGTGGTCGCTGGTGAAGGGTGATATGACATATACTTTCTATGAACAATAAAAAATTAAACAATAAAATAAATTAATTTCAGTTGTTATTCTCTTTCTGCAAAAATATATATAACAAAATAATGAAATAAACTAGATTAAATTTTTTTTCTAGAATAAGCTTTCAAAATAGATATCCTTGAAGACTGGTAAAAATTCATGTGCATATTCTATCTTTTAAACATATAGAGATACAGGAGTGCCTGGGTGGCTCAATTGGTTAAGAAGCTGCCTTAGGCTCAGGTCATGATCCCAAGGTCCTGGGATTGAGCCCTACATCAGGCTTCCTACTCAGCAGAGAGCCTGTTTCTTCCTATCCCTCTGCCTGTTGCTCTGCCAACTTGTGCTGTCTCTGTCTGTCTGTCAAATAATAAAATCTTTAAAAAAAACCCTCTCATTTCTAAAAATAAATAAATAAACATATACACATACATACACATACACTTACATCTGGTTGAGCTTTATGAGAGAGATAAGTGTATTGACTGGCAGGAGGTAGTAAAGGAAGAAAAGAAAAGACAGCTCAGGTTTTGTCAGCATTGGCACTATTGACACTAAAAGCTGGGTTATTACTTGATGTGGAGACTGTCCTATGCATTGTATGATGTTTAGCAAAATTCTTAGTCTCTACCTACTAGATACTAGTAGCACACCCTCCTTCCAAGTTGTGACAAGCAGGCATACTGTCCAGGGTGACATCACTAAAATGGCAATACATGGGACCTCAGCCTCTGTCCCTCTACAAAGATCAATAATTAGATAGGTACCAATGAACAAAAACTCTATAGTCTGCCTGAGAAACTTCAGCAACATAGTGGGAAAACAAAAATAAGAAAAAAAAAAAACCCTGGAGATAACTGCACAAGAAAAGAAAAAAGTCAGCTTCATTTTGGATACATCATCCCATTCCCACAAGAGGAAACTAACTACCTAGAAAGAGTTTCCCTTGCCAGGAAGGGGTGGGGGTGAGTGTCCAACTTCTCCAGCCTGTTGGGGGGCTGCATGAATGTCCCATATCATTTTCACCTCTCCCAGACCTGAAAAGCTGAAGCATAAAAAGATGGCTAGGAAGAAGGAAGAAAAGCAGGAGCTACCTGCTTTTACCTGCAGCCATACAACAAGAGCAACTGTGGTTTATAATGAACTGCTCTGCAGACAAATCTAGCTGATTTCCCCACTGAAAAAAAACAATGCCAGAACAGCTACCAAATACCCCACTACATATTTCACCAGCTCTCAAACCACAGGTATATCCAGTTGGTGACACCAGCTACCTGAGTCCCTCCTGTCTCCCTCCTTACCTTCCTCCCCACTGGAGCCCAGAAAGTTCACTGGAAACCAGCCCAGGCCTCTGAAGTTGTACGAGTGCAAGATGCCAGCCTAGACTCCTGAAGCTGACCTCTACCACCAGGCATGTGCTTCAGGCTAGCCCACTCCAACCCTTCAGCTATGTTTATGCATGCTGCTGGTCTGGCCTGACACTCATCACCAGTCTCCACTGCCATATGCATTAAAGGGGGTAGAGAGATAAAAGACCACTTAGCCACAGGATGGCACACGGACAGCCAGGACCCTCACAGCTACATGTGGGCCTATATCAGGCTCTGTCTTTTGTCACTGGCTTGCACCACCACAATCAGCAACAGTTAACCCATTCAGTTGTTTACATGCTTGCCCCCAGCCCAACTCCCATCGTTGGCCTCTACTGTCATGTGCCCATGGCAAAACCCAGCATTGATGGTAGTGCATGCTGACATCCAGGGCCTCCATAGCTGCTGTCTCCAGCCCTTGCTCCCTACCTTGTTTCCCATTATTATTTATGTGTCTGAAAGTGGCCCTGCCACTGCACAGATACCTAAAGGTGAACCCCACAGCCAAGTTCATGAACCCCACAAGTTCCAGCCACCATTATAGCTTGCTTTGGTCCCCAGACACTGGACCTGGAGATGCCACTGCACACCTCCACAGTGCTTGAAAAGAACCACACAGCTGTCAATGCTCTGGAACCCATTGTCCTGAACCAAAGAGATCATGCCCCCCCAAGATCCTAGCCATCACATGTCCCCATACAAGGTATCCTGTACCACTAGACACAAGGTAACGGTATGCTCCAGCATGCCCCATGTCTAGGTGAAAGTCTTTCCTTACTGAAGTCAATCTATAAAATCTGAAAGAAGTGACCATTTCTTTAAACAGGCAGACACCCATGCAAGGCTATGTGGGTCACAAAGAAATACACTAAACTAAGTTCAGTAACTGGGCTCGAAAAAAATGGAGATTCAAGAATCAAATGATATAGACTTCAAATATTTTTTCAAAAGATGATCAGAGAGCTACAAGAGAACAGACACATAATTTAACAATATCTGAAAAATAATACAAGAACAAAATGAGAAGTTTGACAAAGAGGTAGAAAAAAACCACAATAGAACCAAACAGAAATGGATAAATTCCTAGAAACATACAACCTTGTAAGATTGATTCAGGAGGAAATCGAAAGTCTGAACAGAGCAATAGCAAGTAAGGACATCAAATCAGTAATAAAACTCCCCAAAAGTCAAGGAACAGAAGCCTTCAGGGGTGACTTGTACCAAACACTTATAGAATTAATGCCAATCTTTCTCAATCTCTTCCAAAAAACCGAAGAGAAGGGAACACTCCCAAACTATTTTTGAGATTAGTATTATCTTGATTATTAAAGGTAGTTAAGGGCACTGGAAGAAAACAAAACAAAACAAAAACAAAAGCAAAAACAAACAAAGCAAAACAAAAAAACCTTACAAATAAATTACCATGATGAATATCAATGCAAAAATCTCAACAAAATATTATCAAACAGAATTTAAGCACTTTTAAACAATCATACATGATGGTCAAATGAGATTTATCCCCAGGATACAAAGATTGTTCAACTTATACAAATCAATAAATATGATATACCACATTACTACAATGAAAAATAGAAATTATATGAGCATTTAAATAGATGCAGGAAAAAAATTGACAAAATTCACATCATTTCATGATAAAAATACTCATCAAATTGGGTATAGAAGAAATATACCTCAACATAATAAAGGCCATATATGACCAGCCCTTAGCTGAAATCATACTCAATGGTATCATGCTTATTGAAAACTTTCCTTCTAAGATTCAAAACAAGGCAATGATCTAAATCTCACCAATTTTATCCAACATAGTACTAGAAATTCTAGCCAGAAAAATAATCTGGAAAAAGAAATAAAATTCATTCAAATAGGAAAGGAAGAAGTAAAATTTTCTTTGTTTGCAGATGATTTAATACACACAAAAATATTTCAAATTCCACCAAAAAATTGTTAGAACTAATCAATGAATTCAGAAAAGTTGCAGGATAGAAAATCAATGTACAGCAATCAATTGTTATATACACTAACAATGAAATATATGAAAAGAAACTTTTAAAATGTTCCATTCACAATAACATAAAAAATAAAATATTTTGAAATAAATCCAACCAAGTAAGTAAATAATTGTCTACTGAAAACCGTAAAACATTGATGAAAGGAATTGAAGAACATACAAACAAATGGATAGATATTCTCTGTTCATGGGGATCAGAGAGATTAAAATGTTTTAAATGTCAATTCTGTCATCTGTAGATTGTCATCTCTAGATTATTAGTAATCCTTATCTATCCCACAGGCATCTATAGATTATTTGTAATCCTTACCAAAATTTCAATGGCATTTTTCACAAGTAGAAAAAAAATACAAAATTTTATGGAATGAAAAAAAAACTCTGAATAGCCAAAGCAATCCTGAAAAAGAACAAAACTAGCAGTAACACACTTCCTGATTTGAAGCTACACTACAAAACAATAGCATCAAAAGAGTATGTTACTGGCATAAAAATAAGCACATAGATAAATGTAACAGAATCAAGATCCTAGAAATAAACCTCTGTATATACAGTCAACTATTTGTCAAGGGACCCAAGAGTCTTTCTCAGTGTAAAAAAGATATTCTCTTCAATAAATGTTTTTGGGAAAAGTGGATAATTAAATGAAAAAGAATAGAATTGGACCCATATCTTATACAACTTACAAAAAAATAACTCAAATCGATTAAAGACTTAATAAATAAGACCTGAAACTCTAAAACTCCTAGAAGAAAGCATAGCAAAAAAGCTTCTTGACATTACTCTTGTCAGGGTTTTGTTCTGTTTTTGTTTTTTGGATATGACATCAAAGCACAAAAGCAAAAATTAGAAAGACTGAATCAAACTAGGAGACAAGATGGGGGAGGATTGGGAGACCCTATTTCAACTGGCCCACTGAATTGAGCTAGATATCTACCAGAACACTCTGAACACCCATGAAATCAGCCTGAGATATAAGATTATACACTTCTGGATCTCACGGAGGCAGAGAATCATCAGTGGAGAAGTACAGAGGAGTTGGAAGTATGTGGACTGAAAATGGAGGATAAACAGAAGGGGGGAGGGAGTCACCAGAAGCTAGACATTGGAAAGTAATACCCCAATACAAAAGTGCCCTGCACTTGGAGACAAGCAATAGCTTGGAGACTGGTGGCTGCGAGACCCAAAGGGATGATAACAGTACTCAAACAGAACAAAGGGACTTAAGGGACAATTTTTGGGAGTGGGCTGCCACAGGTACAGACTTAAGCCCACAGTTCCACGATGGCTGCCGCCACTGTCCACATCTGTGCCTGGGAAGACCTGGTGCAGACTCAAGTCAGTAGTCCCTGTGACTGGCGGCTACCCCAGCCACCACAGCCACCTCTGCTGACTCCAACATCAAGGCTGAGGGGACCTGACATGGGCATGAGTCAGGGTTACCAGGAATGACAGGTGTCAGGACCGGACTTGCCTAGATCAATATCACTTTCAGTTTTGGTGACACAGGGGTACAGAGACAAGCTTCAATGTAGTCTTTTATTCTCTATTCAATAGTACCTCTATATAAATACCAGTTTTAATTTCCCTGTATCTCTGGAAAGTTGAGTCCTCTAACAAAGATAACAAGATACACCCAGGAAGAACTGAAATACCCTTCCTCGCCCACATCAAGGAATTATGACAACCTTCCTGTCACCACCCTTCTTTTTATTTTGTGTTTTTATTTTTTTCTTTTTCTTTTGTCAGTCTTTCCATTTGTTTGTTTGTTTTTGTACATTATAAATCTCACTTCCTGGGGCTCATTTTGACTGGGTTGTTTTCTTTTACTTTCTCTTTTTTTCTTTTTCATTTCTTTCTGGTGGTGACTTCAATTACCCAAAACTTTCCAGGGTACTCCTTGTCTGGATTGTAGTTGATATTTTCAGCTACACATCCCCTCAATCACCTCTCACCAAAAGGACTAGGAGAAGGAACCCCGAACACAGTAAAAATTCAGAGACTGTGACCTCTACCACAGAAATGGATATGGATATAAGCAAGATGTTGGAAATAGAATTCGGGGTAACAGTTATCCAGACAATAGCTAGGTTATAGAAAACCATTAGTGGCAACATAGATTTTCTAAGGGCTGAAATGAAAGCTGATCTGGAAGAATTTAAAAATGCTATCAATGAGATCCAATCAAATCTAGATACTCTAACAGCTAGGGTAAATGAGGCAGAAGATGGAATTAGTGACCTAAAAGACAAACTGATAGAAAAGAAGGATCAGGAGGAGGCCTCAAACAAACATCTTAGAAGCCATGAAAACAGAATTTGAGAAATAAATGATGTCATGATACATTCTAATGTCAGAATTATTGGGATCCCTGAGGGGGTGGAGAGAGAGAAAGAGGACTAGAAGATATAGTTGAGCAAATCCTAGCTAAGAATTTTCCTAATCTGGGGAATTAAACAAGTGTTCATATCCTAGAGGCAGAGAGGACACCTCCCAAGATCAACAAGGGTAGAGCAGCCTACCAGCATCTGATAGTGAAATTCATGAATCCTAAAACCAGAAAAAATATCTTAAGGGTATCTAGGGAGGAGAGATTCCTTACCTAAAGAGGGAGGAACATCAGAATAAAGGTCAGACCTATCCACAGAAACCTGGCAAGCCAGAAAGTGCTGGCAAGACGTATTCAGGGCACTAAATGAGAAGAACATGCATGCAAGAATACTTTATCCAGCCAGGCTGACATTCAGAATGAATGGAGAGATAAAGAGCTTCGAAGACCAGCAAACACTAAAAGAATATGTGACCACCAAGCCAGGGCTGCAAGAAATATTAAGGGGGTTTCTATAAAAGAAGAAAGACCCCAAGAGTGATATAGAACAGAAATTTACAGAGACAATCTATAGATACAAGGACTTCATAGACATGATGACAATAAAAACTTTTCTTTCAATAATCACTCCCAATAGGAACTGCCTAAATGCTCCTATAAAATGGTATAGGGTTGCAGATTGGATAAAAAGACAGGACCCATCCATATGCTGTCTACAAGAGACACATTTTGAACATAAAGATACATCCAGACTAAAAGTGAAGGGATAGAGAACCATGTTTCAAGCCAAAAGGCCTCAAAAGAAAGCTGGGGTAGTCATTCCCACATCAGATATATTAGATTTTAAGCTAAAGACTGAAGTCAGAGTTACAGGGCACTACCTTTCTTAAAAGGTCTATCCAACAAGAATATTAACAATTTTAAATATCTATCCCCCAACATGGGACCAGCAAACTACATAAGCTAACTCTTAATCAAAATAAAGATTCATATTGATAAGAATACGTTAATTGTAGGGGTTCTTAACATGCCACCCTCAGCAATAGACAGATCATCTAAGCAGAAAATCAACAAAAAACCCAAGAGCTTTGAATGACACATTAGACCAGATGGACCTCATAGATACATATAGAACATTCCACCCTAAAACAACAGAATATGCATTCTTCTTGAGCACACATGGAACATTCTCCAGAATAGACCACATACTTGGTCACAAATCAGGGCTCAACCAATATAAAAAAAACTGAGATTATTCCTTGCATATTCCCAGACCACAGTGCTTTAAAACTGGAACTCAACCACAAGAAAAAACTTGGAAGGAATTCAAACACTTGGAAACTAAAGGCCATCCTGCTCAAGAATGTTTGGATCAACCAGGAAATCAAAGAAGAACTTAAACAATTCATGGAAACCCATGAGAATGAAGACACATTGGTCCAAAACCTATGGGATATGGCAAATGCGGTCTTAAGGGGGAAATACATAGCCATCCAAGCCTCACTCAAAAAAATGGAAAGATCCCGAATACACCAGCTCTCCTTACACCTTAAGGAACCAGAGAATCATCAACAAATTAGGCCTACCCCATGCACGAGAAGGGAGCAGAGATCGATGAATGAGAAACCAAAGATACGGTAGAACACATCAATGAAACAAGAAGCTGGTTTTTTGAAAGAATTAATAAGATTGATAAACCACTGGCTAGACCAATCCAAAAGAAAAGAGAGAGGACTCAAATTAATAAAGTTACGAATGAAAGGAGACAAATCGCGACTAATACCAAGGGAATAGAAAGAATTATCAGAAGTATTATCAACAGCTATTTGCCAATAAGTTAAGCAACCTAGAAGAGATGGATGCATTCCTGGAAACCTATAAACTTCCAAGACTGAAACAGGAAGAAATTGACAACCTGAATAGACCAATATCTACTAATGAGATTGAAGCAGTGATCAAAAATCTCCCAAAAAACAAGAGTCCAGGACCTGACAGATTCCCTGGGGAATTCTACCAAACATTCAAAGAAGAAATAATACCTATTCTTCTGAAGTTGTTTCAAAAAATAAAAACAGAAGGAAAACCTTCAGACTCTTTCTACGATGCCAGCATTACCTTGATCCCCAAAGGATGCAAAGACCCCATTAAAGAGGAGAATTTCAGACCAATATCCCTGATGAATATGGATGCCAAGATTCTCAACAAGATCCTAGCTAATAGGATCTAACAATACATTAAAAAGATTATCCACCATAACCAGGTGGGATTTATCCCTGGGATGCAAGAGTAGTTCAACATTCGTAAATCAATCAATGTGATAGAACAAATGAATAAGAGAAGAAAGAAGAACCACACAGCCCTCTCAATTGATGCAGAAAAAGCATTTGACAAAATACAGCATCTTTTCTTGATTAAATTCTTCAGAGTATAGAGATAGAAGGACCATTCCTCAACTTCATAAAATCCATCTATGAAAAACCCATAGTGAATATCATTCTCAATGGGGAAAAGCTGAGAGCCTTCCCATTGAGATCAGGAACATAGCAGGGATGCCCACTCACCACTGTTTTTCAACATTGTACTAGAAGTCCTAGCAACAACAATCAGAAAATAGAAAGAAATAAAGGTATTCAAATTGGTGAAAAAGAAGTCAAACTCTCTCTTCACAGATGACATGATACTTTATGTGGAAAATCCAAAAGTTTCCACCCTCAAATTACTAGGACTCATACAGCAATTCAGTAATGTGGCAGGATACAAAATCAATGCACAGAAATCAATTGCTTTCTTATACCCTAACAATGATACTGTACAAAGGGAAGTTGGAGAATCAATTCCATTTACAGTAGCACCAGAAACCATAAGATACCTTGGAATAAACCTAACCAAAGAAGTAAAAGATCTATGCTCGAGGAACTACAGAACACTCATGAAAGAAATTGAAGAAGATACAAAAAGATAGAAAAGCATTCCATGCTCATGGATCAGAAGAATAAACATTGTTAAAATGTCTATGCTGCCCAGAGAAATCAATACTTTCAATGCCTTCTCGATCAAAATACCATCAGCATTTTTCAAAGTGTTGGAACTAACAATCCTAAAATTTGTATAGAAACAGAAAAGACCCCAAATAGCTAAGGAAATGTTGAAAAAGAAAAACAAACCTGGGGGCATCATGTTGGTGATTTCAAGCTTTACTACAAAGCTGTGATCACCAAGACAGCATGGTACTGGCACAAAACAGACCCACAGAATAGAGAGCCCAGATATGGACCCTCAACTCTATGGTCAAATAACAAAGCAGGAAAAAATATCCAGTGGAAAAAAGACAGTCTCTTCAAGAAATGGTGCTTGGAAAATTGGACAGCTATATACAGAAGAATGAATCTTGACCATTCTCTTACACCATACAGATAAACTAAAGTGGATGAAAGACCTCAAGTGAGACAGGAATCCATCAAAATCCTAGAGGAGAACATAGGGAGTAACCTCTTTGACATCGGCCATAGCAACTTCTTTCAGGGTACATCTCCGAAGACAAAGGAAACAAAAGCGAAAATGAACTTTTGGGAATTCATCAAGATAAAAATCTTCTCCACAGTAAATAAAAGAGTCAACAAAGCAAAGAGGCAACCCATGGAATGGTAGAAGATATTCATAAATGACACCACAGACAAAGGGCTGATATCTAAGATCTTAAAGAATTTCTCAAACTCAACACCCCAAAAACAGATAATCAAGTAAAAAATGGGCAGAAGACATGAACAGACACTTCTCCAATGAAGACATACAAATGGCTAACAGACCCATGAAAAAGTGTTCATCATCATTAGCCATCAGGGAAATTCAAATCAAAACCACATTGATATACCACCTTACAGCAGTTAGAATGGCCAAAATCAACAGAACAGGAAGCAACAAGTGTTGGAGAGGATGTGGAGAAAGGGGAACCCAATTACACTGTTGGTGGGAATGCAAGTTGGTGCAGCCGCTTTGAAAAACAGTGTGAAGTTTCCTCAAAAAAGTTAAAATAAAGCTACCCTCCCACCTGGCAATTGCACTATTGGGTATTTACCCCAACGATACTGATGAAGTGAAGAGAAATTCCATGTGTACCCCAATATTCATAGCAGCAATGTCCACCATAGCCAAATTGTGGAAAGAGCCAAGATGCCCTTCAACAGAGAAATGGATAAAAAAGTTTTGCTCCATATAGACAATGGAATATTACTCAGCCATAAGAAAGGATGAATACCCAACTTTTGCATCAATATGGATGGGGCTGGAGGAGATTATGCCGAGTGAAATAAGTCAAGCAGAGAAAGTCAATAATCATATGGTGTCACTTACTAGTGGAACATAAAGAATAGCATGGAGAACATTAGGAGAAGGAAGGGAAAAGTGAAGGGGGGAAATCAGTGGGGGAGATGGACCATGAGAGACTGTGGACTCTGAGAAACAAACTGAGGGTTTTAGAGGGGTGGGAGTGGAGGTGACGGGTATTAAGGAGAGCATGTATTGCATGGAGCACTGGGTGTTTTACGTAAACAATGAATCTTGGAAAAGTACATTTAAAAAAAAGAAGTATACATCGAACTAAAAAGCTTCTGAACAGAAAAAAAAGAATCACCAAAATATAAAGGCAACCAATGGAATGGGTTTGATTAGAAGTTAATATATACCATATGTAAGAGACTCATAATACTCATTAGAAAAAAACAGTTTGATTAAAAATGGGGAAAGAAATAGGCTTTTTTTTTCCAAAGAAAGCATATGAATAGCTAACAGGTGCATGAAGATATGTTCAACATCATTAATTATCAGGGAAATGTAGATCAAAACCACAATGAGATGTCACCTCACACCTCTTAGAATGACAATTATCAAAAAGACAAGAGACAACAAATTTTCATGAGGATGTGGGAAAAAATGGATGTTTATGTACTTGATGAGAATGTAAATTGCTGGAAAACAGTATGAAGATTCCTCAAAAAATTAAAATAGAACTACCATATGATCTAGCAATTCTACTTCTGGGTAAGTATCTGAAGAAAATGCAAACAAGATATTGAAGTGATATCTGCACTTCATGTTCATTGCAGCATTATTTACAATAGCCATAATATAGAAATAACTTACATGACCATCAGTGAAGGAATGAATAAAGAAGATCTACAATAGAATATCATGCACTCATTAGAAAGTGGAAATCCTGACACTTGCAACAACATGGGTGGAACTTGAGAGCATTATGCTAATTAAAATAAGTTACATAGACAAACACTGTGTGATACCACTTATATGTGGACTCTAAATTAAGGTCCACTCTCATAGAAACAGAGAGTAGACTGGTGGTTACCAGGTAGTTAAATTTTTTCGCCATAAAAAAAAAAAACAACGATAATTATGTAATGTAATGGAGGTGTTAGTTAACACTATGGTAGTAATCAGTTTGCAATAAGTAAATGTATCAAGTCAATATGTTGTACATCTTAAACTTACATAATGCTATTTGTCAATTATATCTCAATACAACTGGAATAAACTGTCTCCAGACATTGCTAAGTTGAGTTAAAATTATCGACACTAAGACTGAATGGGTTAAATGATCCAGTCCTAGCCTTGTATTGTCCCTTGTGGGAACAGAATGGTTTTTACTGAATTTCAAATTAAAGCATGATGACATTGAAATGTTGTGGACTGATCTTATTCTTTATATTTAAGAAGACCCTTGAGAGAATTCTTTTATGTAGAATCAGGAATTGTGGTACTTCACCTCAGCAATTGATTTGTCTGCTTCATATGAACCCAATAATTGTGAGACTGGTTAGTTATATTTTAACTCATCCTTAGTGCATATATAAACCTTAAAGTGATGGATTTTTTGCATATGCCCCATTCTTAGCTGATATATTTTTTAAAGATTTTATTTATTTATTTGACACAGAGAGAGATCACAAATAGGCAAAGAGGCAAGCAGAGAGAGAGGAGGAAGCAGGCTCCCCACTGAGCAAAAAGCCTGATGTGGGCCTCGATCCCATGACCCGGAGATCATGACCTGAGCTGAAGGCAGAGGCTTTAACCCACTGAGCCACCCAGGTGCCCTTAGCTGATATTTTTTAAGCCTAATCTTCCTCAATCATTTTCAATTTTTCTTCTTATTCAAATTAATAATTCTTAAGAGTAAGGGCACAAAATGAAATAAGTGGTGTATTGAAAATTTAATTTTATCTTATGGAGTATTTCCCAGTTTTGGATCAAAAGAACAATGAAAGGTATCCTCCTTTCTGATTTGCATATATGCATCTCTCAATTGATCATAATTTCATACTGCAAACACATATGGTTAATCATCCAAACCATATTCTTGTCAAATGTAGCCTATGATGGTGATTTCTTTTTTTTCCTTTGTACTTTCTTTAAACTAGGAAATTACTATATACTGTAGTGAAAAAGTTATTCTTTTTCCAATGTTCCACACTTTTTTCTAAGACTAGCTTCTTTTTTGTTTGTTTAGTTTGTTGTTGTTGTTGTTGTTGTTGTTGTTGTTGTTGTTGTTGTTTTAGGAGGCAGATTCCTCCTTCCACAAAACAGCCATGTGGTTTAAATGGGGATTGTCAGTACTTAAATACTATGGATCAGATGAGGGATAGCATTTGACCAAGAGAAACAAATAAAAATCTTGGCCTGAAGCTAAGATGTTCATTCTTGTCTTGTGATGATGTAGTAAATTTTGTTCTTGGTAGGAGAAAGTTGTTCTTAGTAGGAAAGAAGACATGGGAAAGTCCTGCTTGGTGGTGATTGCATCCCTGTTTCTTCTTGGTCCCTAAGTCCAGCTCTACTCTTGCTTGTTCTATGGATAAAAAGGATACCTAAGTATGCCTTCTAAATGATTACCAGTGAAATATTAGACTTAATACTCAGGTATTTTACAGTTCAGCTGACCAGATAGTACATGAATGCTAACTTTTACAATACTGGCTATAACAAAATCCAACAAGTTTCAGAAATAACCACTGTGGGGGATTTCATTGAAGGTATTTCTTAAAGGGTCAATTAAGAATGGATAAGATTTAGAAAACTTAAAACTTTCAAAGAGACAGTGTGCATATTCTCTGTGTGAAGGAAGATGCAAGATCTAATGGGTATTACAAGATATTTAATAAAAGGCCTTAAAAGTCAAGCAGAAGCACCTGTAAATAGAAAGGTACTTGTTTGTGAAGAAAATGATTACATGATAGAAACATCATATGTATATATAACATATATAATATTCATTCTATATATATTCATTATATTCATTCTATATATATAATATATTCATTTGTTTCATGTTCTGTTCT
This sequence comes from Ailurus styani, assembly GCA_002007465.1. Lineage (NCBI taxonomy): Eukaryota > Metazoa > Chordata > Mammalia > Carnivora > Ailuridae > Ailurus > Ailurus styani. The sequence goes on along the minus strand of LNAC01000525.1, from coordinate 675,587 downwards.
TTACTGTCTTTGAATTTTTGTATTTTCTATTTAACTCTCTTGAATTCACTAATCTTGTATTCTGCTGTGACTGAATTGCTTTTAAGCCCATAACAATAAGTTCTTTTTTTTCTTTTTTCAAAGATTTTATTTATTTATTTGAGGGAGAGAGGATGAGCAGGTGGAGGGAGAGGGAGAAGCAGGAGCCTGATAGAGGACTCGATCCCAGGACTCCGGGATCATGACCTGAGTGGAAGGCAGGTGCTTAACTGACTGAGCCACCCAGGTGCACCACCATACCAATAGGTTCTCAATAAGTTCTTAAGAATATGTATTTTATTTCTGTTTTACAATGTTCATTCAATTACTTTTTAGACTCAAATTCTTTGTTGAAAATTTTAACAGAGGAAGGAAAGCTTCCAAATTCATTCTATGAGACCAGCATTATCCAGAGACCAACCCGGATAAAGACAGTACCCCCAAAAAATGTATAATAATCGAATAGTTGGAATATCTGTGGGTCTGTTCTTGTGTTTTTTTTTCTCTATTTTCATTGTTCATGTAGCCTCGTTTGTTGTTGTTCTATATTTATTGCATTTATTATCTTGAGTTTTATCCTTCTCTTTATTCTCACACAATGTTTTTTAAGTTTCCAGTGCTCTCCCATCTGATTTGGTGTTTTCTCCATAATTTAGGCTTACATTTAGTCATGGGATTTTCTTTGGCCATGTTGGTAAAATGGCACAGAGGTTTTAAAAAGTGCCTATAAGTTTCTTTTGCCCCTATTGCTCATCTGCCTTTGCCATAAAAAATGAGCACACAGCTTGCTGTAAGGTGAGATTTATGGTTTAGGGCCAAACTATCTAAGTTATTCCAGCCAAATCAGACACTACCTGGCCAACTGCTAGTCAGGAAAGACTCCAAGAATTGCCCATTTGAGGTCAGTCTAATTCACTGATTTTAGAATTGTGGTCTAAGTAAATGGTTATGGACTTAGAGTTGAATAGTTATTTATTATATAGCATTATGGTGCCAGTGGAGAACTGATACACTTAATAGACTCAGTAACTTTTAATTATATGCTAAACGTTATGTACACAAATTTTTAGAAGCTTCAGATGATGTTTTGTTTCACCAGAGTAAGTTAACACTTTACTGTGCTAGTCAGAGATTGGGAGCTCATTGTCTTAATTCAGTCATGAATTTAGCTGGACCAAGGCTAGGTTCAAGTTTTAGTAAAATGTTGTCTCTTGTTTTTCCCTATCCCCAAAAGCATAGCTTCTCAGGGTTTTTACTTTAAAAATATGGTATATTTTTGTCTCCTCAGTACCTAGAAATTGCAGGAATTTCTGCTTTGCTTCTCAGGGGTTTTTTACTTATGCCTCCCTTCCCAAACATCTTCAGAATGTAGCAAATGCCTTAAAGGGGAGAGCTGCTGTGAATGTAAAGCCCCTCAAATCTCTAATTTTGTCATTCTGCTCTATACAACCATCAAAGGCTACTTTTTAATTTCTTCCAACAGTGTTCTTGTGGAGAGTCAAAGCATCTAGTAATGCCCATATCATCAAAGCCCTGAGGAAAAAGTGAGTGGAGATTTTCACTTTTAATTCACTACTCCAGGAAGGACTTTCAACTCTCACTTACTGTTCTTAGAGTGCCCCCCCACCCACTGAAGGGCTTTGTCTCCTAAGCTTTGTGAGACTTTACACTCTCAAGCTATCATGACTTAACTGTTTAGCCATCAACCCTGCTTCAAACTTCAGCAAATGTTTCAAGGCAGAAGCCAAACATGCGTCGTGTGCTTGAGAATTCTCTCACTTCTAAATTTGTCACCTAGCTCCGTGTGATTGTCAAAAGTTGTGCTAGGTTCTCTGTTCCCTAGAGCATCTTCAACCTGTGGCCTATACCCAGAATCAGCAAATACCCCACAGATCTTCAGTTCTTCTCTGAAAGCTTCTTTCTCCTTGGGGATTTTTCTCTTTTTAGTCTTGACTCAGTTCATTCTCTGATCCCTTCAAGGGGAAAATTTACAATCTCTAGCTTTTCTGCTAATTCTCAATGGGCACATTGGTCTGCTCTGAACATTACCATACATAAAAATGGAAATCCAGTCCAGGACATTTATAGGAGTAAATTGAATCAATTTCTAAAGTGAACTTTTTATGCGCAGAGATAGCTTAGCTGGGTAGATGCTCAAGTAATCTTTCATGTTATTATTAATATGGACTAAAATATCAAGTTACTTATGGAAACTGAAAAAATCAATAAAAACTTCCTTACACCTTGAAACAATCTAGATGAATAACATAATTTAAGAATAAGAAATCTCTTAAAGCAAGTTAATACTGTGGAAGGGAATAGTATATAATGGCTGCTTAATATGATTTAGGTAGGAACAGTTTTTTAACTAGATTATTTAACTGAGAAGAAAATAACAGTGTGTGGAGAAAACAACTGGAAAAAAAGAATGGGTTGAGAGAGAAAAGTTTTGGTCAATTCCTTTTTATCAGTATGTTGAGTATGAGACATAAATGCTCTGGCTACCCATTGTTCAGGTCCAATTTCCTTTCTGAGTGTCCTGGAAACTTTTTTTACAATTGATGAACATTAAGAAAGCAAGAAACTTTATTTTTTGATTTAGAAACAAAAATCTCATACTGTTTGAATAATATCACTCATTGGGTTTCCTCTTTGCATCTTCCGGTTACATCCTGCATGCCATTACTAGTGATTGCTAGTGTGATGTCATGGTTTTGCTATTGCTGTTTTGTTCATTCTTGGGTTCCACTTCTGAAACTAATCCCTAACTTGGATAACATCAGTCTGATATCACAGGATTTGGGGGCTAAATAACCATTCTATGCAATTTTTATTTTTAGTCACCATCATCTTTTTCATAAAGGAACAAACTTTTTTTTATCCATGTGACATTAGCCAAAAACCAAGACCAATTAAATCTGAAGCATGTTCAGAATTGCAACATATTTAATGGTTTAGCAGGGCTGTATTGATAGGAAGACAGAACACTGTCATCTAAGTCCAGAATTTGTAGTCCTGGACACATTCCAGAATCTCATAAAACCTCAGTTTCCTTAAATAGTAAGTTGTGAAGTTGTGATGGAAAGATTTAAATAAAATAACACAGACAAAAATATGCTATGCTGTTAAGCTTATCTGGACTAAAAATAATATAAATTAAAATATCAAAATATTAGTTTAGCTCATTTCTACATGCAAATAAGACTACACTCATCTACATCAGCAGAAAATCATGAGCTTGACTAGTTTACTGGTTTGATTGGACCAGGAGTGGAAGCCATTTTTAGGAGCAGGTGGGACAAATTAACATTATAGTTGTCTATTCATTTTTTTATTATTATTTTTTATTTTTTTTAATTATTTGCCCCAGGGGTACAGGTCTAAGAATCAACAGGTTTACACCTTTCACAGCATTTACCAAAGCCCAAACCCTCCCCAATGTCCATAACCCAACCACCCTCTCCCTATCCTCCCACCCCCCAGTAACCCTCAGTTTGTTTTGTGAGATTAGGAGTCTCTAATGGTTTGTCTATTCAGCCTAATTACAAATTATCTTAAAAAATATCAATTGTAGTGATGCCTGAGTAACACAGTAGGTTAAGCATCTGAGACTTGGTTTCAACTCAGGCCATGATCTCAAGGTTGTGATATTGAGCACTGTGTTTTAAAAGAAAAGAAAATATCCATCACAAAATAGAAATTTTAATTTTAGTTCAGAAATTTAATTTTTAAAGAAGACTTATTTATTTGAGAGAGAGAAAGAGCGAGCACGGGAAGGAGACAGGAGGGACAGAGGGAGAGATATTCTTAACTGGACTCTGATGTGCACAGACCCTGGTGTGGGGTGATCTCACGACCTTGAGATGACAACCTCAGCCAAAACTGAGAATCAGTTGCTTACCCTACTGTGCTACCCAGGTGCCCCCAGAAATTTATTTTTTTTAATTCTTTTGGAAGAATAAAAGAATGTAAAATACCCAATCAAATTGGTAATTGAAGCCAAGTGGCCTGTTGGCTGATAGATACTCATGCTGCTTCATGAGCCACATAAATCACAAAGTTTTATCAAATGCTGACACTTAAACAGAAACATAAATATTCCTGCAGAATTGTAAAATATGACATATTTAAAAATATAATTTTCAGAGGCCCCGGGTTAATTAATTGTCTGCCTTTGGCTCAGATCATGATCCCGGGGTTCTAGGATCAAGCCCCAGTTTGGGCTCCCTGCTCAGAGAGGTGCCTGCTTCTCCCCACCCCCTGACCCTCCCTTTTGTTGATCCACTCTCTCTCTCTCTCTCTCTCAAATAAATAAATAAAATCCTTTAAAAGATAAAAAAATACAATTTTCACTTGTTCCTGTGAAATATGAATACATTAGGTTGAAAATCTGCAGGCAGTGGTACAGTACATACTTTAAAATATTAAAAATTGTATTTTTACAAATGAATTATCTATAGAAGTGACTTAAGCATATATATAGTTTAAATATATAATCATACTTATTTCATTGCATATAGAACACCCCGCCAACTAAACATTTATTTTTTAGGACCTGGAGAAATAAGATGAAAAAGATCTGGCGCCAATATATAAGAGTTTATAGTCTTGTGTGATAAGTAAACATATAAGTAAATAAGTTAAACAAATGTGATAGGGGAATTGGGGTCCTATAAGATGAGTTAAGCCTGCAAAGAAGGGGAACTCTTCTCCCTGTCTGACCATAGAAAGCATACAGTAGAAGTGAAGGCATAATAGGCTTCTAGGGTAAAAGGATACCTGTGTTTGATAAATAAAGAGGGTTTTGCCCTGGCAAGGGGTTAGGGAGAGAAGTATTGAATTGCACAACTGTAGTGTATTCAGAAGAGAAGAGTAAAAGATGATGATAAACAAGCAGAGACCAAGATCAAAAGGCTTCTGTCTAAACATAAACTTTTTAGAAACTTGAGCATGAAAGTTGATAGGTCCTTTTTTTTGTAACAATCCCAAATTGAAAATAACCAAAATGCCCATCAGCAACTAAATGTATAAACATATGGTGGTATATCTGTACTCAACATCAAAGAGAATTCTGTATTGAAACATTCAACAACTTGAATGAATCTCAAAATAATTACTGAGTGAAAGGAACAAAACACAAATGATGATACTCTATATGATTCCATGTACACAAAGTTGTAGAAAAACCTACAATTTCAGAAAACAGATCCAAGGATGTCTATGAATGGGCAGGTGGAATGTTGAAGGTAGGGAGGTAGAGGAAGAGAAAGACTCAAAGGGGCAAAAGGAAATTTTTTAAGGTGATCATTATCCTGATTGTGATGATGGTTCCTTGGGCTTACACTTCTATCAGAACTCAAGTTGTACAATTTAAGTACCTACTGGTTATTGTATATCGGTAATACCTCAGTAAAGCTGAAAAAAATCTCTAGACATAGGGAACTGTAAATGATTTAATAAAGAAGATAACATGCCCAATTTTATATTTTAGGAGATTGTGATATATCTCTGGTTTCTGATTTAGAGAATGAAAACTGGTCAAATGATGACAACTGTAAACCTATTCTATTCCTTTCTATAGCAAAAACTGCCTGATTTTCATACTAGAGATTAATTATCTGATTTATCCATGAGTAAGGCAACTTCAGACTACCAGACTGACTAGTTTTTGGACAGGCTTAGTGTTTCACAAACATGAGATTGATTAGTTTATGTCTACAGAAGTTGCATTTGTTGTTCCTTTCTGCCACTGTGGACATTATTGGTTGCATTTTATCTCGCAGTTTACAGCACTGTGCTTGCACTGTGCTAGGAACTAGAGATTTAAAATATCTAAGGTGTAGTTTATACCATTAGAGATCACTGTCCAGTTAGCTTATAAAGATATCTTCCTATTTTAGAGAGAAAAATTATAAATTTCATTGACTGCTTACTAAGTACATTTTATGTCTTATATCCCTTAATCCTCACAATGCTATAAGGACTGTATCTTTATTACCCCTATTTTACAGAAGAAGAAGCAGGCTTAAAGAATCTTCATAGTTAGTTCCTGAGTATGTCTAGATGAAATAGACTCTATTTGAGCCTGACAACATAATTGTGGAGTCCATGATTTCTTAACTTCTTTTCTTTAGTTTTTTGGCAGCTCAACAATTTTCTTAAAGAAATTTGTATTTTCAGAGTAGTGTTATGAATGACGTTATTAATGCATTTATGTATTTTGTTTCTATAAACAGAACACCTTACCATAGGTGAATTAGAGCAGAAATGGGACTAGAAATTGAAAATTTTGCCATGTTTTATCCCAGCGATTTCTTCATGCTTGCATTTTGAACCAAGAACTGTGATGATGCATTAAGCTGGTACCTGCACATGACAGGGTGAGATTTAGAATCCCTGAGGTGAAACTACGAAAGAGTGTTAGTTTATTCACCACCAGATCTAAATAAACAGATGAACAAAATAAGCTGTGAGGTATTTTTGATACTCTTTTTCTGTTTTTGTGGAAGATAGAGAAAATTTTAGAATAAATTAAAGTAATTTTTTTATAGATAACATCTATTCAAATGTCTTTCTGCACATTTCTATGCATATATGTAGTTCAAAATCAAAATCATTTGTGTAGTTCCTATTCTTTCATTATAAAATAAAGTATTTAAAAAATGAAAGTATTTGTCTGCTTACTCTGTTAAATTATAAAATGGGTGACCATAAGAGACTCCTAATCTCACAAAACAAACTGAGGGTTACTGGGGGGTGGGAGGGTAGGGATAGGGTGGATGGGTTATGGACATTGGGGAGGGTTTGTGCTTTGGTGAGTGCTGTGAAAGATGTAAGCCTGATGATTCACAGAACTGTACCCCTTGGGCAAAGAATAAAAATAAAATTAAAAAAATAAAATAAAATGGGTGATTCATTTTACCTTTAAGTATATGAAAAGGTAGAACTATGAATACCTCTGTGTCACTTGCTACACACAGGTTTATTTATTGATGTATTTAACTGTTATTGGCCATCCTGGAATCTGTTTTCCCTCTTTCTTTCTTTCTTTTTTTTTTTTTACTAAGTTGAGGAGAGGTTTGGCCTTTTCTTGGAATCTAAATGCCATTCTCACACCTATTAATACTGCAGTGGTTTGGAATAAGAGAAATTCTTGTCTCATAAATTTTTAAAAATAGTTCTCTTATAATACTCAATATTGAGAAGGGCTGGACACTCCTCACATCATGCTGTGAAAAAAGAATGCCTTTGCATCTTTGATAGAATAAAATTGATGATATACACTGAAAACACTACAGTTGTTCAGATGCCTAACATAGCAATTCAACTTACATAAGTATACCTAATGAAAATGACCAGAAAAACTGCCACAGGTTTATGTATATGATAAATGTTAATATTAACTATGATGATGAAAACTTGAAAAAAATCCTACATGTCCTGCTATAGGAAGATCTCTAAATTATGAAACAATCATAGTGTGAATATTATTTAGTTGTTAAATATGTATGTTTAATAAATATTTAATAACTTGAGAAATGCTCATAGTACACAGTGAGGTGGGAAATGATACATATTAAAGTATTCTGACAAACTGTTCAAACTTTAAGAAAACTTATTTTCTTGGGATCCCTGGGTGGCTCAGAAGGGTCAGCATCTGCCTTCATCTTAAGTCATGATCCCAGGATCCTGGGATCAAGTCCCACATCAGGTTCTTTGCTCAACAGGGATCCCGCTTCTCCCTCTGCCTGTTTCTCGCCCTGCTTGTGCTCTCTTTCTCTCTCCCTCTCTCTGACAAATAAATAAAATTTTAAAAAAAGAAATTTTATTTTCTTTATGAATTTATACACTTAAAACTATTTTAAGTTATTATATTTTATAATAACATTTTAAATTTGTTTTTTCTATGGGATTGGAGATGGTTTTTAATTTCCCTTTCTGATTTAATGTTTGTCTCCACTCAATATTATATACTGTGTGTGCACTCTTTTAAATTGGGAAAGAGCTTATTTCTATACCAGGTGTCCATGTCTGGGTTTATGGCTTGCTTTCTTCTCTCAGGCCTAATGCTGCCTTTAGTGGAGCTTCCCACTCAAAGCTTATTCTCTTTTTGTTCTTGTAGAAAGAGGTGTATAATAAAATCCTTTGGGATGTTTTCTTTGGGGAGGCAGAAAAGAAAATATTAGTAGTCAATTGTGGAAAACATTGCTCCAGCTGACTTTAAAACTTCTTAATTGTATTCAAGAACCACAGATTAAGAGTAGCAGCAAGAGTAGGAGACTGATTATCTTCAGGTCCCAGGAATTCACCCAGATAGCTATCAAACTATTCTGAACACCTACACATTCTACTGGAGATCGAAGAGAAGAAGAGCAGCAATTCTAGGAACAGAAAATTGACTGCTTTCTGGAAGGTAGGACGTGTGGAGAAGTGAATCTGAGGGGACGGGAAGATAGACCCGGGGGAGGGGCAAGCTGCCAGCAAGGGAGCAAGCAGCGGAGCACAGACTCGGAACTGTTAGAAGTCGGCTCCACTGAGGGACGTTGCCCCAGAGAACTAGCAGGGGGTGAAGCCCCTGCAGGGACAGTGTGGTCTCAGGACCCACGGGGACACAAAAAGACCAGAGGTGTCTCAGCGTGACCGAGCTCCCAGGTATCAGAGAGAAGCCGATGGGAGAGACAGAGCTGAGCTGAGGTGTCTCTCATCTCGGTAATACCTTGGGCTGTGATCTGAAGCACAGCCGGGCCACTGCTCTGTGAGCGGGGACCCCACCGGCGGAAGAACCCTTCTTCCTCCTCCTGGAGGAGCAGCGCGGAAGTGGCTGCAGGAATCTGCCATGTTCAGAGATTCTAAACGGGGCTGCGCCAGAGATAGAGACACTCGGTCACAGGCAGGGTGAGCTTGGAGAGCGGCTGGAGACAAGGAGACGGAAGGGACTGCTTTTCTCTGAGGCACAATGAAGACTGAGGTCCCCAGCTCTCAGCTCCTCCGGGTCGGAGACTGGGAGCTGCCATTTTCAGTCCCGTCCTCCAACGAGGTATGGAAAATGTTCAGGGAACAAAAGCTCCGGAGAGTGAAACCAAGCTGATTACTTAGCCTGGCCCCTGGCAAGGGCAGTGGGAATCCGCCTCGGGCAGAGAGACTTGAGAATCATAGCAACAGGCCCCTCCCCCAGAAGAACAGAAAAAAAAAATATCCAGTCAAAGTCAAGTTCAAGATTGCTGAGAATTGTGGAACTCCAGATCTAGGGGAAAGCAACGCAGAGAATTCATGGCTTTTCCCCCATGATTCTTCAGTCGTTCAAAGTTAAATTCATTAAATTATTTTTTCTTTGAATTTTTTTCTTACTTTTTTCTTTGAAAATTTTCCCTTTCCTATTTTAACGTTCTTAACTCTTATATCTTATCAACACTTTTTACTCTTTTTAAAATTTTCATTCTTAAAATAATATTTTATCCCTTCATTGTATTTAACCTTATTTTTTGTATACTTATAGGGTCTGTTCAATTCACCAGTCCAATAGATATAGATAGATAGATAGATAGAGATAGAGATAGAGATAGTGATAGAGTCATAGACAGACATAGATATAGAAACAGAAATAGATAATAGAGGTATAGGATTTGTTTTATTTATTTTTGTTTTGTTTTGTTTTTGTATGATTTTGTTTTTTTGTTTTTTTCCCCTCTTTCACTTCTCCCCAGGTCCAGGTCTCTTCTGAGTAGGTTAGTGTATATTTCTCTGGGGTCATTGCTACCCTTTAGTATTTAGTTCTCTCATCCATCTATTCCTATCTGTATAAAATGACAAGGTGGAAAAAAATCAACACAAAAAAAAGAACAAGAGGCAGTAATGATACCTAGGAACCTAATCAATGAGGACATTAATAATATGACAGAACTAGAGTTCAGAATGATGATTCTTAAGGTGCTGGGTGGGCTTGAAAAAATCATGGATGATGATAGGGAAGCCCTCACTAAAGAAATAAAAAGCCTTTCTGGAGAAATAAAAGAACTAAAATCTAACCAAGCTGAAATCAAAAAAAGCTATTAATGAGGTGCAATTGAAAATGGAGGCTCTTACTGCTAGGATAAATGAAGCAGAAGACAGAATTAGTGACTTAGAAGACAAAATGTCAGAGAAAAAATCAGANGATAAGTGATGCCATAAGACGAAACAATATTAGAATAATTGGGATCCCAGAAGAGGACGAGATTGAGAGAGGGCCAGAAGGTATATTGGAGCAGATCTTAATACAGAATTTCCCTAATCTGGCAAAGGGAACAAGCATCAAAATCCAGGAGGCACAGAGAAACCCCCTCAAAATCAATAAAAATAGGTCAACACCCCGTCATCTAATAGTAAAACTTACAACAAAGAGAAAATCCTGAAAGCACCTCAGGACAAGAGGTCTATAACACACAATGGTAGAAATATTAGACTGACAGCAGACCTATCCACAGAGTCCTGGAAGGCCAGAAGGAGCTGGCATGATATATTAAGAGCACTAAATGAGAAAAATATGCATCCAAGAATACTATATCCAGCTAGGCTGTCATTGGAAATAGAAGGAGAGATAAAAATCTTCCAGGACAAAAAAAAACTAAAGGAATTTGAAAACACCAAGCCGGCCCTACAGGAAATATTGAAAGGGGTCCTCTAAGCAAAGAGAAC
>LNAC01000525.1:646069-664837 GCA_002007465.1 Ailurus styani | reverse complement strand
TTACAGGCAATACAATAGCTCTAAATGCATATCTCTCAATAGTTACTCTGAATGTAAATGGAATAAAGACCACAACTAAAAGACACAGGGTATCAGAATGGATAAAAAAACAAGACCCATCGATATGCTGTCTACAAGAAACTCATCTTACACGCAAAGACACCTCCAGATTTAAAGTGAGGGGATGGAAAACAATTTACCATGCCAATGGACAGCAAAAGAAAGCTGGAGTGGCAATCCTTATATCAGATAAACTAGACTTTAAGGCAAAGAATATCATAAGAGATGAAGAAGGACACTATATCATACTAAAAGGATCTGTCCAACAAGAAGATCTAACAATCATAAATATCTATGCCCCTAACATGGGAGCAGCCATTTATATAAACCAATGAATGACAAAATCAAAGAAAGACATTGACAAGAATACAATATTAGTAGGGGACTTGAACACCCCCCTTACTGAAATGGACAGATCATCAAAGCAAAAGATCAACAAGGAAATAAAGGCTTTAAATGACACCCGGGACCAGTTGGACATGACAGATATATTCAGAACGTTCCAACCCCAAACAACAGAAGNCACATTCTTCTCCTAGTGAACATGGAACATTCTCCAGAATAGACCATATTCTGGGTCACAAATCAGGTCTCAAATCTACCAAAAGATTGGGATCATTCCCTGCATATTCTCAGACGCATAATGCTCTGAAACTAGAACTCAACCACAAAAGGAAAGTTGGAAAGACCTCAAATACATGGAGGCTAAAGAACACCCTACTCAAGAATGAATGGGTCAACCAGGAAATTAAAAAAGAATTTTAAAAAATCATGGAAACAAATGAAAATGAAAACACAACTAACTGTTCAATTTCTTTGGGACACACCAAAAGCAGTCCTGGAAAGTATATAGCAATACAAGCCTTTCTCAAGAAACAAGAAAGGTCTCAAGTACACAACCTAACTCTACACCTACAAAAGCTAGAGAAAGAACAGCAAAGAAAGCCTACACCCAACAGGAGAAGAGAAATCATAAAGATCAGAGCAGAAATCAATGAAATAGAAACCAAAAGAACAGTGGAACAAATCAACGGAACTAGGAGCTGGTTCTTTGAAAGAATTAATAAGATTGATAAACCCGTGGCCAGACTTTTCCAGAAGAAAAGAGAAAGGACTCAAATTAATAAAATCATGAATGGAAGAGGAGAGATCACAACTAACACCAAAGAAACACAAACAATTCTAAAAACATATTATGAGCAACTCTACACCAGCAAACTTGACAATCTGGAAGAAATAGATGTATTCTTAGAGAAATATGAACTACCGAAACTGAACCAGGAATAAATTGAAGACCCGGATAGACTCATAACCAGTAAGAAGATTGAATCAGTCATCAAAAATCTCCCAACAAACAAGAGCCCAGGGCCAGACGGCTTCGCAGGGGAATTCTACCAAACATTTAAAGAAGAATTAATACCTATTCTCCTGAAACTGTTCCAAAAAATAGAAATGGAAGGAAAACTTCCAAATTCCTTTTATGAGGCCAGCATTACCTTGATCCCCAAACCAGGCAAAGACCCCATCAAGAAGGAGAATTACAGACCAATATCTTTGATGAATACGGATGCAAAAATCCTCAACAAAATACTAGCCAATAGGATCCAGCAGCACATAAAAAGGATTATTCACCACGACCAAGTGGGATTTATTCCTGGGATGCAAGGTTGGTTCAACATTCGCAAATCAATCCATGTGATACAAGACATTAATAAAAGAAACAAGAAGAACCATATGATCGTCTCAATAGATGCTGAAAAATCATTTGACAAAGTACAGCACCCTTTCTTAATCAAAACTCTTCATAGTGTAGGCATAGAGGGTACATACCTCAATATCATCAAAGCCATCTATGAAAAACACACAGCAAATATCATTCTCAATGGAGAAAAACAGAGCTTTTCCCCTCTAAAGTCAGGAACACGGCAAGGCTGTCCACTATCACCACTGCTATTCAACATAGTACTAGAAGTCCTAGCCTCAGCAATCAGACAACAAAAAGAAATAAAAGGCATCCAAATCGGCAAGGAAGAGGTCAAACTCTCACTCTTTGCAGATGATATGATACTTTATGTGGAAAACCCAAAGGACTCCACTCCAAAACTGCTAGCACTCATACAGGAATTCAGTCAAGTGTCAGGATATAAAATCAATGCACAGAAATCAGTTGCATTTCTATATACCAACAACAAAACAGAAGAAAGAGAAATTAAAGAGTCAATCCCATTTACAATTGCACCCAAAACCATAAGATACCTAGGAATAAACCTAACCAAAGAGGCAAAGAATCTGTATTCAGAAAACTATAAAGTACTCATGAAAGAAATTGAGGAAGACACAAAGAAGTGGAAAAACATTCCATGCTCATGGATGGGTAGAATAAATATTGTGAAAATGTCTATGCTACCTAGAGCAATCTACACATTTAATGCAATCCCCATCAAAATACCAGCAATTTATTTCAAAGAAATGGAACAAATAATCCTAAAATTTATATGGAACCAGAAAAGACCCCGAATAGCCAAAGGAATGTTGAAAAAAAAAAGCAAAGTTGGCGGCATCACAATTCCAGATTTCAAGCTCTATTACAAAGCCGTCATCATCAAGACAGTATGGTACTGGCACAAAAACAGACACATAGATCAGTGGAACAGAATAGAGAACCCAAAAATGGACCCTCAACTCTATGGTCAACTAATCTTCGACAAAGCAGGAAAGAATGTCCAGTGGGAAAAAGACAGTCTCTTCAACAAATGGTGTTGGAAAACTGGACAGCCACATGCAGAAAAATAAAACTGGGTCATTTCCTTATACCACACACAAAAATAGTCTCTAAAATGGATAAAAGACCTCAATGTGAGAAAGGAATCCATCAAAATCCTCGAGGAGAACACAGGCAGCAACCTCTTCGACCTCAACCGCAGCAACTTCTTCCTAGGAACATCACCAAAGGCAAGGGAAGCAAGGGCAAAAATGAACTATTGGGACTTCATCAAGATGAAAAGCTTTTGCACAGCAAAGGAAACAGTCAAAAAACCAAAAGACAACTGATAGAATGGGAGAAGATATTTTCAAACGACATATCCGATAAAGAGCTAGTATCCAAAATCTATAAAGAGCTTCTCAAACTCAGCACCCATAAAACAAATAACCCCGTCAAGAAATGGGCAGAAGACATGAACAGACATTTCTGCAAAGAACACATCCAAATATCCAACAGACACATGAGAAAGTGCTCAACATCATTCAGGATCAGAGAAATACAAATCAAAACCACAGTGAGATACCACCTCACACCCGTCAGAATGGCTAAATTCAACAAATCAGGAAACAACAGATGTTGGCAAGGTTGTGGAGAAAGGGAAACCCTCCTACACTGTTGGTGGGAATGCCAGCTGGTGCAGCCACTCTGGAAAGCAGTGTGGAGGTTCCTCAAAAAGTTGAAAATGGAGCTACCCTATGACCTAGCAATCTTACTACTGGGTATTTACCCTAAAGATACAACGTTAGAGATCCTCAGGGTCACGTGCACCCGAATGTTTATAGCAGCAATGTCCACAATAGCCAAACTATGGAAAGAACCTAGATGTCCATCAACAGATGAATGGATAAAGAAGAAGTGGTATATATATACAATTGAATACTATGTTTCTATCAAAAGAAATGAAATCTTGCCATTTGCAATGACATGGATGGAACTAGAGGGTATTATGCTGAGCGAAATAAGTCAATCAGAGAAAGACAATTATCATATGATCTCTCTGATATGAGGAACTTGAGGGGCAAGGTGGGGGGTCGTGGGGGGTAGGGAGGGAAAAATAATGAAACAAGATGGGATGGGGAAGGAGACAAACCATTAGAGACTCCTAATCTCACAAAACAAACTGAGGGTTACTGGGGGTTGGGAGGGTAGGGATAGGGTGGATGGGTTATGGACATTGGGGAGGGTTTGTGCTTTGGTGAATGCTGTGAAAGATGTAAGCCTGATGATTCACAGACCTTTACCTCTGGGGCAGAGAATAAAAACAAACAAACAAACAAATAAATAAATAAATAAATAAATAAGTAAAAGAAACCTCAGATTAACAAGGGTGATCTTGTAAGGCTTAATACCTCATTTGAAGTGTCATGAGTGTGGTGGAAACATATGTGACTAATTTTTTCCACTTATCTCATCAGATTCTTATTTTACTATTATTAATTAATACTCCCCAAATGCGCATATTATTATTGTTATTTTTATTATTATTTAGTTTAGAAGTAGAATGCAGTGTTTGGTCACTCTTATAGAAAGCTTTCAGTCTGAAGGTTCTGGCTAATGTTATATGCATAACTAGTCTAGTATTTTATGTCCAAAGTCATTTTTGTTTTTGTGTAAATTGGTGTTGGACATATTGAACTAAATTCTCCATAATATACATTTGCAAATTAATTCTTGGAGAAAAGAATGAATTCATTTCAACATGCTTCAATCTCTTCTCTGCCTTTCCTATTTTTTGTTCGGACCAAGAAACCTGGCAAATGAATAATGCATTTTTTTTCTGAACCATTTCCACAATTCATTTGGCTCACCGAATGACCATATAAAAAACATTGGAACAATATTGATTTCTTTATTCCCAGGTGCTTAAAGGAGGCCCAAAAATGTTAAATTACTTTCCTAAAGTAACAAATTAAACTAGAGAAGAGCCAAGTTTTTTTTAACATTTAGTTCTTTTTCTACTTTTTTCAACAATAAGATATTGGACTAGAATCTGGGTTGGCCCAAAAATGTAATTTCCATTTAAATGAATTATTTGCAGCAGCTGCATCTTGAAGATTTTCTGGTCAGAGAAAGGTACAAAGGAGCTAATATTTATTGAATCCTCTAAATGCCAATGGTTATTTTATGTAATTTTTACCATATCATGTGAGATAATTATTATTATGTTCATTTCACATTAAAAACCATGAGACAGATTGACTTGTCTGAGATGATGCAGTGTTTGAATGGTAAGGATGAGATCAGATCCATACCATGCCCTGTGTCCCATGCCCTACAATACTTGGGAAGCAATACCAGCAACTTTACTGACAATTCAGGATTATCAGTTAAGTAAGGTTTGACCAGTCATTTGCCACACCCTGTTATAACTCTTCAAGTCTCAAGTGCTACAAGCTTAACTTTGGAATATATAATATATAATCTAATACAAGCATTAGCGGAATTCAAGAACCTCACAGAAACTGCTAGAAAAATACTCCTACCAAACCATTATCCCATTCATGAGCATTTCCAAATGGGAATTATTTAGATTCTGAGGGGATTATATTATTGGATTTTTTCCATCAAATTGCCTACATACAAAAGCCTTAAGGTAGACTTTCTTTCTAGAATGTAGGTTTGCTCCTGCTTGGTGGGTCTGTGTTTTCCACATAGTCAGTACTCAGTAAATGTTGATTGCTTAAATGAGTGTACTTTATTTTTCTGAAATTAGAAAATATAAAAATTAATATGGTATATAGTTCATTTATGCTTAACCTAATTACTAAAGTCACGGATCTTGCCTATTAAAAAAAAGCTATTGTCAGACCTAAGCATGAACTTCTGACTTTTAATTCCCTAGCTAAAACCACTACTCTAGATAGTTCCTTCATTTCTGTTATTTCACAAAATAACTCATACATAATAAATGGTCAATATGTGCATAAACATGTATTAAGGAAAATGTCAGCTGAAAGCCTCACATAGTTTTCTTTGGAAAAAGGCAGATTCATATATAAAATCATTCTGGGTCAGATCTCACTAACACTCTGGCCATTCATGCATGTGTCATTTGCCCCACAACCTGTACATTTTCATTGTTGCATTCAGGGCATAATAAACAGGCCTCTGTTTCACAGATAAGTTCCCAAGAGTAAATTGCATATTGTTCATAATGCAATATTTGTTCCAGTAAATTTTAAAAATCTTTCTCTTTCTTGCCTTTCATAACTTTTTTACATCTCTATGAATATAATAAGAATGCTTTATAAATCAAGTCATCATGTAAATCCTGCAGGCATTTCTTGGATGAGGACCAAGGTTTAAGTTCTATTAAAATAGACTATTTCAGCTTATTCATGGATTATGTAGTATAATCTCTAATAGGATACAATAAAAGTCTAAAATTTTATTTTCATCCATGGTTAAAGACACATGAGATAAGTTATAACAATTATATATCAGTAAGTTTTTGATTTTTCAAAATTATCTTTCAGACATTGACAAGTTATATTGAATTGGTTCAATTTATACTAAATTTTTATTTGAGAAATTCAACTATTCCATAATACTTAACAATTTCAAAAACTATATTTTTGTTCTAATTTATTATATTATTTTATCAGACTCACGTTTTATCAATTCACTTAGAAATCAATTTATTTATGGTTCATTGAGTATAAGACCAAATACTAGGCACATGGACATGAAGTTGATATTGTTTGACTCTAAAGGTAAAGAAAAAAGAAAAGAAAAAAGAAAAACAAAACAAAAGAAAAGAAAAAACTGCACTTTATTCACTTACTACCTTTATTTACTAATTTGAGATCTAAGAATATAAAGAAAAAAACTCTTGTTTGTTATATTATTTAATCATATGAATTTCTGTGTATTACATGGTATGTGTGATTATGGATGTCATTTTTTTAAATTATTATTTGCCCCAGAGGTACAGGTCTGTGAATCATCAGGCTTACATCTTTCACAGCATTCACCAAAGCACAAACCCTCCCCAATGTCCATAACCCATCCACCCTATCCCTACCCTCCCAACCCCCAGTAACCCTCAGTTTGTTTTGTGAGATTAGGAGTCTCTAATGGTTTGTCTCCTTCCGCATCCCATCTTGTTTCATTATATTTCCCTCCCTACCCCCCACAACCCCCACCTTGCCCCTCAAGTTCCTCATATCAGAGATCATATGATAATTGTCTTTCTCTGATTGACTTATGTCGCTCAGCATAATACCCTCTAGTTCCATCCACCTCATTGCAAATGGCAAGATTTCGTTTCTTTTGATAGCTATATGGTATTCTATTGTATATATATATACCACATCTTCTTTATCCATTCATCTGTTGATGGACATCTAGGTTCTTTCCATAGTTTGGCTATTGTGGGCATTGCTGCTATAAACATTCAGGTGCATGTGCCTGTGAGGATCACTACCTTTGTATCTTTAGGGTAAATACTATGGATGTCATTTTTGAAAAGATTCCTTTCCTGTAACTTATTGCTATATACATTAGTCAGAAGCAATAATTACAAAACCGAACAGAAAAAAATAAATTTCTTTTTACCTTTCTTGTAGTTTGGAATAGTAATTTTACTTTGTTACTCCAAAATCTTGGAGAATATTCACACATCCTGATTTAAAATTAATCAGTTAAGCAAGTACACAACAAACTGTCAGATATATGAGACTATTTGATTAGACAGTTTTCTACTTAATTTTGTGTTCCTAAGGCTAAAGTTTGAGATATACTCTGCATCACTAAAAATATATTTCTCTAGGGAGAGTGGCATGGTTATGTGTTTTTTTAGGACGATTGTTTATTCATTTCAGAATACAGGATGGAGGTGAGCCAGGCTGAAAGCAAAGGAAACCATTAAAAGATTCATATGTGGTAATCTTTGCAAAATATGTCATTGATTTATACAATGGAAGTGACCATTTGGTTGGAGATGAGGAGGCAAATTTAAAAATTATTTAGACTCTCAACATACATAAATACTTACTCAAAGTAGATCATAGACCCCAAAATAAGGAGTTAAGACTCTAAAATTCTCAGAAAAAATATATTGTAAATCTTCATGACTTTTTACTAGGCAAAATTTTATTGGATATGAGATCAAAAACACAGGCAACAAAAGGAAAAAAAATAAATTAGAATTCATCAAAATTAAAAACTATTGTGTTTCAAAGGCTACCATCAAAAAATAAAATAAGGGCTCCTGGGTGGCTCAGTGGGTTAAAGCCTCTGCCTTTGGCTCAGGTCATGATCTCAGGGTCCTGGAATCTAGCCAGGCAGGCATCAGGCTCCCTGCTCAGTGGGGAGCTTGCTTCCTACAATCTCTGCCTGCCTTTCTACCTACTTGTAATCTTTCTTTCTGTGTCAAAGAAATAAATAAAATCTTTAAAATAATAAAAATAAAATAAAATGCAAACTTACAGAATGGAAGATAATATTTGCAAATCATTTCTATTAAGAAGTTTGTAATTAAAGTATATAAAGGACACCTACAAATTAATAATCAGAGTCAAATAACTTGATTTAAAAATGGTTGGGAGTTATGAAAATACATTTCCCTAAGGGAGATATACAAATGACCAATAAGCATATGTCCTTATAGACATACTTAACATTATTAGCCATCAAAAAAATGCAAAGCAAAACCACAGTGAGATACTATTTTATTCCTTTGAGAAGTGTTCTAAGAAAAAAGACAGTTAATCACCAGCATTGGTTAGAATACAGAGAAAATAAACTCTCATGCACAGAAGCATAAGATATTGCAGCTACTTTAGAAAACAGGCAGTTCCTCAAAAGGTTAAAATAGAGTTACCAGCGGGGGGAGCGGCAAGATGGCAGAGGAGTAGGAGACCGATTATAATCTGGTCCCAGGAATTCACCCAGAGAGCTATCAAACTATTCTGAACACCTACAAATTCTACCTGAGATTGAAGAGAAGAAGAACAGCAATTCTAGTAACAGAAAATTGACCGCCTTCTGGAAGGTAGGATGTGCGGAGAAGTGAATCTGAGGCGACGGGAAGATAAACCCCGGGGGGAGGGGCCGGCTGCTGGCAAGGGAGCGAGCAGCGGAGCACAGACTCGGAACTGTTAGAAGTTGGCTTCACTGAGGGACATCGCCCCAGAGACCAAGCGGGGGATGAAGGCCCTGCAGGGGCAGTGTGGTCTCAGGACCCACGGGGACACAAAAAGACCGGGGTGACTGAGCGCGACCAAGCTCCCAGGTCTCAGAGAGAAGCCGGCGGGAGAGACGGAGCTGAGCTGAGGTGTCTCTCAGCTTGGGGTTACCTTGGGCTGTGATCTGAAGCCCAGCCAGGCCACTGATCTGTAAGCAGGGACCCCACGGGCGGCAGACCCAGAGAGACTCACCTTCCTCCTCCGGGAGCAGCGGTGTGGGAGCAGCTGCAGGAATCTGCTGGGTTCGGAGATTCTAAATAGGGCCGCGCCAGAGACAGAGACACTCGGTCACTGGCGGGTTGAGCTCGGAGAGCAGCCGGAGACCAGGAGACGGGAGGGACTGCTTTTCTCTGAGGCACGCTGAGGACTGAGGCCCCAGGCTCTCGGCTCCTCCAGCTCGGAGACTGGGAGCCGCCATTTTCAGTCCCGTCCTCCAACGAGGTACGGAAAGCCTTCAACGAACAAAAGTTCCCGAGAGTGAACACGAGCTGGTTACTTAGCCTGGCCCCTGGTGAGGGTGGTGGGAATCTGCCACAGGCTGAGACACTTGAGAATCACAGCAACAGGCCCCTCCCCAGAAGACCAAGGGGGGGGGGAAACCATCCAGTCAAAGTCAAGTTCAAGATTGCTAAACATTGTGGAACTCCAGAACTATAGAAAAGCAACGAATTCAATCCATGGCTTTTTCCCCATGATTCTTCAGTCGTTCAAAGTTAAATTTATTGAATTTTTTCTTACTTTTTTTTTTTAAATTTTTCCCTTTTCCTATTTTAACGTTCTTAACTCTTATATCATATCAAAACTTTTTATTCTTTTTTTAAAATTTCATTGTTATAATCATATTTTATCCCTTCATTGTTTTTAACCTTATTTTTTTGGATACTTGTAGGGTCTGTTCAATTCACCAATCTAATAGGTATAGATAGATAGAGATAGAGATAGAGTCATAGACAGACATAGATATGGAAACAGAAATAGATAATATAGATATAAGATTTTGTTTTATTCATTTTTGTTTGTTTTGTTTTTGTATGATTTTGTGTTTTTGGTTTTTTTTGTTTGTCTGTTTTTGGTTTTGATTTTTTTCCCTCTTACTTTTCTCCCCAGTTCCAGGTCTCTTCTGAGTAGGTTAGTGTATATTTCTCTGGGNCTCATCCATCTATTCCTATCTGCATAAAATGACAAGGCGGAAAAAATCAACACAAAAAAAAGAACAAGAGCCAGTAATGACGGCTAGGGACCTAATCAATGCGGACATTAGTAATATGACAGAACCAGAGTTCAAGAATGACGATTCTTAAGGTGCTAGCTGGGCTTGAAAAAAAATGGAAGAAAATAGAGAAGCCATCATTAAAGAAATAAAAGACCTTTCTGGAGAAATAAAAGAACTAAAATTTAACCAAGCTGAAATCAAAAAAGCTATTAATGAGGTGCAATTGAAAAAGGAGGCACTTACTGCTAGGATAAATGAAGAGGAAGACAAAATTAGTGATTTAGAAGACAAAATGTCAGAGAAAAAAGAAGAGGATGAAAAGAGAGACAAACAACTACTGGACCATGAGGAGAGAATTCGAGAGATAAGTGATGCCATAAGACGAAACAATATTAGAATAATTGGGATCCCAGAAGAGGACGAGATTGAGAGAGGGCCAGAAGGTATATTGGAGCAGATCTTAATATAGAATTTCCCTAATCTGGCAAAGGGAACAAGCATGAGAATCCAGGAGACACAGAGAAGCCCCCCCAAAATTAATAAAAATAGGTCCACACCCCGTCATCTAATAGTAAAACTTACAAGTCTTAGTGACAAAGAGAAAATCCTGAAAGCAGCTCGGGACAAGAGGTCTATAACATACAATGGTAGAAATATTAGATTGTCAGCAGGCCTATCCACAGAGAACTGGCAGACCAGAAAGAGCTGGCAGGATATATTCAGAGCACTAAACGAGAAAAATATGCTGCCAAGAATACTATATCCAGCTAGGCTGTCACTGAAAATAGAAGGAGAGATAAAAATCTTCCAGGACAAACAAAAACTCAAGGAATTTGCAAACACCAAGCCAGCCCTACAGGAAATATTGAAAGGGGTCCTCTAAGCAAAGAGACCCTAAAAAAACATAGACCAGAAAGGAAGAAACACAATATACAGTAACAGTCACCTTACAGGCAATACAATGGCTCTAAATGTATATCTCTCAATAGTTACTCTGAATGTAAATGGACTAAATGCCCCAACTAAAAGACACAGGGTATCAGAATGGATAAAAAAACAAGACCCAATGATATGCTGTCTATAAGAAACTCATCTTACACACAAAGACACCTCCAGATTTAAAGTGAGGGGATGGAAAACAATTTACCATGCCAATGGACAGCAAAAGAAAGCTGGAGTGGCAATCCTTATATCAGATAAACTAGACTTTAAGGCAAAGAATATCATAAGAGATGAAGAAGGACACTATATCATACTAAAAGGATCTGTCCAACAAGAAGATCTAACAATCATAAATATCTATGCCCCTAACATGGGAGCAGCCAGTTATATAAACCAATTAATAACAAAATAAAACAAACACATTGACAAGAATACAATATTAGTAGGGGACTTGAACACCCCCCTTACTGAAATGGACAGATCATCAAAGCAAAAGATCAACAAGGAAATAAAGGCTTTAAATGACACCCTGGACCAGTTGGACATCACAGATTTAATCAGATCGTTCCATCCCAAAACAACAGAATACACATTCTTCTCCAGTGCACATGGAACATTCTCCAGAATAGACCATATTCTGGGTCACAAATCAGGTCTCAACAGGTACCAAAAGATTGGGATCATTCCCTGCATATTTTCAGACCATAATGCTCTGAAACTAGAACTCAACCACAAGAGGAAAGTTGGAAAGAACTCAAATACATGGAGGCTAAAGAACACCCTACTCAAGAATGAATGGGTCAACCAGGAAATTAAAGAAGAATTAAAAAAATTCATGGAAACAAATGAAAATGAAAACACAACTGTTCAAAATCTTTGGGACACACCAAAAGCAGTCCTGACAGGAAAGTATATAGCAATACAGGCCTTTCTCAAGAAACAAGAAAGGTCTCAAGTACACAACCTAACTCTACACCTACAAAAGCTAGAGAAAGAACAGCAAAGAAAGCCTACACCCAACAGGAGAAGAGAAATCATAAAGATCAGAGCAGAAATCAATGAAATAGAAACCAAAAGAACAGTGGAACAAATCAACGAAAGTAGGAGCTGGTTCTTTGAAAGAATTAATAATATTGTTAAACCCCTTGCCAAACTTATCCAAAAGAAAAGAGAAAGGACTCAAATTAATAAAATCATTATTGAAAGAGGAGAGATCACGACCAACACCAAAGAAATACAAACAATTCTAAGAACATATTATGAGCAACTCTACACCAGCAAATTTGACAATCTGGAAGAAATGGATGCATTCTTAGAGAAATATAAACTACCAAAACTGAACCAGGAAGAAATTGAAGACCTGAATAGACCCATCACCAGTAAGGAGATTGAAGAAGTCATCAACAATCTCCCAACAAACAAGAACCCAGGGCCAGACGGCTTCCCAGGGGAATTCTACCAAACATTTAAAGAAGAATTAATACCTATTCTCCTGAAACTGTTCCAAAAAATAGAATTGGAAGGAAAACTTCCAAACTCCTTTTATGAGGCCAGCATTACCTTGATCCCCAAACCAGGCAAAGACCCCATCAAGAAGGAGAATTACAGACCAATATCTTTGATGAATACGGATGCAAAAATCCTCAACAAAATACTAGCCAATAGGATCCAGCAGCACATAAAAAGGATTATTCACCACGACCAAGTGGGATTTATTCCTGGGATGCAAGGTTGGTTCAACATTCGCAAATCAAACCATGTGATACAAGACATTAATAAAAGAAACAAGAAGAACCATATGATCGTCTCAATAGACGCTGAAAAATCATTTGACAAAGTACAGCAAATTTTCTTAATCAAAACTCTTCAAATTGTAGGCATAGAGGGTACATACCTCAATATCATCAAAGCCATCTACAAAAAACCCACAGTGAATATCATTCTCAATGGAGAAAAACTGAGAGCTTTTCCCCTAAAGTCAGGAACACGGCAAGGCTGTCCACTATCACCACTGCTATTCAACATAGTACTAGAAGTCCTAGCCTCAGCAATCAGACAACAAAAAGAAATAAAAGGCATCCAAATCGGCAAGGAAGAGGTCAAACTCTCACTCTTTGCAGATGATATGATACTTTATGTGGAAAACCCAAAGGACTCCACTCCAAAACTGCTAGCACTCATACAGGAATTCAGTCAAGTGTCAGGATATAAAATCAATGCACAGAAATCAGTTGCATTTCTATATACCAACAACAAAACAGAAGAAAGAGAAATTAAAGAGTCAATCCCATTTACAATTGCACCCAAAACCATAAGATACCTAGGAATAAACCTAACCAAAGAGGCAAAGAATCTGTATTCAGAAAACTATAAAGTACTCATGAAAGAAATTGAGGAAGACACAAAGAAGTGGAAAAACATTCCATGCTCATGGATGGGTAGAATAAATATTGTGAAAATGTCTATGCTACCTAGAGCAATCTACACATTTAATGCAATCCCCATCAAAATACCAGCAATTTATTTCAAAGAAATGGAACAAATAATCCTAAAATTTATATAGAACCAGAAAAGACCCCGAATAGCCAAAAGAATGTTAAAAAAAAAAAAAGCACAGTTGGCCTTATCACAATTCCAGAATTCAAGCTCTATTACAAAGCTGTCATCATTAAGACAATATGGTACTGGCACAAAAACAGATACATAGACCAGTGGAACAGAATAGAGAACCCAAAAATGGACCCTCAACTCTATGGTCAACTAATCTTCGACAAAGCAGGAAAGAATGTCCAATGCGAATAAGACAGTTTCTTCAACAATTGGTGTTGGGAAAACTGGTCAGCCATATGGAGAAAAATAAAACTGGATCATTTCCTGACACCACACACAAAAATAGACTCAAAATGGATAAAAGACCTCAATGTGAGAAAGGAATCCATCAAAATCCTCGAGGAGAACACAGGCAGCAACCTCTTCGACCTCAACCGCAGCAACTTCTTCCTAGGAACCTCACCAAAGGCAAGGGAAGCAAGGGCAAAAATGAACTATTGGGACTTCATCAAGATTAAAAGCTTTTGCACAGCAAAGGAAACAGTCAACAAAACCAAAAGACAACTGACAGAATGGGAGAAGATATTTGCAAACGATGTATCCGATAAAGGGCTAGTATCCAAAATCTATAAAGAGCTTCTCAAACTCAACACCCATAAAACAAATAACCCAGTCAAGAAATGGGCAGAAGACATGAACAGACATTTCTCCAAAGAAGACATCCAAATGGCCAACAGACACATGAGAAAGTGCTCAAAATCACTCGGCATCAGGGAAATACAAATTAAAACCACAGCAAGCTACCACCTTACACCAGTCAGAATGGCTAAAATCAACAAGTCAGGAAATGACAGATGTTGGCGAGGTTGCGGAGAAAGGGGAACCCTCCTACACTGTTGGTGGGAATGCAAACTGGTGCAGCCACTCTGGAAAACAGTATGGAGATTCCTCAAAAAGTTGAAAATGGAGCTACCCTACGACCCAGCAATCGCACTACTGGGTATTTATCCTAAAGACACAAAGGTAGTGTTCCTCAGGGGCACGTGCACCCGAATGTTTATAGCAGCAATGTCCACAATAGCCAAACTATGGAAAGAACCTAGATGTCCATCAACAGATGAATGGATAAAGAAGATGTGGTATGTATATACAATGGAATACTATGCAGCTATCAAAAGAAACAAAATCTTGTCATTTGCAATGACGTGGATGGAACTGGAGGGTATTATGCTGAGCGAAATAAGTCAATCAGAGAAAGACAATTATCATATGATCTCTCTGATATGAGGAACTTGAGGGGCAGGGTGGGGGGTTGTGGGGGGTAGGGAGGGAAAAATAATGAAACAAGATGGGATGGGGAAGGAGACAAACCATAAGAGACTTCTAATCTCATAAAACAAACTGAGGGTTACTGGGGGGTGGGAGGGTAGGGATAGGGTGGATGGGTTATGGACATTGGGGAGGGTTTGTGCTTTGGTGAATGCTGTGAAAGATGTAAGCCTGATGATTCACAGACCTGTACCCCTTGGGCAAAGAATAAAAATTTAAAAAAAAGAAAAAGAAAAAAAGAAATGAAGTACTGATACATAATATAACATGGATGAATTTTGAAAGCATTGTTATGTGGTAAGAAATCACTCAAAAATGCATATTGTACCTTTTCACTTATATAAAATGTCCAGAATAGGAAAATTTACAGAGACAGAAAGCAGAATAGTGGTTATCTAGTGCTAGGGAAGTTGGGGAGAAATGGGAATTAACTGTTATTGGGTACAAGATTTCTTTTTGGAGCAGAATAAACATGTTCTGAAACTAATGGTGGTAATGGTTGCATGAATTTGTGAATATGCTTCCAAAAATGGTTGCACACAAAAGGTGTACGTCGTGTCTTTTTATTTATTTATTTATTTTATTATTCTTATTTGCCGGAGAGATACAGGTCAGTGAATCATCAGGCTTACACCTTTCACAGCATTCNTCACCAAAGCACAAACCCTCCCCAATGTCCATAACCCATCCACCCTATCCCTACCCTCCCACCCCCCAGTAACCCTCAGTTTGTTTTATGAGATTAGGAGTCTCATATGGTTTGTCTCCTTCCCCATCCCATCTTGTTTCATTATTTTTCCCTCCCCACGACCCCCGCCCTGACCCTCAATTTCCTCATATCAGATAGATCATATGATAAANATTGACTTATTTCGCTCAGCATAATACCCTCCAGTTCCATCCATGTCGTTGCGAATGGCAAGATTTCGTTTCTTTTGATAGCTGCATAGTATATATATATATATATATACCACTTCTTCTTTATCCATTCATCTGTTGATGGACATGTAGGATCTTTCTGTAGTTTGGCTATTGTGGACATTGCTGCTATAAATATTCGGGTGCATGTGACCCTAAGGTTCACTACATTTGTATCCTTAGGGTAAATACCCAGTAGTGTGATTGCTGGGTCGTAGGGGATATCTAATTTCAACATTTTGAAGAACCTCCAGACTGTTTTCCAGAGTGGCTGTACCATCTTGCATTCCCACCAACAGTGTAGGAGGGTTNTTCCCCTTTCTCCGCAACCTCGCCAACATCTGTCATTTCCTGACTTGTTGATTTTAGCCATTCTGACGGGTGTAAGGTGTTATCTCACTGTGGTTTTGATTAGTATTTCCCTGATGCTGAGTGATGTTGAGCACTTTCTCATGTGTATGTTGGCCATGTGGATGTCTTCTTTGAAGAAATGTCTGTTCATGTCTTCTGCCCATTTCTTGACTGGGTTATTTTTTCTATGGGTGGTGAATATGAGAAGCTCTTTATAGATTTTGGATAATAGCCGTTTATCGGATATGTCGTTTCAAATATCTTCTCCCATTCTGTCAGTTGTCTTTTGGTTTTGTTGACTGTTTCCTTTGCTGTGCAAAAGCTTTTAATCTTGATGAAGTCCCAATAGTTCATTTTTGCCCTTGCTTCCCTTGCCTTTGGTGAGGTTCCTAGGAAGAAGTTGCTGCGGTTGAGGTCGAAGAGGTTGCTGCCTGTGTTCTCCTCGAGGATTTTGATGGATTCCTTTCTCACATTGAGGTCTTTTATCCATTTTGAGTCTATTTTTGTGTGTGGTGTCAGGAAATGATCCAGTTTCATTTTTCTGCATGTGGCTGACCAGTTTTCCCAACACCATTTGTTTAAGAGACTGTATTTTTCCGATTGGACATTGTTTCCTGCTTTTCGAAGATTAGTTGACCATAGAGTTGAGGGTCCATTTTTGGTCTCTCTATTGTGTTCCACTGATCTATGTGTCTGTTTTGTGCCAGTACCATACTGTCTTGATGACGACAGCTTTGTAATAGAGCTTGAAGTCTCGAATTGTGATTCCACCAATTTTGGTTTTTTTTTTCAACATTCCTTTGGCTATTCGGGGTCTTTTCTGGTTCCATATAAATTTTAGGATTATTTGTTCCATTTCTTTGAAATAAATTGCTGGTATTTTGATGGGGATTGCATTAAATTTGTAGATTGCTCTAGGTAACATAGATATTTTTACAATATTTGTTCTTCCAATCCATGAGCATTGAAAATTTTCCACTTCTTTGTGTCTTCCTCAATTTTTTTCATGAGTATTTTATAGTTTTCTCAGGNTATAGTTTTCTGAATACAGATTCTTTGCCTCTTTGGTTAGGTTTATTCCTAGGTATCTTATGGTTTTGGGTGCAATTGTAAATGGGATTGACTCTTTAATTTCTCTTTCTTCTGTTTTGTTGTTGGTATATAGAAATGCAACTGATTTCTGTGCATTGATTTTATATCCTGACACTTGACTGAATTCCTGTATGAGTGCTAGCAGTTTTGGAGTGGAGTCCTTTGGGTTTTCCACATAAAGTATCATATCATCTGCAAAGAGTGAGAGTTTGACCTCTTCCTTGCCGATTTGGATGCCTTTTATTTCTTTTTGTTGTCTGATTGCTGAGGCTAGGACTTCTAGTACTATGTTGAATAGCAGTGGTGATAGTGGACAGCCTTGCCGTGTTCCTGACTTTAGGGGAAAAGCTCTCAGTTTTTCTCCATTGAGAATGATATTCACTGTGTGTTTTTCATAGATGGCATTGATGATATTGAGGTGTGTACCCTCCATCCCTACACTGTCAAGTGTTTTGATCAAGAAAGGGTGATGTACTTTGTCAAATGATTTTTCAGCATCTATTGAGAGGATCATATGGTTCTTGTTCTTTCTTTTACTAATGCCTTGTATCACATGGATTGATTTGTTAATGTTAAACCAANTATGGTTCTTGTTCTTTCTTTTATTAATGTCTTGTATCACATTGATTGATTTGCGAATGTTAAACCAACCTTGCATCCCAGGAATAAATCCCACTTGGTCGTGGTGAATAATCCTTTTTATGTGCTGCTGGATCCTATTGGCTAGTATTTTGTTGAGGATTTTTGCATCTGTGTTCATCAAAGATTTTGGTCTGCAGTTCTCCTTCTTGATGGGTTCTTTGCCTGGTTTGGGGATCTTCAGTTTCTTCTTTATTCCTTGTTCAGTTTTGGTAGTTTATATTTCTCTAAGAATGCATCCATTTCTTCCAGATTGTCAAATTTGCTGGTGTAGAGTTGCTCATAATACGTTCTTAGAATTGTTTGTATTTCTTTGGTGTTGGTTGTGATCTCTCCTCTTTCATTCATGATTTTATTAATTTGAGTCCTTTCTCTTTTCTTTTGGATAAGTCTGGCCAGGGGTTTATCAATCTTATTAATTCTTTCAAAGAACCAGCTCCTAGTTTCGTTGATTTGTTCCACTGTTCTTTTGGTTTCTATTTCATTGATTTCTGCTCTGATCTTCATGATTTCTCTTCTCCTGTTCGGTGTAGGCTTTCTTTGCTCTTCTTTCTCTAGCTTTTGTAGGTGTTGGGTTAGGTTGTGAACTTGAGACCTTTCTTGTTTCTTAAGAAAGCCTTGTATTGCTATATGCTTTCCTGTCAGGACTGCTTTTGCTGTGTGCCAAAGATTTTGAACGGTTGTGTTTTCATTTTCATTTGTTTCCATCAATTTTTTTAATT
>LNAC01000525.1:598234-646003 GCA_002007465.1 Ailurus styani | reverse complement strand
CTTTCCAACTTTCCTCTTGTGGTTGAGTTCTAGTTTCAGAGCATTATGGTCTGACAATATGCAGGGAATGTTTCTAGTCTTTTGGTACCTGTTGAGACCTGATTTGTGACCCAGAATATGGTCTATTCTGGAGAATGTTCCATGTGCACTGGAGAAGAATGTGTATTCTGTTGTTTTGGGATGGAATGTTCTGAATATATCTGTGATGTCCAACTGGTCCAGAGTGTCATTTAAATCCTTTATTTCTTTGTTGATCTTTTGCTTTGATGTTCTGTCCATTTCTGTAAGGGGGGTGTTCAAGTCCCCTACTAATATTGTATTCTTGTCAATGTGTTTCTTTGATTTTGTTATTAATTGGTTTATATAATTGGCTGCTCCCATGTTAGGGGCATAGATATTTATGATTGTTAGATCTTCTTGATGGACAGATCCTTTTAGTATGATATAGTGTCCTTTCTCATCTCTTATGATATTCTTTAGCTTAAAATCTAATTTATCTGATATAAGGATTGACAATCCCGCTTTCTTTTGCTGTCCATTGGCATGGTAAATAGTTCTCCACCCCCTCACTTTAAATCTGGAGGTTTCTTTGCGTTTAAGATGAGTTTCTTTNTCTTGTAGACAGCATATTGATGGGTCTTGTTTTTTTATCCATTCTGATACCCTGTGTCTTTTAGTTGGGGCATTTAGTCCATTTACATTCAGAGTAACTATTGAGAGATATACATTTAGAGCCATTGTATTGCCTGTAAGGTGACTGTTACTGTATATTGTGTCTCTTCCTTTCTCATCTATGTTTCTTTTAGGTTCTCTTGCTTAGAGAACCCCTTTCAATATTTCCTGTAGGGATGGCTTGGTGTTGGAAATTCCTTTAGTGTTGTTTGTCCTGGAAGATTTTTATCTCTCCTTCTATTTTCAGTGACAGCCTAGCTGGATATAATATTCTTGGCTGCATATTTTTCTCGTTTACTGCTCTGAATATATCCTGCCAGCTCTTTCTGGCCTGACAGTTCTCTGTGGATAGGTCTGCTGTTAGTCTAATATTTCTACCATTATATGTTATAGACCTCTTGTTCCAAGCTTCTTTCAGGATTTTCTCTTTATCACTAAGACTTGTAAGTTTCACTATTAAATGATGGAGTGTGGACCTATTTTTATTGATTTTGAGAGGGGTTCTCTGTGCCTCCTGGATTTTTATGTTTGTTCCCCTCACCAAATTAGGTAAATTCTGTATTAAAATTTGCTCCAATATACCTTCTGGCCCTCTTCCTCTTCTGGGATCCCAATTATTCTAATATTGTTTCGTCTTATGGTATCACTTGTCTCTCGAATTCTCCCCTCATTGTCCAGTAGTTGTTTGCCTCTCTTTTCATCCTCTTCTTTTTTCTCTAATATTTTGTCTTCTAAATCACTAATTCTGTCTTCTGCCTCATTTATCCTATCAGTAAGAGCCTCCATTTTCAATTGTACCTCATTAATAGCTTTTTTGATTTCAGCTTGTTTAGATTTTAGTTCTTTTAGTTATCCAGAAAGGATTTTTATTTCTTTAGAAATGGCTTCTCTATTATCTTCCATGTTTTTTTCGAGCCTAACGAGCACCTTAAGTGTCGTCATTATGAACTCTAGTTCTGTCATATTACTGCATTGTTTAGGTCCCTAGCCTTCATTACTGTGTCTTGTTCTTTTTGTTTGTTTGTTTTGATTTGATTTTTTCTGCCTTGTTATTTTATGCAGATAAGAATAGATGGATGAGAGAACCAAATACTAAAGGGTAGCAATGACCCCAAAGAAATATATACTAACCTACTCAGAAGAGACCTGGAACTTCCAGAACGTGTTCAATTTTCTGTTCCTAAAATCGCTGCTCTTCTTCTCTTCAATCACCTGTAGAATTTGTAGGTGTTCAAAATAGTTTGATAGCTATCTGGCTGAATTTCTGGAATCTGATGATAATAGGTCTCCTACTCCTCCACCATCTTGCCCAGTCTCGCTCTGTTGCAGTTTAAATGGGTGAATTGTATGGTATGTAAGTTATATATCAATAAAACTGTTATGTAAGAAAAAAGATTTAGGAAATAAATTAACGTTTGTTGACTTTAGAAGTGGATTAAGAATGGGGGGTGTAGCCAGGAAAGGCTTTTGATTAGTCAGCAGGGTAGTTGGGAGAGACAAGGACACAGGAAAAAGGGATGGTCCATAGAAGAAAATGAATAATTACCTCAGTTTGGGACATAGCTGGTTTGATGAGATGAATCCATAGCAATGAATGTGCTGAAGATAAAAAAAATCTGGAAACCAGAACCATATTCATGGTAATTGAAGTCATTAGCATGAGTAAGAAAAGGGCCCAACACAGAGAAGCTTGAAGAACTCCAATATTTAGGGGACATGCTTGGGAAGAATCAGCTAAAATGACAGATTATTTCATGAAACAACTCATTTCTATAACCTAATATTTAACATTCGACACACAAAAAGAAGAGTTATACAAGTACTGGTAACAGAAATAGGCTTATAATAAGGAAAAACACCTATTTTTATCTTCAAGTGATTGTCAATTCTTTTTTTTTTAAGATTTTATTTATTTATTTATTTCACAGAGGGTGAGAGATCACAAGTAGTCTGAGAGGCAGGCAGAGAGAGAGGAGGAAGCAGGCTCCCCACTGAGCAGGGAGCCCGATGCGGGCCTCGATCCCAGGACCCTGAGATCATGACCTGAGCCGAAGGCAGAGGCTTTAACCCACTGAGCCACCCAGGCGCCCTGATTGTCAATTCTTAATAACTGTGTTGTTTTGAAATAAAACAATTTTAACAAGTAAAATTAACATAATTTCAAAATCTAACTTTCTTAATACCTAAAATTTCTCTTTGACCAAACTTATTATCATACATTTAAGTACTATTGGATTATTTATTCTGTCACTATGCTATGAACTCTTTGAAAGAAAAGTGCTACTATTTTTCCCGTTAGTATTCTGTTTTGTTTTGTTTTAAGATTTTATTTATTTGTTTGACAGAGAGAGACACAGCAAGAGAGGGAAAACAAGCCTGGGGAGTGGGAGAGGGAGAAGCAGGGGGAGTGGGAGAGGGAGAAGCAGGCTCTCTGATGAGGAGGGAGCCCGATGTGGGGCTCAATCCCAGGACCCTGGGATCTGACCTGAGCTAAAGGCAGATGCTTAATGACTGAGCCACCTAAGTGCCCCAGTATTCTGTATTTTTAAGAGGTAGTCTATAAATATAATTTTTACTTGTTGTTAAAACAATGAGTTCCTACAAAGAGGTTAATTTTCAAAAGGAGAGTAGTTATTGTAAGGTCTTCTATTACTTTATAATTCAGATTGTTTCTATTGCAGTTTATTGTTCAGAGTAACTTCATTAGTGTTTATAATATGCTGCTTTGGAATGCTCTGTTGTTTCAACATGAACTCACTAGAAATATTGGCTTGGCAGTCAGATGCTTTTTAAAACTAATGTATAAATGAGATAAGAATAATCAACTTAAATATTTACTTGAAAACTTTCTAAAATACGTACAAGTCTCAAATGAGAATAACAAAATTTGAAGAGCAATTGCAGATACACTTGATTTTTCACATCCCTTTTAAATACAAAGGACAAAAAATGCTAATATGTTGATCTTGATCACTGTCACAATATTACTTAGAATATTTTAGAATATATATGTCTTGTATATATGTGTGTATTTCTGTTAACCTATTTATCCAAGGAGGTTTAAATTTTGCTTCTTTGTTTTTAAAAATATGCTTAGAACTCAAAATGGTAATAGTAAGATGGTTGGAAGGAGGAGTGCTAGTACGATGATTTCTGATGAATTTCTAGTAGACCATATCTTTAAGATATATTCAGAAAAGTATTTGTAATAAGATCTAAGACCAGGAGCTTATCAGTTAAAAATCATAATGAATACATCCGGGTGCCTGGGTGGCTCAGTGGGTTAAAGCCTCTGCTTTCAGCTCAGATCATGATCTCAGCATCCTGGGATTGAGGCCCGCCTCGGGCTCTCTGCTCAGCAGGGAGCCTGCTTCCTCCTCTCCCTGTCTCTCTGACTGCCTCTCTGCCTACTTGTAATTTCTCTCTCTGTGTCAAATAAATAAATAAAATCTTTAAAAAAAATAAATAATGAATACATCCCTCCCTTTTCACTTAAAGCATACCCAATTGAATAATATGTATGTATCATTATCATACAGCTTACAAAACCGATATTATTTCTTATTCCAAAATTCTGATCTGGAATATTACTTGGAATTTCACATTATCCTCTTTTTCAACATTAAGGAAAGTCTAGAAAGGCCTCAAAAGCATTACATGGAGATGAGCCATGGAGAAACACTGTATTATGAAAATGTAGACAAAAGATGGAACAATATTTATTCTCACACTAGAGACAGTGAGGGCATCTTGTCACTGTTCCTCAACCTCTCATTCAAGATCTGGTCAACAGGAGTTTCATGGAAGAAGTGAAAGGAATAGAAATAGTCCTCATCCTCCTACTTATGGTGGAATGCACATGTAGTTGCTAGTTTGAAGAGATGCAGCAAGGGCCAGAGTACATTTGGAATGTTGGGGCTTCTTTGACTTCAGAGAGAGAAATCCAACCAGAGCAGATTTCAAAGAAAGGAAGTGAAAAGCAGGAGGTTTTGATTGACCATTGGCTTCAGGAGGGAGGGATTAAGGGGTGTTTGATATTTTCCTTCTGTTGTCTGACCCTAATCAGTAAGACAGAGAGGAAACCAATTATGAGACATAGGCTAGTATGCAGTTTAAAGGAGGAGTTGTCAGTCACAAGGATTCATTGGTCATACTGGTTACAGTCTGATGTCAAGCAAATACTGCTCTATTTTAATGAGTCAGAAGGAAGTTCAACTAAATAAAGTAAATTTGAGCTTTATATTCTGTTGGATGCAGGAGGTAAAGGAGAGAGAGACTTCTGGGAATTTTTTTGAACATTACAAATCTCTTCACATGAAGAAGACTTCTTGATATGTACCTAAAACATATACTATTAACATTTCCTAAGTTATATGCCTCCATTTCCATATTTAAGATAATTTAATTTTTATTAAAGCATTAATATTAAAAGCTTTAGCATTCAGCATTAAATAAATTTATGCACTGAAAAAGAACTATTACAATTTATAAATGGATTATCTTCCTTTTGAAATATTTTGGAAAGAAGAAAGAAAAAGTAACTAAATATATCTCTAAATTATATTTTAATTTCCATTTAATATGTATGTACTTGAATGATTATGATTATATAGAGTTTTATAATACATGCACAATTCTATATAGTTATTTTTAACTTTATTTTATAAACTAAATGGGGTAATTATTCTGAGAAGCCAAAGAGATAACAGAAAATCTAAATCTTTTCTCTTCTTCAATGTTTTCTTGACTGTACCAGA
Organism: Ailurus styani; assembly: GCA_002007465.1. NCBI lineage: Eukaryota > Metazoa > Chordata > Mammalia > Carnivora > Ailuridae > Ailurus > Ailurus styani. The sequence goes on along the minus strand of LNAC01000525.1, from coordinate 640,574 downwards.
CTAACAGAGAAAGGGTACAAACTATTTTTGACCTTTCGGGGCATTTGGAATTAAATTTAAAAAAATGGTTTTGTCAGAGTTCTCTTAGCACACACTGTTATCATACTTCCCAGCTTCTTAGACATGGCCCTTGCTTCCCAGTGAATGAAATGCCAGTTACAACAATATGTGGCCAGTTATACTGCCATCGTAGAAAGGAAAACAGCTCAGTAGAAGGTAATGATTTGCAATTACACAAGATCTCTCAGTAAAAGTGATTCTTCTGATTCCATTTTTTGTTATTGCTTGCATTTGAGGGAGAATATTTTTACTCCTATGCCATCTATGTCATTTTCTGTCTTTGCAAAGTGGACTTTCACAGACTGATGTAAAAGTTCTTAGCCAGAGGTGATGTCACTAAGATGGCAACAAATGTTGTTCCTAATTTCATCTTTCCCTCACAAGAAGAACTAGCAACTATTCAAGAATAAGACACTATTAAAAGAATCCTAAAATACAGGGGTGAGGCTGAAATTCTCCCCTATACCACAAAGATCAAGACAGACTGCATTAGAAGATAAGATAAGCAGCTACACATTGACCACATTATCCCTCCCCCCAGCCCAGCACAATACTCTGTACAGATATCTCTGTACAGATTCAGAGAGGTGTCCCCTGAGCCACCAGTTCCTCCAATGTGAAAAGAGAACCCAGAGGGGACAACCAACTGCCCAGGCATTGTGGGATACTTTGTGGGAGCCCCTATTCTGATTTTGTCCTATGGGGATTGCAGGGGAATCTGTGAGGCTCAACTACCAGGGAATCTGAATGTAACAGAAAAGGAGGGAAGAGCTTGCAACAACCAACAGATGGATTTTGGCAGGCTGAGTTCATACCTGCAATGCTCAACTAGTAATTCCAACCAGAAACTGTGTTCATCTGCAAAACCAAGCCAGGGGCACAACCTGACCAGGAACTTGACAGGATGCAGGTCTGATTGACACAGACAAGGCATTTTTGACAGTCCTCCTGGTCCTGAAACAAGAGTTTTGCTGGCCCTCAAACAAGAAGTTTGCCTGGTGTGCCATGCCCAGGCAAGAAGATGAATCACAACCCCACCCACTTTGGAGAATGTTTTTCAGTCCCCCTGACCAGACAGGGTGACAACAACCCCTGTAAGCTGTGGAGCCCAGTAACACTTGAGACAAGAGACAAGCAGGCAGAGATGATCACTTCCACAATAAAGGAAGTACTGAGCTTGAAGTGTTCCCATGTCATGCACAGGCAGGAGGATTAATTCACAGCTAAGGCTGAGGGTAGCTTTTGGACCCTCCCAACCTGGGGCTTATTTGGGAAGTTCAGAATAGCCTTGGAGTGTCTCCTCTTCCTTCTTCCCAGGCAAGGAAGCTGAAACATAGCCTCATCTAACCAGGGTTGGAGACAATTCCTGGAGCTGTGCAGCGCAGCAGCACTTGAGCCAAGAGGTAGAGAGAACTGGTAGTGTGAGAGTAAATCCAGTAGCCCTGTTTGGTCAGGTAACTTGGGGTGCAAGTTCATTTGAGTTAGGACAATGAGGAGTTATCAGCTTTAGAGACGATTATGGCAGGAAATTTAATTTGTAACTGCATTCATTGCTGAGAACAATCTTCATCCTATCTGATCAGGGAAACTAACTAGCACACACTGGACATAGAATCTAATGTATACTCTGGCCCAGATCCACAATGAACTGTACTATCCCAGGGTCTTGTGCTGTTACCTTGCTAGAACAAGGAAGATAATTCATAGCCCCATCTATTACTAATTATGGTACCCAGCCCTGACCACCTAGAAAGCTTTACCAGAGAATCCAAACAAGCATAAAGCTCACCCTACAGCCTCACTTGGGTAGGGAACCAAGCCAGAAGTCCCATCCAACTGTTCTCAGCAAGAGACATAAAACCCATCCCCATCCTCAGAGGCTGAAGAGTTGACTTCCCCCAAAATAGACCATAAGCAAGACCACCTGCTCAATGACATTACCAGCAGACATATCCATAAACCCAAACTGAGCTGGCTGATAAAGAACTCTTTCTGCCAAAGCAAACCTGTAAACTCTTGAAGAGGAGCCTGATTACTCAAATGTGCAGATACAAACATAAGGAATTGAGGATCATAAAAAATCAGGTACAGATGACACCACAAAAGAAAACTAATAAAGCTCTAACAAGAAAAAGAATCTAATAAAAAAATGGAGGTATATAAACTGGCATACAAAGAATTCAGATAACCCTCCTAAGGAAGTTTAGTAAGCTTCAAAGACACACAGACAACTAAACAAAACTGGAAAACAAAATGAGAAGTTAAACAAGGAAATAGCAACCATCAAAAAACCCCAGAAATTTTAGAGTGGAAAAATGCAATAACTGAACTGAAAAATTCAATAGAGAATTTCAAAAGTGGAAATGACTATGCAGAAAAAGAATCAGTTAGCTGGAAGATGGGACAACAGAAATTACCCTATCAGAGAAGCAAATCGAAGAAAAAAAAAGAATGAAGAAGAGTGAATAAAATTTTGGGGAAATATAGGGATGCAATTAAAAGAAACCATATTCACATTATGAGAGTTCCAGAAGGAAAAGAGAAAATGACAGAAAGTATATTTAAAGCAATAATGGCTCAAATTTCCTGGACTGAGAAGAGAAATCGACATACAGATCCATGAGTCCCAAAGGATTCTGAATAGTTTGAACCCAAACAGGACTACACCAAAACACATAATTAAATTATCAAAAGTCAAAGACTAAGAAAGAATTTTAAGACCAGCAAAAGATAATAGATGAATTTTTTAACAGATGCTCTTTAGACCAAGAGAGAATGAAATTACATATTCAAAATATTGAAAGAAAACAACTATCAATCAAGATTACTCTACCCCGCAAAGTTGTCCATCAGAAAAAAAGGAAGAGTAAGACTTTTCTGAACAAACAAAAGCTTTAGGAATTCATTACCACCAGAACTGCCTTGCGAGAAATAATAAAGGACTTATTTGGGTATGAGTAAAGAATACTAATTAACGTCATAAAAACATAAAAAGAAGTAGCATAAATCTCACTGGTACTGGTAAATATATACTCAGATCCTGCGATATGGTAACAGTGGTGTGTAATTCACTTAAAATTCTAGTCTAAAAGCTAAAAACCATTACTGTGTTCATTATTAACATTGTTATATGTTTAATGTAAAAATAACCTAACCACAATTGGTTATTAGTTGCACAATATAAAAAAAAAACATATAAACTGTAATGGCAATAACCAAAATGTGAGTGGGAGAAGAAGTAAAAGTTTTCAGTTTATACATTCTACTGAAGTTAAGTTGTTATTAACTTAAAATAGGGTATTATATGTTTAGGATACTTTATGTTAGCATCATGGTAACCATAAAGGAAAATCCAGTGGTAATCCCACAAAAGAACATAATAAAGAACTCAAAACATACTATATAGCAAAAGGCATCAAAACACACACAAAAAAGGCAGAATAAGAAACAAGGAACAATGGATCAACAAAACAAACTGAAAACAGCAAATAAAATAACAATACTATGTCTCTATCTCTTGATAGTTACTTTAAATGTAAATGGATTAAATTCAACTTAAAAGACAAAGACTTGCTGAAAGGCTTAAAAATCCCAAGACCTAACAATGTGCTATCTATAAGAGATTCACTTTCAGCCTTGAAAACACACATTGATTGAGAATGAAGGGATGAAAAAAGACATTTTAATGAATGAGTCACCAAGAAAAAGCCAGGGTAGCTATATATATATCAGATAAAACTACACACATGCTTAAATTTTACTATTTTCTCAAAAGGGGGATGTAATGTTTTATAACTGTAGTTGCTGAAAAATACATGCAAAATTTTTTTAGCTAGATGTAGTTTTGTGTAAATATAAATTGGTGAAAAAGAGCTGCCTTTGCAAAGGAAAATCCATAATTCATTATCAATGTATCTTACTAATAGCAAAGAATAAATTAATTTGTGTACTGTCAACACTGAAAAGAGCTTCTGCTGGCCCAACACATACTACACTCCATTCTTTTCTTGATTTTGTGATTTCTAGAGTCAGATGTAATTTGTGTCTTTGTTTCTCTATAACTAAGTTGTTTCTCTCCACTTGGTTTCTTCCAAGATTTTTTCTTTGTCTTTGATTTTCTATAGTTCGAATGATATAGCTAGATGCATTTTCTTAAACATTTGTTCCACTGGTTGATCTCTGATTTTCCTGGGCTTGTGGTATCTGACATTAATTTGGGGAAATTTTCAGTTATTATTACTTCAGCTATTTTTTTTTCTGTTTTTCTTTGCTTTTTTTCTTTTTCTGGTATTCCCATGATGTATTTGTTATACCTTTGCTGTTATCCCACAGAGTTGACTTTTCAGTTTATTCAGTTTTTCACTTGTTGTTAGGATGGAGTGATAATTTCCAAGCTCCTTACCTGATGGAACCGGACAGTAATACCTGTTTTGAATGTCCATTTATCTTGTACCTAAGGGACAAGATCACAGAATTATCTTCTTAGTTTTCTTAGCATTGGGCTTCTCTGCTCTGGTTACCACTTAAACCTTGCCAGTTATTGCATGATTTTGCCAAACATTGCTTTTAACAATTAAACACTAATGTGTGGCATCTGTTATTTCATTCTCTTTGCTCTTAGGGTATGCAGGTCTATAATAGCATTGCCTCTTATCAACCCCAAACTATAGTAGGAAACCACTACTGAGCATCTCAGTGAAATTTTTGTCTCTCTCACTATCACCTTTGTTATCATTTTGATACATGGAATATCCTCTGGCCTCTTCCATGAAAATAGCTGGTAGGGTATCCAGATTTACTCTAGTCTGGCATGTCTTATTCTCTTTACATTTTGATTTTTCTGTTAATCATTTAATTTGGTAATTATGGCATTTCAATTAGTGAAATATTACTTTTAATGAAGATTGTTTTTGCCAGTTGTCCACAATCCATCCTACCAAGGTATTAACAATGTCTCCTGGATTCTCTCCAGGGTGGTACATCATGAAGGAATGTATCATGAGGAAATGTTCCAATATACATATGAACTATCTCTCATCTAACTTTATGTTCTGTATCACATTCAGCATTCTCAGAATCCAGCTCTATGCTTGTCCACTGGCTCTCAGTTTATATTAACTGAATTATGCACCTTTTTTGGGTAGTCCTCGTCTTCCTTAACCAGGATCAGAACATTTCCAGTAAGGCAACGCTGAAATTTGATGATTGTTATTATTCTGGTTGTTAGGAGAGGCAGTGGAGCTAGATCTTGAGGTAAGAGCAAGAATTGTCTTGTAAGGCAACTGCATCATTTGAGGATTCTATATGATCTACAAGTAAGAGTGGGGAGACATTAAATTTTAATGAGTGTGTGGGCTACTTTTGCAGACCCAGCAGGTTTAAGGGGATGTAGGTATTCAAGATTATGACATGTGTCCACCCAGGTATTTCAATCACAAGTCTCAGGGTCTTACTAATTCCCTGTTGGGACTCTCAGAATGCCATATGAAACTTGGCAGAGCTGAGAGATTTCTCTGAACCTTTATTACTTTTCAAATTAAATCCTGAGAATGGTTTTTGTTCTGTTTGTCTTCTAGGTATTGGGTGGTCATATCAAGGAAATTCTTTGGCTTTCATATTTTGCCTGAATTAGGAATAAGCCCCTTAAGTTTGATATTATCTCTTTTAAAAATTGTTAGTGCTTAGAAAAGATACCAAATTCCCAAGTTCTTATAGTTATCATTTCCCTTACACTAGATATGCTGCATCAGCCATCTCATGTCCTTTACTTGTATTCTTTCTCAGTTTACATAACTGAAATTTTAGTTAGACTGCTACCATATGGCAATAATTATCCATGTACCACATACTTCAAGTGACAAGGTCCTTATTGCCAGGCAACCACATCCAAAATTACATTTCAGAGTCTGCTTCCTAGGAACAACTTTGGTACCAGGGAACAGAATATGAGATAAAGAGTTCAGTTGTTTAGTGATGTGCTACCTGAGTCTTCCCTTGAGGTCTAAGGCACTCATTCTCCCATTTGCTAAGAGTGGTGCCTCCTGATGGTTCAAAAGGGAGTCCCTTCCCAGGATGCTTTCTTTTTGGAAAGAAAAAAAAATTGCTTCACCCAAAATTATAGGTCCTTGTCAAGAAACACTTGGCATTCAATGACTGCTCTATGTAAAGGAACAAAGCCTCGATCCCTTGTTTCAGTTCAGGTCAACTATGAAAGGCTTCCTCTTTTCTGTATTTCCTGTGAGATTGGATAAAGTTTTCACTGGCAATTACATGACAGTTCAACTCTTCCCTGCACTCTTACTTCTTAAAGATATTGTCTAAAAAGTCACCAATAAGTTTCAGCATGTGAAACTTTGCTTCCCATAGATATAGACCTAACATATGTGCATTAAATTTATTGGGAAGTATTCTGAAGAAATATAACTATAAAATGTTAAGGAAAACTGTATTAAACAAAGGGAAAGTTTCACTTATAATGTAACTTCAGATGAAGCTCTAGGCACTCCTATAAGAAACCTTGAAGGTAACACTGGACTTGTCCCTCAGAATTCTCCTAAATTGTCCTAAACTGGGTTAAGCCAGTCATTGGGCATGGTCTGTCACTTAGAAGAGATCACAAACTTAAGTCAGCTCCTGAATTTGAGAACACCTTCCAATGAGGGACACAGTTGTGGGCCATTAGGAAAAATAATCTCTAAAAGCTGGGGGATGAGCCCTTTGCCATCAAAAGGGATTCTGGAAGAATAACACAATATTCACTGCAGTGTATAAATGTGTACATTTTAATATATATTAGCTAAAATATTAAAATATATATAACTATCAATTATTATAACTCAGTATTAGTTTCTCTGCCTTTAAGATCTATAAGCACTGACAATTGTACTCCATTGTAAAACTTGTGAAAAATTCAGTGATCTCACTAATATTTCTTGGAAAGAGTTGAGGTGTGTTCTCTTACACAATATGTAATGGTTAATTTTGTATCAACTTCTCTAGTCCATGGTACCTAGATATTTGGTCGAAAACCAGTCTAAATGTTGCTGTGAAGGTATTTTATTCAGATGAGTTTAACATATAGACCAGCAGACTTTGAGTAAAGCAAATCACCCTCTGCCATATTGCTAGGCCTTGTCCAACCAGCTGAAGGTCTTAAAAGAAAAAAAAATATTAAGATCCTTTAAGAAAGAGGAAATTCTGCCTGCAGATTGCCTTCAGACTCAAGCTGTAACATTAAGTCTTTTCTAAGTCATCTCTAGGTTGCTTATTTGACCTGCAGATTGTCACCTCCCACAACTGAATGAACCAATTCCTTAAAATCAAACAATCTCTCTCTCTCTGTCTTACTCTCTCTCAATCTCTCTCTTTCCTGTCATCTATCTATTATCTATCATCTATCTATCATCTATACATCCTATTGGTTCTGTTTCTCTAGAGAACCCTAACACACCACATCAGACCAAACCATGTGCCATGTATCCTTATCAAATACTACATTGACTACAATGCAGAGCTAAGTCTTTTCCCTTGATTTTCACATGTATATACACATACAAACACATACAATTGCACACTTAGTATATTTACCTAAAAGTTCAAAAAGAAATAGTGTATTTTTGTAACATAAATGATTTAAAAATAGAATATTGAAATTTTATCTAAAACATTTCAATATACAATTTATTCAATCAGAAAAAAATGAGAATTGATCAATTTTGTAAAAAATACAGGAGAAACAGATCTATAGAAAATTCAGATTTTGACTGTATATGATTTAATAGGATGAGAAACTAAATGACAAGAGCCAGAACTCTATCAGAAAACTAGAAATTACAAAAATGAATTCAATGGAAATTTTAAAACTAACAAAAAATATCCAATAAGTGGTTTTAGTATCAGATTAGATGCAACTGAAAAGAAACTTTTAAATTGAAATATAAGTCTGAAGAAATTTCTGAGTCTCTAGCACTGAGAGGAAAATGGATGGAAAATGTAGAAAAAAGTACAAAGAATGTATAAGACATTGTAAAGGATCTAACATACACATAATATGAATCTGAGGAGAAGAGAAAGACAGAAAATGGCAGTAGTAATATATGAAGAGATAATTTTTAAAAATCGATGAAATACATTGTCACAGATTCAAGAAGCACAATGAATCTTAAGCAGGATATATACAGAAAAATCCATAGCTATGCAAAATTGTTAAGTAACCAAAAAAAAGTGTTTTGAATGTAGCCAGAGGAGAAAAGATAAATTCAAAAGAGCAATAATATGTCTGATGTCTGTCTCCTTAACAAAAATGATAGAAGCCAGAAACTATGTGTTAAGTGACTAAAAGAAAATAAATGTTAAGTTCCTCACACATGTTATTCAGAAATATTTCTAGGTAGAGGCAAAGAATGCATGAAGGAATACTTTAAGAGAGACTATATGGGAACATATAAATGAATATTACATATATAAAAATAATTATGTCTGATATTGTTTAAAATAGAGAAAGAATAAAATTAATTTAAAAACAATATCAGAAGGATCCTGAAATGGCAAGTACAGTTAGACTTGTAAAGTTTTTTTCATTGTTTGGCATGCAGTTAAACTATTGATTTATAATAAGTCTAATAATTCAAGAATGCAAATTATAATGCCTAAAGAGGCACTGAAATGATAGAAGAATTCATAACTAACAAGGTAGAACAGAAAATTTTAGAATAATAGATCATACTAGATTAATCTAAAAGATAACAAAGGAGAGCAAAAGGAACATAGAAAAGGTGGTGTTTTAAAAGACCAATAATAAAGAGTTTATTTAAATTCAAATTAGAGGGGCACCTGGGCATTTCTGTCCTATCAGCTTTTCTCTGATGTTCCATCTTATTAGGCATCTAGACTGACTGTCCTCTTCCTACATCTAGAATGTAAGGGGTATGTATTTTCCTGGGCAGTCTGAATCTTTCCTAGAGCAAAGATTCAAGAATCCTTGAGTTTCTTTATGGCTCTTGGCTATGTTCTTACTAAAAATTTCCATTTCTGCTTTTGTAGAAGAAACCATCCCGTTAAAATATACATTTTTTTTATTTATGTTAGTTTCCCATCTGGTTTGTAAAGGACAAAACATTTATCCTTTCACACACATATGTACATACATATGAGTGTATGTATGTTTTATTGCTTCAAAGACTTCATTCATCCTAGAGGATAAAGGCAGGCTAAACAGATTCCCTATCTGCAAAAGTCTATATTCAATAAATGACTTACGTTGTTGATTCTTCCTAATGCAGAAATAAAGTCTATACAATTTTCATAAAATTTCGACTATAGCTTTCAAAGTACCCTTTGAATTTTTCATTGGTGTGAATACGCAACGCAAATTATTTTCCAGAGCAAAGGAAGGGATGATGACATCAAGAGTAGCAAGGAGAGGGTTCTGAAGATAGCTACATTTTCAAGTCCTTCTGAGGGAGGGAAATATATTTTTTAAACTATATTAAGGAATTGCTTATGTAATCTTCTTATAATTTGGTGAGTTCCTTTGGTATTAATATTTCCATTTGAGAAATGCAATGCACGCAGACCTCAGGTAAAAAAAGAAAAGGCTTTTAATGAGGTCATAATGATTGAGATGTTCTTATTTAAACATGCAAATCAACACAAGAAGAATCACTGGAGCAAGATCTCCAGCTGGGGAACCAGGGATATTTTGGAAACAATGTATGACACTCAAGAAGAGCAGCCAAAGCTGGCTTATTCATAGGGAGTATCCCCTTTGTTCTGGATTCCCTTTCTTCTAGTCCTTAAAATCCCTCCCTTGTTGAGGATGCTTTTCCACATGAGTATGTCTCAAAATAGACTTAAGATACTGGAATCCTGCTTATAAACATCAATCTCTTCAGCATAGAAAGAAAATTTAAAAAGATAAAAACAGACTACCACTGGGTTAATTCCTGGGCATTTTTTCCAAAGTGATCTAATCTGTTTTCTTATTTAAAGAGAGCTCATGAGAACTCAGATATGCCCTGTCTTGAGTATCTGAATTAAGCAACTGACCCATTCCCAGGGTTTGATCTATAGGACCTACATCTTTGCAACAGGTATCAGGTACACTTTGGTATAATAAAATATGCCTAAGGTCCTTTTTCTGGCCCTTTCCCCTTTATTTCTTCTCTCACTCTGACTTTCTCTTCAGTGTCTCACAGGACTACAAGGAAGTGATAATGTGTGCTGGACCTGTTTGAGAATTTATGTACAGAGCTGTGCTGTGGAAGCCTCAGTAGCAGGGAGTGAAATTGAGTAGGAAAACACTGTCCTAGAAACAGAGGCCAATGTCTACCCACTAAACATGGGTTTTGGATCACAATCTCAGTGGAATTTTGCATCCTCCAAGGTCAGCTCATGAAGTGGAGTCTCACCCGAGACTCACCAGAGTTCATCACCCCCTCTATCTTTTTTGTTTGTTTGTTTATGTCCCAACTTCTCCCAAGATGTTCCAGATACTCATGCTGCTGCCAGGTCATCAGGCCATTTCACTCAAAGGTCCCCTTTAGCTCTACCCTGAATTGAAAGAGCTTTCATATTCCAGAATGTTCTCTATATACCTCTACTACAATTCCTTCAATATTCATTTTTTTTCTATCTTTTCTCTTGCTGATAAACCCTATACTGAGATTATGTGAGTTAATGTAGTTCAAAAGATTAGAAAATAAAGGATCTGTGACAAAAATTCATCTTTTCTTTCTCTTAATCCAGCAGGTTTCTTTTTGATCATTTCAATATGATGTTCCACTATAGTAGTCCTGAATAAACCATGTTTTTCCTTATACCCTCTATATGAAAATATAACAGTTCTCTTTCCTATTTTTGATGTATGTGCTGTATGTATAATTTACTTTGGCAATAAGAAAACTGTGATCTTATTCTATAAATGTTCTAATTATCTCTTCTGGGGTAAACCACTTTCTGTTTTAGTTGGAGGAAAATTGTCAAAAATTTGTCTAAATGTATATCATAGAGTATGGTCTAGAAAATTGCTACCTTCCTAAAAACATCAACAACCACAATAACAAAGGACTTGGGATGGAAAAATTAACCAGATATTCAGAAAAGCTGGGGAAGCAGTAACTAGATTAACCTGGCAGAATGAGGCAATTACAAGTGAAAAAAATTAAAATATAAAAACTTCTTAAATTTTAACTCTAGAATTTGGTCACTGTTATTGTTGTATACCTTATAGTATCTTGGGGACACTAGGTTATCGTGACCAGACCAGCAGGAGAGTTTGTTGAATGAGCTCATGTATAAATAACAGCTCAGTAACACTGGGAACATTTATGAGGCTCATTATGTTTCAGTTCTTGTTTAACGGCAAGTCCCTACTTGGGCAGTGGAATCCTGCTGATTTACTACTTATCAGGAATAAATTACAGTTTAGAACTGGGATTTTTCATGGTTTTCTTTGTGTCAGCATAAATAAACTTAGCTAATAGGGCTATTTCCTGTTGCCTATTAAACTGGCTGTAAGTTAAAATCTTCCTGGCTTCTGAGAGAATATCAGCAAGATGAGAGAATTGAATCATTTTACCTGAAAGTGTTTATAATGTCGAGGGCTTTGGGAAATAGATGTCAAACACTGCAAGTTATCAGCATTTCCTAACACTTACTTTGAGCTTATATCTTTTCTTTTCCATCAGCTAAATAATGTTATTATTGAAGAAGCCATTAGCACTAGGGACTGAGAAGTCGTTCTTGATGAATTAAGTAGGCAGAGATGTGGGCTCATTCAAAGATGCTGCCCAGTGTCATCATCATCTCTGTGTATTGTTCTCCTAATGGACTCTAGAGTGATCACTTCACAAGCTTTGAAGAAAGGTTCATGATTTTGTAGTTACTGAAAAGAGAAAGTGGAATGCCATTTCTAGGTCTTCATCCAGAGTGATTTCTTGGCTCTGATTCCCACATTTCATTTGCAGAAACAGCTTTTTGGTATTAGTTAACATTCAAGGAATAGTTTCAAGTTTTACAACTGCAAAAGGGTCATTATTTTTATCAGTGTGCTGGAGGTTATTTTGAGTCTGACTATGGAGGGCCCTGATTCAATAAAATCTCAGCCTGAGTCTCCCAGCAGGACGCTCAAACCATGGGAATTCAACAGGGGAGCACACATGGGATTCTATGATTCTGAACCAGGGCTGAATTTCCATTTAATCATTCTCAAGAAATCAAAAGACACTTTGGGATTAAATGGCAAACCTTTTAACTAGGAATTCCTCAGCCAAAATGGCCAATTAGCATTTAAACTGCAGAACTGCGTTATGTAAGAGGGAATGAGTAACTGAGAAAAGAAAATATCTTCCTTATTAGTTAAAAAGGTAAACCAGAAACATGGAGTTCTCATGAAATAAGCATTCTTTTTAGGGCAGGCAAGATATCACAGGACTTTTATTGCAAAGGAGAATAAAAAATACCTGAATTATTACTTATTCTCATGCTTTTGGCGTTAGTTGGCAAAATTAGCTCAAGTAAATGATGTTTGATACTGCCTTCTAGTTAAATATTTTTACGTCACATTTAGAAAATGACTCTACAGCTCAGTTTTTATGACTTAAAATGATTTAAAAATTAAGTTATTTTATGCACTGGAAAATGAAAATAATTCATTATGTTTAGGAATGGCCCTGATTCAATTTTATGTATTTATGAAATCTTTGTCCCATCAAAATCTCCTTCCCAGTCTTCAAGTATGGACCCCCGGGGCTTGGAGGCTACATAGAATAAGAATTGGTGTTAAGGCATAAAACACACATTTCCGGTATGGCTGCACATGAAGGAAAACTTTCAAAATCCTTCCAGAAATATAGTTGAAAATGGTTCTTAAGCAACTGTTTATAATCTTTCCTCATATATTACCATTCAATTTTTAGCCTCTGCTCTCAGCAAACTCATAAATCTTATAAATTTTAAATGTTAGTTCTCCATAAAATTCAATAATGTTGTTATTGTTATGTGTTTGTATGCATATTAAAAAAAATAAGATGGTAAAACAAATTAAAAAAAATAAGATGGTAAAACAAATTAAAAAAAATAAGATGGTAAAACAAATTAGGTGGTGGTTGTACTTTGCAATGTTCTCTTTGTCGGTCCCTTATCATGATATCCCAGATCATGACATGGACTTTCGTAATAGGTCACAGCTGGTAAAGACCAGCACCTGAAGGAATCTGACTCTGGTTAGCTGTTTCAAAAGAGGTGATATAGTTAGAAAATGTAGGTCTGTTTTGATTTTCACAAAGATGGAGAGAGGATGCATTTTGGAGATAAGGGCCAGTGATGTTAAATATCCTACAATGAGTGAGATGGCCCACACAACTTCACAATGTCTTGCTGGGTATTCATGTAAGCAATGATTTCATTTTCTAAGCCTAAAACCAAAATCTCTTATATATATATATATAAATGTAAAAACTTTTGCAGGATTTTAATATGCACTGAATTTCCTAACAATGCGAAAACTTACAGAAATGAAAGTCAGCTTAAATGAAGGCTTGTTTGTCTCAAAATTCTACTAAGAGTTGTTCAACATTTTGGAAAATTGGGTTGCTGGTAACATCACAGCTGCAGTATGTGAGACTATCTTCTACAACACACCTGTAGCCATCTAAATTTATGTCAATTACATTATCACTATAGGTTTAGGTGTGTGGAAACCACTTTGTAATGTCTTTCAGTGTAGTTGTGCCTAAGCAAAAGATACATATTTTTGTTATAAATTATTTCTTTATTTATTTATGCTTTATTTTACATTGGGACATTGCAATAGTTGTTTAGAATTTTGTAAGTAATTTATAATTTATATTAAAAATTTACACTGTGTGAATAATACATTATCAGTTGATTTTATCTTGAGAGTAAAGGGATATTCCAAACTATTATTTATAAAAAGGAGATATTAAATCTGATGAGATTGAGGATTGTGAAATGCACAGAATATCTGGGGATGGTAAAATGTACAGCATTATCAGGGAGAATTTTTATATCTTAAATATGGACATATGTGGAGGTATCACACATGTACACATATGCATACATAAACACAGCTTGAGCTCTGAAACAACATGCCTAAGTTTTTCAAATTGTCCATTTTAATCATTTAGTGAGCTCTGACATCAAAACTTGGGTTGAAACCAGAACTTTTTAGTGAAAACAAAGAACAGATTATGGAATAGAATGAAATGGAATGGAATGGAATGGAATAGGGTGAGGTAGGGTGTGGTGGGGTGGAGTGAAATAGCATGGCATGATGTGACTTAGCATAACAATGCATAGCATAGAATATCAGTTTTATCTCTGTTTTATACATCTGTACTTATAAAGACATGTTGTAAAATATATCTTTTACTCTGGGTCAAAAAGTTGAAAGACATTGTGCTACACTACTGCATTTTATATAGAAAGGAAGCAACATTTTCAAGTGTTATTCATTCATCCCTACCTGAGTATGAAAGTCATATTTGATGGTGATTGACAGAAGAAGAAACCTGAAGACACTAGTGAGTACCACATATACTATGTCCTCTATTTCACTGTTTGCGTAAGGGGAGGTGATAATGGTGGTCACAAAGTCAATTCCTCATCCTCTTTTCTCAACTTGACCACTACTGAATGTCCTTGCCTCTTCTATAGCTAGTGGAGTTTTTGATATTTGTTTTGTTATCATTATTTGGCTTTAAAAAGGTAGGTTTAAAAAGGTAGGTTGACTGGGAGTGGGAGGGTAGGGATAGGGTGGATGGGTTATGGACATTGGGGAGGGTTTGTGCTTTGGTGAATGCTGTGAAAGATGTAAGCCTGATGATTCACAGACCTGTACCTCTGGGGCAAAGAATTAAAAAAAAAAAGGTAGGTTGAAATAAATCTCCCACATTCTTGCCTCTCTCTTCTTTGTTCTCCCTTCCCTTCGTTGCAGTTTGGTTCAGAGCCTATTTCTTCATGATGGCACTTAAACTTGACTTCCCAGAGTTCCCCCACTTCAGTGATCCATAAAGTGATTCCTTCTTTTCTGCTTCCTTGAAATTTACCTCATTCTATCTTATATACTCACTCAGATTAAAGTAGTAATGGGTTTGTATGTGAGACTTTCTATAGTGTATTTTTATTTTTAAAAGGAAGCAAAATATTAATGAAAAGGAATGAAAATAATGTAGGAGACATATTTGGCTGGGGTGAGAGGGAAGTGTGGCCATTTATAAAATTCCTTTCTTAAGGAGAAACTATGAGAGACACTGCCTAAACATAAAACTGGCCTTAGTTAAAGCTCTAGACGTTGTTCAATCTGTTTCAAGAATAATAAAAATAAACCATTCTTATATTTTTAAAATATTATTTAAAAATTGGGGTGCCTTGGCTCAGTCGGTTAAGTGTCTACCTAATGCTCAGGTCATGATCCCAGGGTACTGAGATTGAGCCCCGCATTGGGCTCCCTGCTCAGTGTGGAGCCTCTCCCTCTGGTTCTCCCCCCACTGCTTGCTCTCTTTCTCAAATAAATAAGTAGACATTGGGGAGGGTTTGTGCTTTGGTGAATGCTGTGAAAGATGTAAGCCTGATGATTCACAGACCTGTACCCCTTGGGCAAAGAATAAAAATAAAATTTAAAAAAAAGAAGAAAATCTTAAATATATATATTGTTTGTTACTGAAAACAACTTTAGAAATAGAAACAAAAAATCCTATTTCTATTGGCAGCACTCTCTGGGGCATGCATAATCTGAAGTCAAAAGTTATCATTATTTAGCCCTACTCTTTCTTTGCTACTTAGGCCCAAGATATACTGAATTTTTAAAATTTACACCCAGAGATTTTTGGTTTTTCTCTCTGATCCCTCCTTTGTATTCCCATTGTATTCTCCTTTGTATTTTATCTAGATGGAATATTTCAATAGCCTCACAATTTCTTGACTTCCTCTAATTCATGCACATTGTTATCAATATTATCCTTTCAAAACAGCAGTTCTATTATTTTACTCATTTGTGCAAAAGCATTTGTGTCCCTCAGTTGTCTACAGAATACAATACAATCTTCTTATCTGACATTCAAGTTGCTCAACAATCTCCCTACATTTTTCCTTTTGCTCTTTAGATAAAAGGATCTAATTGCTGCTCGGTGACTATCCCACTCACTTCTGCTGCTAGGCTTTTGCTCACTTTTATGCATCCCTCTTGAGTGCCTGGGTGGCTAAGTCAATTAAGCACCTGACTATTGATTTCAGCTCTGGTCATGATCTCAGCGTCGTGAGACTGAGTTGTGCTGCGTGTCAAGCTCCATGCTCAGAGGGGAGTCTACTTGAAATTCTCTGTCTCTCTTTCCCTCTGCTACCCCCCACTCTCTCCCTCTCTCTCAAATAACTCAATCTTTATGTATCCCTCTTAATGGAACCTCCTTCCCCACAACCTCTAAGGTCCAAAATTTCTTATAATTTTCAAAGACTAACAGAAATGCCACTTCTCTAAGACACCCATAATCTTTTCCTTTCTTTCCATTGTTATCCTAACACTTTATCTGTATTTTTGTTCAACTTTTGACCACTTTTTGCATTTTAATATTTATTTTTAATTGAGAAAGTCTTTACATACAGTAAAACAGAAAGGTTTTACATACAATAAAACACAAAATTCTTAAGAATATAGTTCACTCTGTTTGAACAAACACATGCAACTATGTAACCATACTCTTATACAGATATGGAATATATTCATTACCAAGAAATTTCCCTTGTGCCCATGTGTGGTAAATTCTAATGTCTTTGAATACAGATTCTTTTTGCTTTTTTTAAAACTTCACACAAATAGAAAATTTAGTATTACATAGTATTTTCTTAACCTAATGTCTTCTTTCACTTAAAATATATTTAGGATTCAACTATGTTTTTTTCAAATATCACTGGTATATTCTTTTTAATGGTTAGTTACATGCCATTGGATGAGTATTTTGTGATTTGTTAATCCATTGATGGAATTTGGGTTCATCCATTAACAAACACTTAGTTTATTGCCAATTTTTTGGTTATTATTAGAAAGCTCCTATGGACATTCTTTTTATGGATATACATTTTCATTTCTCATGAATAATACTTAAGGATTGAGTTTCCTGGTCATACATATGTTTAACCTTTTAAGGAACTGCTAAATCACTTGCCAAAGTTGTTGAAATGTCTTATACTCCAACACATAATGTATTAGAATTCCTTTTTTTTTTTAAAGAGTTTATTTATTCATTTGACACAGAGAGAGAGATTACAAGTAGGCAGAGAGGCAGGCAGAGAGAGAGGAGAGAGGAGGAAGCAGGCTCTCTGCTGAGCAGAGAGCCGAATGTGGGCCTCAATCCCAGGACCCAGGGATCATGACCTGAGCCGAAGGCAGCGGCTTTAACCCACTGAGCCACCCAGGCGCCCATGTATTAGAATTCCTATTGGTCTATCTCCTCATCAATAGTTGATGTCAATTCTTGTTATTTTAGCCATATGGTAGGAACATATAGGTAATTAATTACATTTATAATTTTAATTTCCTTGATGATTAAAGATGCTGAACACTTTTTTGTGCACTTATTATTAATGTATAGAGCTTGTTTTGTAAGGTGTCTGTTTAAGACTTCTCTCCAATTTTGAAGCCTTGTGGTGGGTATTAAGGAGGGCACATACTGCATGGAGCACTGGATGTGGTGCATAAACAATGAATCTTGGAACACTGAAAAAAATAAAATTAAATTAAGATGTTAAAATAAAAAAAAAAATTTTTATGTACTTTTATTGAGGTTCATTGTAGGTGTTTATTGAATTAGTTCTTTATATCTTTTGGGTACATATCCTTTGTCACGTATATTTATTTCAGGTACTTTCTCCCAGTCTGTGGCTTGGCCATACATATTCTAAATGGTATATTTCTTATATACAAGTTTTAATCCTGACTATGATTAACTTTTCAAGCTCAAAGTCAGGAATCTCATTATCTAAAATCATGTACAAATGCAGATAAGGCCTTACAGGTGAATTTCCTTGAATACAGTTGCTCTAATCAGAAGATCTGTTATCTACAGTGACATGTTATCTGCCTCCCACACAACCAATGTACAAGTATAAGATTCCTCCTTTTAAAGAGGAAGGAAACAAGAGGCACATAGGAATCTTTGGTCCCTAGCAAGTCTAAAATACCTACAGGCACACATTTCCAATTTCTTGATTAGAGCTGTGTTTTACTAACTTGAAATAACTATTACTCTTGTATCTGCATTCTGTGTTCTAGGCCCCTCTTTCTGCATTATCTGGCTTGTGTTTGAACTGAATAATTTCTCCAACCTAGTTGCTCCTTGTAATATTTCAGGATTATAAGACCTCTCCTTATTTTATACTGTCATTCCCCACTCCCCAGATCTGGTGATGGTTCTGCTACTACTCTTACCTTTAAAACCAGTAGCATTCCTACAAATCTTTTTGTATTTGACTACTTTATATACAACTCCTAGCCATCAATTTCAACATAAGCACTTCATGGTATTGAAATTCTTGTAAGGCAGCTGTGGGACAATGTCTTTAAGATTATTCAAAACCTTAATGTGTAAAAGAAAAAATATTTGAGACACATCCATGAGAAACTTAAAGGATTTTAAAATCCTTAAAAGACTTAAAAGGGATTTCTTTTTCTCTGAGATACTACCCCTACTCTTTTTGAAAACTTAAAAAATTTACAATTGTGCCTTGAGACAATGTTTTCTTAACATAATAATGGGTTGATTATTGTCTGCTGTCTTCTCTTAATTTAAGAATCTTAAAGATGCTGGAAATAAAGTCCTAACTCTTTTAACATTTCTTGGTCTACATTATCTCTCTTCTCTCCCATTTTGCTATAGGTAGTAGGAAAAAGCCAAGTGGCACCTTCACAACTCTGCCCTGACTTCACCATCACTGGCAACCTCTTCAGGGACCATCAGACTTTTTTTTCACTGACAATCTCTTCAAAATACTTACAACTTTTGTCTGGTGCCTAATCCTGAAACCATTACCAATCTTTTACATTTTTGTTATAACACTATCCCAGTTGTAAGCACCAGAGTCTTTAGTAGTAATCTAATGCTGCATAAAAGAACCCCAAACTTAAAAATTTAGAACAATGATTATCATTTATCTCTTAGAATGCCTGTGGGTCAGAAATTCAGGAGCAGCTCAGCTCAGTGGTTCTTACTCAAAATCTCTCATGAAGTTGCAGTTAGATAGTCACTGGGTTGGGATCATCTCAAAAGCTACTATATATCCCAACATCAGTTGCCTTAGATAAGAAAACCTCAACCTAGATAGAGTTTGTAA
Source organism: Ailurus styani (assembly GCA_002007465.1). Classification (NCBI taxonomy): domain Eukaryota; kingdom Metazoa; phylum Chordata; class Mammalia; order Carnivora; family Ailuridae; genus Ailurus; species Ailurus styani. The sequence continues at coordinate 621,170 of LNAC01000525.1, read as the reverse complement.
AAAACTGTCTATATTAATTGTATGTGATCTCTCAAGCATAGAAGCATTAAGATAGCTGGAGTTCTTATATACTCCCTTGAGCCTTCCATAATGCATTTCTTAAAAGAGAGAGCCATGCAGTAATCATATTGTGATCTAGATCTAGAATCAACTCATCTAGGACCACTTGCACCATATTCTATTCATCAAGGTCAAATTGGAGCAGGAACAAGGTCCAATTGAGAGTCTATAGACCTAGTTCAATGGAGAAGTGTCAGTACTGAACCATAAGAATAATTTATGGGATAAGAACTTTTTAAGAAAATACAACCTATTACGTGTACTGAATTATTTTGATTGAATGTTAAACTAACTGCATTTGTGGTTTAAGCCACACTTACTTATGATAAATTTCCTTTTCATATAGTATTTGACTTGATTTGCTAGTATTTTGTAAATTTTTTTATGACTTGAGAAATATAGATCTGTAATGCTACTTTTATGCAGTATCATTGTTAAATTTTGGAATTAAAATTATGCAATATTCACAAATTACTTGGGAAGTGTTTAGCATTATATTTTTCCTCAAATGTTTGAGACAACTCACCAAAGAAGATATCTGGGCCCAGAATTACTTTTGTCAGAGGTTTTTAATTAACAATTGGTTTTATTTAATACATATTGAGTTATTCCAATTTTTTAATTCCTTCTTATGTCACTCTGATAATTTGTATCCTTAAGAGAGTGATCCATTTTAACAAAGTAGTTATATTTATTGATAAAATTTATCTTTTATGGTAGTCTCGTTATTCTCCTAATTTCAGGAGATTTTATAGTAATATCCCCCTTTTTGTTACTGAAATTGGTGATCATTATTTTTTTTATCTAGAAGGTTATGATTTTATTGATCTGTTGAGAGAATTAATTTTCTCAATTGTTAGTTCATTTTCTATTTCACTGATTTCCACTTTTCATTGTTTCATTCCATTTAATTGCTTTAGTGTACATTTTTCTTTTCTTTTGTACCTTAGGATTGAAGCTTACATCATGATTTGAGACCTTTCTTCTTGTCTAAAGTAGGCATTTAAAGCTACACATTAAAAAAAAATAAAGCTACATGTTTCATTCATACCCCATATTTTGATACGTTGTGTTTTTATTTTCATTTAGTTTAAAAATGTAATTTCCCTTTTGATCTTTGGCCCCTAGATTCTTTAAAAACATGATTTTTAATTTTCACAAATTTGAAGTATTACAATTATCTTTCTGTTTTTGATTTCTACTTTAATTCCACCATTATTAGAAAATGAACTCTATATTATTTCAATACTCTTAAATTAATGAGACTTATGTATGTTCCAAATATGGCCCATTTATTGAATATTTCATGTGTACTTGAAAACAATGTGTATTCTACTGTTCCAATGAAGTGTTGTGTAAATGTCTGGTCAAGTTTATTGAGAATGAAGATCAGATCTCCTATATCCTCACTATTTTTTCTTTTACATTCAGTTTACTTTTTTCTGTTAATAATTGATACAGAAAAGTTAATATCTTCAACTATAATTATAGATTTATCTATTTGTCCTTTAGTTCTCTGTTTTTTGCTTCATGTATCTTGATTTTCTTTTATAAGGTGTACATATATGTCTCCTTAAAGAATTGAGTACTTACCATTATAAAATGTCCTTCTTTATCTTGGGTGATATTCCATGCTTTGAAACATAAATTTTCTGACACTTCAGCTTTCTCATGATTAATATTTGTATGGTATCTTTATTCATCATTGTACTTTTAACCTACAAATTTAAAATGAAGCTCTAGTTAAAAGCATATAGTGAGGTCCTCATTGTTTTGTTTTTGTTTTTTCCAGTCGGACAATGTGTGCCTTAAATTGAAAGGTTTCATTCATTTACATTTACAATCTTATTGATAAAGTTCAGCTTACTTCTACTATCTTGTTATTCCCACCCCCCATTTGTGCCATTTATCTTTGTTCCTCTTTTTCTCCCTTTATTGATTCTTTTAGATTAAGTGTTCTTTGTGTTAGGATTTCATTTTATCTTGACTATTGTCTCATTAGCTGTACCCCCTTTTTTTAGCTTTAGCAGTTACTCTATGGTTTGTAATATATAATTGACATCAAAGTCTACATTCAAATGAGTATTACATTCCACTTCACATATAAGGTATTAAATGTATAACAATATACATTTACTACTCTCATCCTTTGTGCTATTATAGTATATTATTTACTTCTTTATCTGTTTTTTTTTTTTTTTTTTTAAAGATTTTATTTATTTGAAACACANAGTAGGCAGAGAGGCAGGCAGAGAGACAGGGAGAGGAGGAAGCAGGCTCCCTGCTGAGCAGAGAGCCCGATGCGGGCCTCGATCCCAGGACGCTGAGATCATGACCTGAGCCGAAAGCAGAGGCTTTAACCCACTGAGCCACCCAGGCGCCCTTCTTTATCTGTTATAAGCCCCATCATATATCACTATTAGTTTGTTTTAAACATTTAAGTTTTAAAAATAAAATTTAAAAAAGAAAACGTCTTTTATGTTTACACACATATTTCCCACTTCCATTACTTTCATTTCTATGTATAATCCAAATTTCCATCTGGCATTATTCTACTTCAGCCTGAAGAAGCTCATTTGAAATTCCTTCCAGTGCAGGTCTGTGGTGATGAATTCCTCTGGTTTTTTTTTTATTTTTAAATGTCTTTACTCAAGTGTTATTTTTGAAGAATGTTCACTAATTATAGAATTTTAGTTTAATGTTAGTGGTTTTTTTTAGTATTTTAAAAGATGTGTGTTTTCTGGCTTGCATTGTTTCTGATGAGAAATACAATTCCTTTACTTATTTTCTTCCCTCTATTTTTATGTATTTATAATTTTTGCTGATTTTTAAGGTTGTCTTTTTTATCATTGTTTTCCAGCCATATGACTATGTAGTTCTATAAGTGGCTTCTGTGTGTGTGTGTGCGCGCGCGCGCACGTGCTTGATCTGTTAGTGAGCTTTTTGGATCTGTGAGTTCATATATTTTGGAGCTATTATTTTTTCAACTATGATTTTTGTTCCAATTTCTTTCTCCTTTCCTCCTTGGACTCTAATTACATATATGTGAGAATGCTTGCTATTGTCCTACACATCACTGAGACTGTGTTCATTTAATTTTCATTTTGACTATTTCCTACTGTCATATCTCTAGATTTTCTTATTTTTTTCCTACAATATCCAATTTACTACATAATCTATCAATCAGGTGATAATTTTTAATTTCATATTTTAAATTCTAGAATTTCTATTAAATAGAAATTAACTAGTACAATTTCTATTTCTGTACTATGCTTGCTGCATCTGTTTCCTCATTATGCCCATAATTTCCTTTGTTTTCGTTTGCTAATTACAACATCTCTATCATCTCTGAGTCTGTTTTAATGACTTTGGAAATAAAATTTCCATGATATGGGTCACATTTTGTTTCTTTTTTGCATGTCTAGCAATTAAAAATGAAATCTGGGTGGATATTATGAATGTTACTCTGTTAAAGGTCAATATATATTTTTAGTATGAGTATTGGTTTTGTTATGGCAAACTGTTATGGCAGTTAATTTACTAACAGTTCTTTTCATTTTTCAATGAATTTTAAAGCTTTGTTAGGGTGCATATAAAGTAGCTCTGATAGGTCTAGAATAGTCTCATTTCTAATTTGAAGCTCTGATTGAGGTAAATTGATATGAATAACTAAGTATTTCAGTGAGGTATTTGTGTGCTCCTTATTATTTCTCCATAAACTTACAGAGATGCCTATATAGACCTCCATGGTTTCCTTTCAGAAGAGTTTCTTTCTGTGCTTTCCCCTTTCCTGCAAATTTCAGCTTCCTCAGCAGTCCTGTACTCTGATTTGAGTCACTTCAATGAGGTTCCTCTCCTCTCCTTGGACACCACCACATTTCTGTATCTTTTCTAGAAAATACCTCTAGGCAAAAGTTGGATCAATCATGGCACTACCTCACATATTTTCATTCTTTGAAGAAACATAGTTCTGCACTGCCTGTGTTTCATTTTTATAGTTGTTTATGGTGGTGGGATTATTCTGATATGAATTATTCTATTGTGGTTAGAAGTAGAAGTTGCTCTTGATCAGATTTTACTTTGTATTGTAGGTATTCTTGTATATTCAGACCTTTTGTGAAACTGGAAGCACCCTGAAGGCAGTGTCTATGTATATTATTCATCTCTGTTTCCTCCAAAGGAAATAATTGAAGTGACTAAAATAAAATGGCACAGCTATTTTAAAAGTAATTTCAAAGACCTTAAAATTCATTATACACATTAATTTTCTTTCATTCATTAGTTTTTTTATATTTTTCAACAATCGTGGGAATGCCTGAGTTTCTAATCTGCCCTTCTTCCTCTCCTAATTCAAACCTTTTATTATAACCAGAAAGCAGGTAAAAAATAAGGAATACAGAGTTACAGTCATTTGGTCTTATGAGTATTTATTAGGAGCTATTTGGAACATTCCTTTTTATCCTTTGGGTTGCTCTGTTGTCTGTTATTCTCTACAGCTGTTAAAGTTCAATGTGAATAATTTTTCACAGTCACACAGGCAAAGTCAACACTATTGATGATTATGATAGCTCAGTGGTCATGAAAACCCTGATGAAGAAATGTCAGCACAGAACACTCATGTTCCACAGAATAAACGCCTAGTTAAAAACTTAACTGCAGGGCGCCTGGGTAGCTCAGTGGGTTAAAGCCTCTGCCTTCGGCTCAGGTCATGATCCCAGGGTCCTGGGATGGAGGCCCTCATCGGGGTTCTCTGCTCAGCAGGAAGCCTGCTTCCTCCTTTTCTCTGCCTGCCTCTCTGCCTACTTGTAATCTCTCTCTCTCTGTCATATAAATAAATAAAATCTTTAAAAAAAAAAAACTTAACTGCACCTGAACATAGAGATTATCCTTTAAGCTAGAAAATAAACTTCATTTTCTCTTTTTTTTAAAAAAGTCTTGATCTTGTGAATAGATAAGCAGTAAGAATAAAACACTGCAGCTTCTTATTACATAATTTCTAGAAAATGATTGAGCTTCTATTATGCAATTGTCCTTGTGATTTTCAGTTTCACTCAATCGAATTATTTAGACATTTCTTCTCCTGTCCTGTGATTCTCTCCTTCATCTACTTGAACACATGCTAATTGGTAATGCTCATATTTATGCAACTCCTAAGCATCTTTTCTCTTCTATTCATAAGAATATTATAAAACCTTACAGACCATGCCTATTCCATAGGTCCCTAAACTTACCTGGACCGGCCTTTTTGCTTTTTCAGTCAACTCTTGTCAACTTTCTTATAAATTCCACAAAGGAACTGTCTTTTATACCCAAACTATTTCCTGAATTCCAAAGTCACATTTTCTACTACCTACTAAACTCTATCACTTGGTTTCTAAGGACAAAATTTTCTTATATGTGCCAAGTCACAAACCAAACGAAAACAATATACTGCTTCCTCTCTTGCTCTTTTTTCCCATTCTATAAACCAATCCAGGTGAGCTCTGAGGGTTGGAGCTCCAAAATCATTCTTTTTTTTTTTTTAATTTTATTTATTTGTTTGATAGAGAGAGATCACAGGTAGGCAGAGAGGCAGGCAGAGAGAGAGGAGGAAGCAGGCTCCCCACTGAGCAGGGACCCTGATGCGGGGCTCAATCCCAGGACCCTGAGATCATGACCTGAGCTGAAGGCAGAGGCTTAACCCACTGAGCCACCCAGGCGCCCTCCAAAATCATTCTGATCCTCTTTCTCTCTGCTTTCATAGTCTAATCACTTTTCAGTTCTTTAAAGATTCTCTAACAAATGTCCTGGGTATTGGTCCATTGACTTTCATTTCTTTCCTGATTTTGGACTAAATCATTATTCTATGATTCTATTGCATCTCATGGGTTTTGGTGTTTCTTCCTCTTATTAAACCTATATGTGGCTTCCTCTTTGTCAGATTGATATTTTTCTCACTGAGTACCAATGATGTTATTTTCTGCTTAAAAATGAAAAAACTTCAGGTGTTGTCCATAGCTAAGTACAAAACCAAGTCCAACAATTAATGATTTCCAAGATTTTCCTTTAAAAAAGAACTTTTTCTTTATCCCCCATTGTTTTTTTAATGTATTTCTTGGATTATAACTAAAGTGGACCATAAGCAGATGCCTAAATATTTTTTTTTCCCAACTTTCTTATCCTGTGCCATGGTTGATGCTGTTTTATCTATGAGACAGGTGCTCTCTTTCCTACTTTCTTCATATCAGCCTGATGAATTTTTACCCAGCCTTTAAAAATGTCTCATTTTTCTTAAGTCTGTAGTGACAATACAGCTGGATAGACTTTCACTCTTTTTAAAATTCATTATTCCATTACTGGTACTTCTACTGTGACACTTGTTCACTTGAACAAATGTTTACTGATGCTTACTTCCTATCAGTGTCTGTGCTTTTATTATTTGTGTATTTGTATTGGCTTTTTCTCAGCTCTTTGAAGGTTTTTGTCCTAGGCTTTACTCATCTTTTAGTGTCTAAATTGCAGACTTTATTATAGTGGATGTTGCATTATAGTTATTGCAAGTCTTGACTCTCAAGGATGGTTTCTTACCTTGGCATGCCCCATGATAGCAAAGTGCTTATGTTGATCAGGATGCCCTACAATCATTTTCACTGCAACTACTCAAGTTGTCTTCATAAAGCATTTCACTCAAGGGTTATACCATATTTAGAATCCCATGATCTGTGTCAATATGAAATCATGCATTCTGCCCTTTGTCTTTTTCCTTTAAAGTTCTGCTGGCTGTAAAAGAACAGAGACATCTTAATGGGTTAATAGAGTTACTTCTCCTAAAGTAAAAACTATTGGTATTTAACAGGAACTTTAAATAGATAAGAAGTAACTTGCCCCTAGAGAATTTTGGACTGAGTGGCAGGCTGATAGGGGTGATATTTTTGGGTTCATACAATTTTCAGTACCCCACAAATCACACTCTATAAGTGGCTGACAGGTTTATCTATGTCTGAGAGAGGACATGGGCTATTCTTTTAAACATGCACCCGTTCACTCACTCACAAATGTAAAATAGCCCCCCAATCATTTGAATGTGAGATTCCTAAGAACTATAAGAAACAGGTCTTATAGCATTTACCGGCCTTGGGTTCCACAGGGAGCTGATAAGGATTAAGCAATTGCATGAGTCTGACTTCATACCAGATATTTTTTATACCAAATCATATCTCCAATTCTGTCTCGATATGAATGGAAACATCAATGACAATTATAGAGAGGAATCTGAAAAGTAATCTCTATCAATCAATTGGAATATTAATATTTGAGATTCTTCAATATGTGTTTTAATTGTGAATTTATCTGTTTCTATATTATATCCCTGATTTCATAATAAAAGGGAATATTTTTATAACGTTTTTATAATAATAGGAATTTTAGCCCCGATTCGGGGGAACATTCACTCTCAAAATTATTCTATCGAAAACCAAGCTCTTTCTTACTTTAAGACTGGTAGAATCCACATCGACCCCCAATAAAAAAAATGGAGACAAGATCTAATAAAAATGTTTGGATTAGCACTTTTTTGGGGAGGGGGAGATGGAGTGGTGCTGATGTGGTGGTGTCTCATCCATTTTTCCAGATACACATTTCACATAAAAACAAAAAATAACACTTTGTATATTTCTCTCTCTCTCTCTCTGTACACACACTCATACACACAAAGACACACACTTACTTATGGTAGTTAACATATTATGTAAGATAATGTTGGTGATAGTAGTCACCTGTTAATTTAAAAAATATGCAAATTTAGACCCATCGAAGACCATTTTATATGAAAATAACATTGCGATAAATTGATATGGTAGGCAGGTAGTGACAATCATAACTTTTTAACAGGTCACATAGACCCGATAAGCTCACTTTGTTGCCATAGTCCTCAATCTTTGACCATTTTATTGAAATTAAAAATGTGCAGTTAGTGCATATAAAAATTTATATTCACTTAGGTGAATTACTAAAAAGGTCTTTGTTTTAAAAATATTTCAGTAAGTTACTGCAGAGTTTAAAAATAGAAATAATGTCTCACTGAGGAACCAAGTAAATATGCCCCATGGACTAGAATTGAACTAACTTATATTTAATCGAATGATATAAATAAATTCCAATTAAAGAAGAACACACACACATATAATGTAAGTGTATATAGTTTTCATTTTAGTATGACTTTGGAAATATGAAAATGGTTCAGCAAAGTTATCAGATAAAAGTTTTAATATAAAGACAATTTTGATTTTTGTTGAAAATAAAACCAAATAAAACAAACAAAATTACAAAAGAATACACACATACCCACATTGGAGAGAAAGAATTTTTCCGTGACTATCCAGATTTTAATAACTTTGCACACCTTAAGAAAAAAATATATTATTCACTACCTCTCCCTCCAAAGAAGAAAATGCATCAACTGAAATGTGGATAGAATGTGAAAAAGAAGGTAAACAAAATCAAACAGATTAATTTATTTATTCATTCCCCTATTCTGTAGTTTTGAGTATTCACCATGTCCTTGGTACTTTGTATTATTAATGTAGTATCTAATTAATAATAAAGGCTTCTTGATTGTTATTTTTTATTGAAGGGATAGTTTTCTTTATGCAATTCATATGTTTATATGATTATAAATACCATGAAGAAAAGAAGTATATTTTATATTCCTCAAAATGCTGCTATTCTAGGGAATATATAAATATAAGGTATGACTTTTTTGTAAGAAGTGTTAAATCTATTTGGAAAAATAAGATCAGTACAAATTTAAAAGAAAGAAAAAAAATTGAAAGAAGTTAGAAACAAAAAAGAAAGGAAGGGAAGGAGGAAGGAAGTGAGGGAGGGTGGGAGGAAGGTCAGAAAATACCAGGAAATGAAATTTATGAATTGAGATATATAGTATAGATTCTACACTGTGCTAGTGCAGCCTGAGGTCATGAGAGGAGGGATTTAAAAAAAATAATAAGTTGGGATGTGAGGTGAGACTTGAAAATAGACCATCAAGCGGAAGTTTTCCAAAGTGGAAGAAAATGTGTGTAACCAACGTAGAAGGGAAAACAAACAATTTGTGATATACCAAAAAATAATATTTTTAGGGAATGGAGGGATAATTTGGAAAGAAAAAATAATGTGTTGGGCCTTGAATGACAGTCTAAAGAATTTAGACTTGTTCATAATGAGTGACAAATTAAATTCACTTAAGAAGAATCTCACAAAAACATGCAGCTAGATTTTAGAAGGAAAATCTAGTTTGACATTGCCCTTCTGGGTTTGTCAGAAACTTAGTGCTCAGTGGCATTATAATAACATGCTTTGTGAAAAATATAATAGAAAATGTTGGGTTAGACAGGCAGATTTTTTTTACTGCAAAACTTCTGAACTTTAAATTTTCAAATATTCATTTTTAAATCTCCAACTAGGGAAAAATGCATGCACTATTTTTATACTTATTTGATCATGAAAGCAGGAACACAGTTTGTGGAATGCTATTCTAGGTATTCATTGAAACCTTAAGATTACAAGGATCTTACAAGTCATTTGGTGTTACCACCTATCTGCAGTATCCAGACCAGATTTTCCTGTGAACTCCATTGAGCATTTCAAAGATAAGGCTTCATCCTGTCTGATGACAACTACTTGGTTATCTCCCATGACAGTTCTTTCTCTCTTTACACAGCTGTAATATTAGCAAGTTCTTCTTTATGTTATCTTTCTCTAATAATCATAATTCTAGGTCTATTAATATCTTTTTTAGAAAAATTCCTTGGTAGCATATTATTGAAATTCACACCATTTCATATAAATTTCAGCTATATACTTGGCTAGAAAAATTATCCTGAGCAACAAGTTTTGACCAAATCAATAAGTTATAGTCTACTGGCTGAACAATGTAGTGTGAACAGTAGGTTTATCGAGGTCTTTGCTATAAATATGAATTTGGAACACTTAATTGCTATTTTATGAATTTAGACAAAGCCAGAAAATTTATCTAGTGACTGCTGAAAAATTGAGCAATTCTGGTTCCCAGATTCAAGTAGTTATGAAGAACACTCTGATTTAGTAATAATTTTATCACCTAAATAAACTGTTATATGGCATCTAATCATAGTGTGGACAAAATAGGTTATGGTGTAACTCCTTGTTTGTGAGATGGACTGTAGGATGCCAGCTGTTGCTATCTAGAACTCTCTGTCTTTGTATTTTACTTTTCGTGCCTCACAGGAGTTTTAGAGATAACTTATCTTTTTTTTCCCCTCAGAAATATAGAGTACTTAATCATTCTAGGCACTTACAATTTCATTTTTATTTAAGAATATTTCTTTGACATATACAGCATAGAAAAATGGTGATGGAATTAGGTATTATTAAAAAGAGAAAAACATATAGCTTCAGAAAAATAGACAACAGGTAACTTCATAAAATAGGGTGCTTTTTTTTTCCTGTTATTTTTTATTTTTTATTCTTTGCCCCAGGGGTACAGGTCTGTGAATCATCAGGCTTACATCTTTCACAGCATTCACCAAAGCACAAACCCTCCCCAATGTCCATAACCCATCCACCCTATCCCTGCCCTCCCACCCCCGTAACCCTCAGTTTGTTTTGTGAGATTAAGAGTCTCTTATGGTGTGTCTCCTTTCCCATCCTATCTTGTTTCATTATTTTTCCCTCCCTCCCCCCCACGACCCCCCACCCTGTCCCTCAAGTTCCTCATATCAGAGAGATCATATGATAATTGTCTTTCTCTGATTGACTTATTTCGCTCAGCATAATAAAAATAGGGTGCTTTTTGATAACACTATTTATTTTTCATAAAAGATCACCATTTCTATTTAATATGTGGATAAGTGTTTTGTCATGTGGTGCTCATGATTTATAAAAATATTTATTTTGTAACCAAAGGATTATAAATATAATTCACTTTAAGAATACCAGGGTGAGGATAAAATGAAGGATACCTGGCAATGTCTTATTTTGAAATATCCATCCAAGTGCAAATATTTTAATAGCAATATTTTCATAAGAAATTCAGATTATATGATTTACATATTGTGTTTATAACATATATTATTATGTATAATAAGCATCATAAAATACATAAACAAAGAAAAAGATGTTTTACTTCTACAAGGTTGAGGGAAATAAAAAAAACAGAATCCAAGCTGTTTGTGTAAATGCATTTGACACAAGTATATTCAGTGGGTAACATAACACTGAGTCTTTTAGCAGAATACCATGTGAGAATACACTATTGACAAATTTGTTTATTTGGATTTTAGCTATGTTCGTTTATTATCAAACACTACTCCTTTTCTGAAAATGGAAATTTTTACAGTCATCATGAAAACAGAAATAAGCCAAATAATTATTGTAATGATGAAAATAGTTGGAAATGTAATGTATCATTTCATATTAAATCAAAGTCAGTGTATTTTTTGGCCTGGTTTCTAATGCTTTCTGCAACCGTAAAATTTGGCTTCAAGAGGGCAATACAATACTGGTGAGAAAACACTGGAATTATTACCATTTTTTTTAAGAAAAAAAGAAGTCAAAGGAATATAACTGATGCATGTAAAGCAGTGAATGTTTATTCCCATAACAACTGAAGAATCATAGTTCTTTTGGATTAGAAATACAGCCTGTAGATAAGGAGCACGCCATTTGTGTTAATGTCCTTAGGCACTGAAAGGCCTCACCTGGCAAGTGTCCGGAAGGCCCGGCAGGCAATGCTGCCTCTGCTCTTGGCAGTATTCACACTGGCTCACATTCACAGTGCTGAGCTGATTCTCGCTGTGCTTAAGAGGGGATGGGACCAGGAGGCATTGAGGCACATGTCAAAACAAAATAAAACAAAGGCCCTGCTTTTCTTCTTGATGTAGCTCTCATATGCATTATTAAAACCTAGAATTCATAATCTTAATGAGGGGTACAAGAGACTAGAGCTCTTGTAAGAATTCTCTCACTAACAACTCTTTTTCTTCTCCTTTTTCTAGCCTCTCTTTTGGCTGACATAGTAACAGTTTATTTCCATGAGAGACTCTGAAAAGAACTTGACTTTAAAATATTAGGTTTGTTTTTCCTCCTGCTCTCCTTGGATTTCTCTCCTAAAAAAAATAGATAACCAAAAAAATATATTTGTGGTGCAAAGTCATTGTTTCCTTAAATCTAAAAACCTTAAAAATACAAATGCTACAGACACAACAGTCTGAAAGTTTGGGGATTAACAACCATCTTGAACTAATTTTTTTTTCTTTTAAGGTGTATTTTCTCTTCATTAGAATTGATCTTGTTGTAATTTCCCCTTTAATTGACTTGTGAAAAAAAATTGTACCCCTTTCAAGTTTAGTCTCCATTCCATGGACAATAGTCTTTTTATGTCTTATCTTCTGCCAATGTTCTCTGTTTACAGCGATGCCAGTTTATACAATTGATATTTAGGTTACATTAATAATGCAACAGATCCAAAGATTTTATTTTGTGGGGCTTAATTATTTTAAATTTCATGCTTTTAATTGTGTTTTCAGAAAAAAATCTTGAATTTTTAATTTTTTTTCTTCAATAAATAAGGGATCTTCAAGAACAAGAGTTAATTTTGTTTTCACAGAGGACTTAAATCCTATTTGGTTGCTTTGTTTTGTAGAGTCGTATTAAAGGTTATCTCCCTCAAAACTTCAAACTGGTGATTTGGCTCTGTGTAATCCATAACTTTGTCCTGGTGGTTTAACTATGTCTTGGTAAACCTAGCAGCAATTATGGCAATACATTTGTCATTTGCATAAACTGCATCTCGAAAGAAGTTAATGCATAATAGCATATTGCTAGAATTGGTGGAAAACTTGAGCTTTTATTTCCCTATATACACAGTGAGCAGTTGGACTATTTAGTTGAAAATACATCAGCAATGTTCAAAATTGAAGTATGTGTATCTAATTATGTGCATAAACAATAAGCCAAAATTGCAACATCTGGTAATTTTGTGTAATCCTAAATACCTGACATTAGGTTTCTCTGCAGGGGTTACCACTTTGGACAATGGTACAATAATACTTGCAGGACTCAGCTGACAGAGGGCTGAGCAGGAATGTGGATCTTCCTGTTCTGTTTAGTCCTCAGGAACTCAGGAGACTGTTTTTCCAGTTCATGTTCATTTTCTCCTAAATTATTGTACAATGAACATCTGTATTGTTTTTATGTCCTTCTTTCGAAACCCAGTTGGTATTGAGAGGATTGTGTGTAGATCTTCTTTCCTATTATAATAATTCCCAGGGGAAGGCTCCATAGCTCAGGGGTTAGAGCACTGGTCTTGTATAATAATTCCCATTTTTTAGAGTTAGTTTTGCCACTTATCAATTTTTCCTCCTACTTCCAAAGATCTCTTTGCAGGATCATGCTAGAAAAAAATTTTAGAGACTACTTTGAAAAAAAAGAAACCAACATTTGTTGAGCACCTACCAGCAATTGTTTGGGTGATCTCCCTGGCCTCGAGTATTCGAGGGACATTGGGAAATCTGGCTCTGGCAAGAAACAACCACAGTCTAACCCAGAGAGGTAGAAATCATTTATCCAAGTTCTCATCCTCTCTTTGCTAGGCTTGAGTTGGGGCAGGGAGAGAAATGAAAAAAGAAAGCCACCATCCATTGTCATAACAAGAAAAACAACCTGTTCCTCTGATAAAACAAATGTTTTTGTAATTGCAGATTTATTTCTTCAGCTGCCATATAAGCCAAATTCTATTTTTATTTTCAGTATATAATTAGAAGTTGTTCCCACATAAAAGTCCACATGTGGCATATTTTTAAATATACACATAGAATCCTATCACAGTGCTGCCCTCTATTACTATTACCTCTATTACTATTATTCCCACTCACCCTGCCACACACACACACACACACACACACACACACACACACATATACACACACATCCAAGTGTGTTGAGTATTAGAATTTTCTGCACTGTGGCCTAGAGACACTTTTTGGAATGATCCAGATTCCAATCTGTTTTCTGCTTATTGGACAAGCCTACTCCCAGACAGTGTGGGAAGTGAATAGAATGTCAGACAGTGTAAAAGCCATTTGCATCTGGGTTTTGTGGCCTCTCTTCAGTGAGCCAGAAGAAACTGCATGAATCAGTGGGAAGAAATATAGAATTGCTTCCAAGAATAAGTGAGAAACTATTGGACAAGACACCAAGGTAAGCAGCACAGAGACTATGACACTATTTTGAAACAGATGCTTCTGTGCTTCTACATTTCTGGGGTAGGGAAGCAAGGCAGAACACTGAAATTTCTTTTGAGCCCTCCTATTTTAAAAACAATGAAAATAAGAATGTGGCTAAATATCTTCTACCCACATGATACCATAGAGACATAGCAATATACTATATTTTCTAGTGCTCTTTTTTGTTTAATAAATTCCCTTCTACTGCAAAGTATTCACAATTTTGTACTTTTTTTCTAAAGTACTCATAATATTTTTGTCTCTTTTAGACTCATTCAAGATCCAACTGGTCTAGAAGAATTCCTTCAACAATTCAAGTTGTCATTGAACATAATTTCCTTTTTCCTCCTCTCTATTTAGCCCATCTAGAACATTTTGAAATTTAATCAAATACAATCTTTTGCCAGAAACAATTTTCGTTATATCTATCCCTTCCAAATCCTTCAGCATTTAGATTTTATTTCCTTTATTTCACTTTCATTTTTGTATATACTAGTGATTTGTGATCTGTGTTCATATTTACCTCTACAACTAGGTTGTAACATCCTTGGGGCATGGAACATCTTTAGGACCACATTAAATCCCATCTCTGCATCAAAGACTCCTACAGTGCCTTGATGTAACATCATTCCAGCACGTGCTGCAGAAGAGATGAGGTTTTGATTAACTAAATATTTTTCTGGGCCTAACTCATGTTTCTAAGAATATCATAATTTGCAAGAGCAAGAACTATGCATTTGACTCCCTCTGATACTTGGCAAATGGTAGATATTTAAAATAAATATAGACAAGTGAAATAAGACAGAAGATAATCATAGTGGGTAATCTGTGTTGGGATTACTAGCATCCTGCTATTATTACCAGCTAAATTGACTGGAGATACACTACTTGTTAGACACGGCCTAAAGTAGCTTTCATGCATTATCTCATTTAATTATTTCTCCTACCTTCTTATCCCCATTTAAGAGAAAGAAAATTGAAGCACAATAAAATAACTAATTTCCCCAAGTTCACACTGCTCAAAACTGGTAAAGATAATATTTGCATCCAAGCTGTCTGACTCCAAATTAAGCCACTAACGATTAATACCCCAACTTATGTCATAGAACTCCATAATAAATATTTATATATTTTTATTAAGCTAAAATTTAAATATAGTAAAATTAATTTTCTTTAGAGTATAATTCTAATGAGTTTTGACAAACGCATACAAGGATGTAACCACCACAAAATAAAGGTATAGAATAGTTCTATCATTGGGGAAAAAAAAATCACCCATGTTGATTTGAAGTCAATTTTTCTTCCTAATCCCAAACCCCTGGCAACTACTGATCTGTTTTCTATCCCTATGATTTTGTGTTTTTCAAAATGGAATTATATAATATTCCATAATATTACATATTACAAATATTACATAATATTTGAGTTTGGCTTCTTTCACTCAGAATACTTTTGAGATTCATCCATATTATGGTTTATGTCAGTAGAATGCTCCTTATTGTTGCTGATTTGTATTCCATTGTATAATTGTACCATAGTTTATCCATTTACCAGTTGTAGGATAGCTAGATTGTTTCCATTTGTGGGTGACTATGAATAAAGCCATTATAAATATTTGTATATAACTTTTTGTGTGAAAATAAGTTTTTGTTTCCCTTATAATACTAAGAATGAGAATACTTAATAATTATAATTTTTTAAATAATACCTAGGAGTGAGATTTCTTCATCATATGATAAGCATATCTTTAGACTTATAAGAAACTGCAAAACTGTAACATTTCCACCAGAATCACATACCTCCAAATCCTCTTCAGTATTTGATGTTGTCTTTTTTTAAAGTTTAGCAATTATAATAGTTTTATAGTCTTAGGATTTGCATTTAGGTCTATGACTCCCTTTGAGTTTTTGTTTAATAATTAAAGCAATGTAAAATAAATAAATAAATAAATAAAAATTAAAGCAATGTATGAATGAAGACATTTGTTTTTGCATATGAATATATAATAGTTTTAGCACCATTTGTTAAAAAAAATGTATCCTTTCTCCATTTAATATCTTTTCACTTTGTCAAAAAATCAATTGACCATAGATATGTGTTTTTCTGGATACTCTTTTCTAGGAGATAGCAATTTCTATGTGAAAGGGCCAGGTAGCAAATATGTTAGGCTTTTTTGAGGGCCATACAATCTCTGTTACAACTACTCATCTCTACCATTGTAGTGAGAAAGCAACCATAGACAATATATAAATGAATTTGTCCTGGAAGCTATAGTTTACTGGTCTCTGTTCTATTCCATTTATCTATTTCTATTTTTATGCTAATATAAGGTTGTCTTGATTAATGTAGCTTTAAAATAAGTTTTGAAATTGGGGAGAGTTAATACCTTAACTTTGTTTTGAAAATTGTTTAATTATTTGCCTTTCCACAAACATTATTGGAATAGCTAGTTAATTTCTACAACAAATCTCACTGAGATTTTGATTAGAATTGTGTTGAATCTATAAATCACCTTAGAGACAGCTGACATCTCAGCAACTTGAGGTTTTTCCAACTATGAACACAATATCTCTTTTTCTCTCTCTCTCAGTTTGGTCTTTATTGACTTCTTTCATCAATATTTTATTTTGTCAACATATATACCTTTAACATATTTTGTTAGATTTATACCTGAGTTTTATCTTTTGGGTCTTTAAAAAATTTCAATTTTCAATTGTTCATTAGTGGTATAAACAAATATGATTGAGATTTGCATATCCTCCATATCCCCTGACCTTGTAAGCTCAAACATTACTTCTCATAGCTTGTTTATAGATACTTTAGAGAGTTCTAAGGAGATAATTATATCAACTGCAAAAAGAGTTTTATTTCTTTCTTCTATATTCATTTTATTATTGTTATTATTTTATTTCATATTCTATTATTGCCCTGAAGTAACTTCAATATGATGTTAAAGGGAGTGGTAAGAGTAGATAGCTATCTTTCTTTCACTCTTAGAGGGAAATAATTCAATCTTTTAATATTAAGTATGATGTTAGCTATAGTTTTTTTTAATAGATTCCTTTTCTCTAAAGTACCCTGACTCTAACTCTAGTTCGTTGAGAGATTTTATTATGCATATATGCTGAACTTTGTCAAAATTTGTTTCTACATCTATGAAATTTTCATGTTTTTTGTTATGTCAATAAGGTGAATTACATTAAATTTTTAATATTGAATTGACTAGTTTCATTTCCTGGATAAGGCCTATTTGGGATTATATATTATCCTTTCATATGTTGCTGGATTTGATTTGCTAGGATTTTGTTGAATATATTTGCTCATTCTCTAAATCTCATATGAGTTTCCTCTTCCTACTCAGATGAAAAGATTTTCTTTCCTAGACTCTCCTATGGTTATTTTGGGTCCATGTGATTAGATCTGGCCACTTGGACAGAAGTGATATTTGTCATTTTGAAGTTGAAACATGAGTTCTCCTCTCTTTCAACCTCTGCAAAATGATCCTCTTGCTATTGTAGATCCTCAAAATGGAAATAGACTGGGCAACTGCTTGTATTACTGCTTCCAAGTAAGTGCTTGGAATGCAACTTCCCTTAAGAGCCCACATTATGTGTGTCTGGATAAGAAATTTAGTTAATAAGTCAAGGAGATTTGGGAGTTAATTTGTTAGCATAGGGAAAATTAGCCTATCTCATTAAGTAATACTGTAGGATTTCAGTGGGTTACTATGTAAAAAGAACAAAATAAAATAATAAAGATGATTATTTCAGTTCAAGACCATGCATGCATTGTCCCAAATTATGACCAAACTCAAGTTTTTTTTTTCCCCAAACTCAAGTTAATATTTGACTTAACTGTTGAAAAACATATCCAGTAAAGAATCACTGCCTTTCAAGACCGTCAAGAACAGAAAGGGAGTGTTTCTCAACATTTTAAACTGAAAATTTTCAACAAAGATGACTCCTAGAGCAATTGATCCATTTCAAAATGTCAGAAGAATACAGAATTAAGATTTCCAACATGAGGGTACTTTTGAGAGATTAAGTTTGACCTCTGACATATCTAAAAACAACCACTAATCATATCTAATTATCAAAATGAACTCTTTGAAAACAATGTACATATGAATCAGTTGCTGATCACACCTAATAGCTAGAAGGATCAATAGGCAACTGCACTCAGAGTTATCTTTCTAAATGATTTTTTTAATTTAAACCATTCA
This sequence comes from Ailurus styani, assembly GCA_002007465.1. Classification (NCBI taxonomy): domain Eukaryota; kingdom Metazoa; phylum Chordata; class Mammalia; order Carnivora; family Ailuridae; genus Ailurus; species Ailurus styani. Next base: position 602,651 of record LNAC01000525.1, on the reverse strand, counting down.
CATTTAGCCACTGAATGCTGTACAAGCAGATGGACCAGTAAGCTTAAAGTGCCTACAAATCTAAATCATAGTTAATTTTGCAGTAAGAAAATGAGTTAATGGTGGCTACCCACCATAACATTTTTTATAGTTTTTTAATAAAAACTTTAGCTTTTTTATATATTCTTTTTATAGTTAAGTGCATGAAATTTTAAAAATTAGAGTAAATTTATGACTAATTGTCAATTCATCTAATGAGATATATTTCTTACTATGTGTTTAAAATATTTGGATGTATTTAAAATAGTTTAATATTGAGTGAATGGAGATTATAAAGTTTTTGAAACTAGGATTTCACCTAGCATATAAATTTATATTACCATACAATATCACTATAATCACAAAAAAATAGAAATTAAAGAATATTTTTGACAATTCTATCCATATTATTCCATCTTTCAGTGGATGAAGCCCCCTTGGATAAGTGAAGTTCTCAAATGGACTTGGAGGTTGCCCATGTAAGATATATTTCAATAGCAGTTCCATTTGGGCATGGAGAATACATATATATACATATATATATAAACATATATTTATATATATAATAATATTTATATAACTATATAAAACTTTAAAAATATATAATAATCAATAAAATTAAATAGATAATAAACTTAAAATAATATATAACTTATATATAATATTTTTATATAAATATATAAAATTATTATATATAATATATATAATCATGAACACCACATATGTGTGTGTGTGTATTTGCAGAACTACCTATTCAGTGTCTAAGGAAATCAATATCATAAACACTGTTCTTACCTGTATATACCATTTGGGAATATATAAGCAGATATTGAATTTGTATTGCTTCAAGACTAAATCTCAATAGCAAGAAAGAGTTCAAGCCCAGTCCTCAAAAGGGGTGGACCTGTGAATATCCACCACACATTTTACAGATGTTCCCCCTTGCCTGCGATTATCACCTTCATCCAGCCAATTACATTTCTCTTCACTTTTTTTCTTCTTCTTTTTTCTTTTTGGTTTGATACGACTAGGAAAATGGTCCCCCCAAATTTAGATGTTTATATATTCTCTTCAAGCTGTTATTTTCATAAAACAAAATATAGAATGTAAAATTATACAAAGTTTATTGGGTTGGTGAGAATTATGATTGGAGGGGAGTATGACTAATTTCCGCACCCATTCCAGCCAAAGGAAATTTCACACAATCTGAGGTACATGAGGTTTTTTTGTGTGGATATCAAAAAGGAGCATGGAATTAAGCTCATTGTAAAATGCTCTTCTAGAGGTTCCTAAGATTAAAAGGGTACTTTCTGTGGTAGAGACAGGACAAATCATGTTGGGAACTCAGGTTTCAATTCTTTTTTTTTAATTTAATTTTATAATTTTTTATTATTATTTGCTCCAGGGGTACAGGTCTGTGAATCATCAGGATTACACGTTTCACAGCATTCACCAAAGCACAAACTCTCCCCAATGTCCATAACCCACTCACCCTATCCCTACCCTCCCACCCCCCAGTAACCCTCAGTTTGTTTTATGAGATTAGAAGTCTCTTATGGTTTGTCTCCTTCCCCATCCCATCTTGTTTCATTATTTTTCCCTCCCTACCCCCCACAACCCCCCACCCTGCCCCTCAAGTTCCTCATATCAGAGAGATCATATGATAATTGTCTTTCTCTGATTGACTTATTTCGCTCAGCATAATACCCTCCAGTTCCATCCATGTCATTGCAAACGGCAAGATTTCACTTCTTTTGATAGTTGCATAGTATTCTATTATATATATATATATATATATATACCACTTCTTCTTTATACATTCATCTGTTGATGGATATCTAGAANCCTTCTGATCACTACATTTGTATCCTTAGGGTAAATACCCAGTAGTGTGATTGCTGGGTCATAGGGTAGCTATAATTTCAACATTTTGAAGAACCTCCAGACTGTTTTCCAGAGTGGCTGTACCAGCTTGCATTCCCACCAACAGTATAAGAGGGNGGGTTCCCCTTTCTCCGCAACCTCGCCAACATCTGTCATTTCCTGACTTGTTGATTTTAGCCATTCTGACTGGTGTAAGGTGGTATCTCGCTGTGGTTTTAATTTGTATTTCTCTGATGCCGAGTGATGTTGAGCACTTTCTCATGTGTCTGTTGGCCATTTGGATGTCTTCTTTGGAGAAATGTCTGTTCATGTCTTCTACCCATTTCTTGACTGGGTTATTTGTTCTATGGGTGTTGAGTTTGGGAAAGTCTTTGTAGATTTTGGATACTAGCCCTTTATCTGATATGTCATTTGCAAATATCTTCTCCCATTCTGTCAGTTGTCTTTTGGTTTTGTTGACTGTTTCCTTTGCTGTGCAAAAGCTTTTAATCTTGATGAAGTCCCAATAGTTCATTTTTGCCCTTGCTTCCCTTGCCTTTGGTGAGGTTCCTAGGAAGAAGTTGCTGCGGTTGAGGTCGAAGAGGTTGCTGCCTGTGTTCTCCTCGAGGATTTTGATGGATTCCTTTCTCACATTGAGGTCTTTTATCCATTTTGAGTCTATTTTTGTGTGTGGTGTCAGGAAATGATCCAGTTTCATTTTTCTGCATGTGGCTGACCAGTTTTCCCAACACCATTTGTTGAAGAGACTGTCTTTTTCCCACTGGACATTCTTTCCTGCTTTGTCGAAGATTAGTTGACCATAGAGTTGAGGGTCCATTTTCGGGCTCTCTGTTCTCTTCCACTGGTCTATGTGTCTGTTTTTGTGCCAGTACCATACTGTCTTGATGATGACGGCTTTGTAATAGAGCTTGAAATCTGGAATTGTGATGCCGCCAACTTTGGTTTTCTTTTTCAACATTCCTTTGGCTATTTGGGGTCCTTTCTGGTTCCATATAAATCTTAGGATTATTTGTTCCATTTCTTTGAAATAAATTGCTGGAATTATGATGGTGGTTGCATTAAATGTGTAGAATGCTCTAGATAACATACAAATTTTCAAAATATTTATTCTACCCATCCATGAGCATGGAATGTTTTTCCACTTCTTTGTGTCTTCCTCAATTTCTTTCATGAGTACTTTATAGTTTTCTGAATACAGATTCTTTGCCTCTTTGGTTAGGTTTATTCCTAGGTATCTTATGGATTTGGGTGCAATTGTAAAGGGGACTGACTCTTTAATTTCTCTTTCTTCTGTTATGTGGTCGGTATATAGAAATGCAACTGATTTCTGTGCATTGATTTTATATCCTGACACTTGACTGAATTCCTGTATGAGTGCTAGCAGTTTTGGAGTGGAGTCCTTTGGGTTTTCCACATAAAGTATCATATCATCTGCAAAGAGTGAGAGTTTGACCTCTTCCTTGCCGATTTGGATGCCTTTTATTTCTTTTTGTTGTCTGATTGCTGAGGCTAGGACTTCTAGTACTATGTTGCATACCAATGGTGATAGTGGACAGCCCTCCCGTGTTCCTGACTTGAGGGGAAAAGCTCTCAGTTTTTCTCCTTTGAGAATGATATTCGCTTTGGGTTTTTTGTAGATGGCTATGATGATATTGAGGTATGTACCCTCTATGCCTACACTGTGAAAAGTTTTGATCAAGAAAGGGTGCTGTACTTTGTCAAATGATTTTTCAGCATCTATTGAGAGGATCATATGGTTCTTGTTCTTTCTTTTATTGATGTCTTGTATCACATTGATTGATTTGGGAATGTTAACCCAACCTTATAGCCCAGGAATAAATCCCACTTGGTCGTGGTGAATAATCCTTTTTATGTGCTGCTGGATCCTATTGGCTAGTATTTTGTTGAGGATTTTTGCATCCGTGTTCATCAAAGATATTGGTCCATAACACTCCTTCTTGATGGAGTCTTTGCCTGGTTTGGGGATCAAGGTAATGCTGGCCTCATAAAAGGAGTTTGGAAGTTTTCCTTCCAATTCTATTTTTTGGAACAGTTTCAGGAGAATAGGTATTAATTCTTCTTTAAATGTTTGGTAGAATTCCCCTGGGAAGCCGTCTGGCCCTGGGTTCTTGTTTGTTGGGAGATTTTTGATGACTGCTTCAATCACCTTACTGGTTATGGGTCTATCCAGGTCTTCAATTTCTTCCTCGTTCAGTTTTGGTAGTTCATATTTCTCTAAGAATGCATCCATTTCTTCCAGATTGTCAAATTTGCTGGTGTAGAGTTGCTCATAATACGTTCTTAGAATTGTTTGTATTTCTTTGGTGTTGGTTGTGATCTCTCCTCTTTCATTCATGATTTTATTAATTTGAGTCCTTTCTCTTTTCTTTTGGATAAGTCTGGCCAGGGGTTTATCAATCTTATTAATTCTTTCAAAGAACCAGCTCCTAGTTTCATTGATTTGTTCCACTGTTCTTTTGGTTTCTATTTCATTGATTTCTGCTCTGATCTTTAT
>LNAC01000525.1:532629-597943 GCA_002007465.1 Ailurus styani | reverse complement strand
TTGAGTTCTTTCCAACTTTCCTCTTGTGGTTGAGCTCTAGTTTCAGAGCATTATAGTCTGAAAATAGCCAGGGAATGATCCCAATCTTTTGGTACCTGTTGAGACCTGATTTGTGACCCAGAATATGGTCTATTCTGGAGAATGTTCCATGTGCACTAGAGAATGTGTAATCTGTTGTTTTGGAATGATGGAATGTTCTGAATATATCTGTGATGTCCAACTGGTCCAGGGTGTCATTTTAAAGCCTTTATTTCCTTGTTGATCTTTTGCTTTGATGATCTGTCCATTTCTGTGAGGGGTTGTTAAAGTCCCCTACTAATATTGTATTATTGTCAATGTGTTTGCTTTGATTTTGTTATTAATTGGTTTATATAATTGGCTGCTCCCATGTTAGGGGCATAGATATTTATGATTGTTAGATCTTCTTGTTGGACAGATCCTTTTAGTATGATATAGTGTCCTTCTTCATCTCTTATGATATTCTTTGCCTTAAAGTCTAGTTTATCTGATATAAGGATTGCCACTCCAGCTTTCTTTTGCTGTCCATTGGCATGGTAAATTGTTTTCCATCCCCTCACTTTAAATCTGGAGGTGTCTTTGCGTGTAAGATGAGTTTCTTGTAGACAGCATATCGATGGGTCTTGTTTTTTTATCCATTCTGATACCCTGTGTCTTTTAGTTGGGGCATTTAGTCCATTTACATTCAGAGTAACTATTGAGAGATATGCATTTAGAACCATTGTATTGCCTGTAATGTGACTGTTAGTGTATATTGTGTTTCTTCCTTTCTGGTCTATGTTTCTTTAAGGTCTCTTTGCTTAGAGGACCCCTTTCAATATTTCCTGTAGGGCTGGCTTGGTGTTTGCAAATTCCTTGAGTTTTTGTTTGTCCTGGAAGATTTTTATCTCTCCTTCTATTTTCAGTGAGAGCCTAGCTGGATATAGTATTCTTGGCTGCATATTTTTCTCATTTACTGCTCTGAATATATCATGCCAGTTCTGTCTGGCCTGCCAGGTCTCTGTGGATAAGCCTGCTGTCAGTCTAATATTTCTACCATTGTATGTTATAGACCTCTTGTCCCAAGCTGCTTTCAGTATTTTCTCCTTATCACTAAGACTTGTAAGTTTTACTATTAGATGATGGGGTGTGGACCTGTTTTTATTGATTCTAATGGGGTTCTCTCTGCCTCCTGGATTTTGATGCTTGTTCCCTTTGCCAAATTAGGGAAATTCTGTATTAAAATTTGCTCCAATATACCTTCTGCCCCCCCCCTCCTCTTCTGGGTATCTGGGATCCCAATTATTCTAATATTGTTTCGTCTTATGGTATCACTTATCTCTCGAATTCTCTCCTCATGGTCCAGTAGTTGTTTGTCTCTCTTTTCATCCTCTTCTTTTTTCTCTGACATTTTGTCTTCTAAATCACTAATTCTGTCTTCTGCCTCATTTATCCTAGCAGTAAGAGCCTCCATTTTCAATTGCACCTCATTAATAGTTTTTCTGATTTCAGCTTGGTTAGATTTTAGTTCTTTTATTTCTCCAGAAAGGATTTTTATTTCTTTAATGATGGCTTCTCTGTTATATTCCATGGTTTTTTTGAGCCCTGCCAGCACCTTATGAATCGTCATTCTGAACTCTAGTTATGTCATATTACTAATTTTCGCATTATTTAGGTCCCAAGCTTTCATTACTGTCTCTTGTTTTTCTTTTTTTTGTGTTGATTTTTTTCTGCCTTGTCATTTTATGCAGATAAGAATAGATGGATGAGAGAACAAAATAGTAAAGGGTAGCAATGACCTCAGAGAAATATACACTAACCTACTCAGAAGAGACCTGGAACTGGGGAGAAAAGAAAGATGGAAAATACCAAAAAACAAAAACAAATAATCATACAAACAAAAACAAAACAAAAGAAAAATAAATAAAACAAAATCCTCTATGTATATCTATATTATCTATTTCTGTTTCTATATCTATGTCTGTCTCTGACCTTATCTTTATATCTATCTTTATCTCTATCTATATCTATATCTCTATCTATTAGGCTGTTGAATTGAACAGACTCTATAAGCATACAAAAATTAAGGTTAAATACAATGAAGTGATAAAATATGATTATAACAATGGTAGTTAGAAAAGGTTAAAAAGTATTGATAAGATATAGTAGTTAAAAACATTAAAATAGGAAAAAGGAAAAAATTAAAAGAAAAAAGTAAGAAAAAAATTCTAAGAAAAAAATTCAAAGAACTTAACTTTGAATGACTAAAGAATTATGGGGGGAAAGCCATTAATTCTCTGCATTGCTTTCCCCTCGCTCCGGAGTTCCACAATTCTCAGCAATCTGGAGCTTGACTTTGGCTGGATGTTTTTTTCCAGTCTTCTGGGGGAGAGTCCTGTTGCTGTGATTCTCAAGTGTCTTTGCCAGAGGCAGATTCGCACCACCCACGCCAGGGGCCAGGCTAAGTAATAGCTCGGGTTCGCTCTTGGGAGCTTTTGTTCCCTAGTGCTTTCTGTAGGGCTTTGGAGGACAGGACTGAAAATGGTGGCTCCCAGTCTCCAACATGGAGGAGCCGAGAGCTCGGGACCTCACTCCTCAGAGCACCTCAGAGAAAAGCATTCCCTCCTGTCTCCTGGGTCCGGCCACTCTCTGAGCTCACCCGGCCTGTGACCAAATGTCTCTCTCTCTCTGATGCGGTCCCATTTGGAATCTCCTAACCCAGCAGATTCCTGCAGCCACTCCTGCACCACTGCTCCTGGAGGAGGAAGGAGGGGGTTTCTCTGGTTCTGCCGCCCGTGGGGTCCCCGCTGCCAGAGCAGTGGCCCAGCTGTGCTTTGGATCCCAGCCCACGGTAATGCCAAGCTGAGAGACCCCTTCTCAGCTCAGTTCCGTCTCTCCCGTCGGCTTGTCTCTGATACCTGGGAGCTTGGTTGTGCTCAGACACCCCTCATCTTTTTGTGTCCCCGTGGGTCCTGAGACCACACTGTCCCCCCGAAGGCTTCACTACCCACTTGGCCTCTAGAGCGCCGTCCCTCAGTGGAGCTGACTTCTAACAGTTCCGAGTCTGTGCTCTGCTGCTTGCTCACTTGCCGGGAGCTGGCCCCTCCCACCCGGGGTCTATCTTCCCATCTCTTCACATTCACTTCTCCACACGTCCTACCTTCTGGAACGTGATCGATTTTCTGTTCCTAGAATCATTTCTCTTCTTCTCTTCAATCTCCTGTAGAATTTGTAGGTGTTCAGAATAGTTTGATAGCTATCTGGGTAAATTTCTGGGACCTGATGATAATCAGTCTCCTACTCCTCCGCCATCTTGCTGCAGTTCTCTCAGGTTTCAATTCTTTATTTAATATCCAATTTTTTTTAGGTGACACAATTAAAATCAAAGAGGGAGGGTTGGATAGTCACAAATTCAAATATGCCTTTAAATTTCCAGGAGTAGGAGGAAATAATTTTTATGCTACAGACTGGTGGAATCCTACCTCAACCATGAATATTTGGTCTTTATTTGGGTTGTGTAATGCAAATTTCAAGAACTCTGAAAAGCTGACACACATTTTACACAAACCCTGCAATCAGCTACATTGATTTGTCTTGATTGCAAAAATTCTTATTGAAAGGACAGCTTAGACCTAATGCAGTTCAACCAGTACAATCTAATACCCTGTCCCTTCCATCAACAATTTTTTATCTCTCTGGGGCCACAAAAAACCTATGATTTGTTGTCGCTTCATTTAACCAAAATTAATATTCTCCTACATTCATCATTGTCAAAGGTCTTTTTGAGTTTTTATATGCAGCCCTTTCAAACAGACTCTTGGCATCAGTGATTACTTCTATGCTTCCCTCCACCTCTAAAACAGAACCCATTTCTTTCTACTTCAACTTCATTCTCACATCTTATTCTTCCAATGTTATGTTTTCAATCTTTTTCATTCTTCCCTAGATCTTCTTTATGAAGATCCAGTTTCATGCTTTCAAATCCCTTTTATGAGATTATGGTGAATAATTTATCTACATTTTCATTCTTGAACTTTTATTTAATTTTTCCTCCAATATTTTCAGCTCTTAAAACACCACTAAATATTTACTGAACATATACTGTGGGAGTTACAGAAGAAACATAAAACATGCCTTGGCTTCCAGGAGCTTGCATTTGCATGGAGAGTTGTAAAGACCAGATACATAATATATTTACTTTAATAAGCAACTTTATTCTCAAAAGAAACTTGTATAAAAACTACATTTGTCATCTCTCCACATCTACTAATATCTCCATTCCTCATGCACTTTACTAAACTGACTTGGGAATTATCTGTTGACTATTTCCACTTTGAACTATCTAGACAATCAATATATGATATTCTGCTGATACTTCTTTATGATTGGATTCAACATTTTATCTCTACTTCAGCTGCTGTCATCACACTTAGATTCTTAACATAGCTTTCCAGTGAATCTCTAAAGTTTCTCATCCTCCTATCCCAAATCAGCTTGTTCCTGGTGCTAATTTAATCTTCTTAAAATCTCCTTAAATGCTAGGAGTTCCTCCCTTAGGGAGGCATTATGCCTTCCTATTTTGTTATATCACCTTCTCATATACAAAAATCTATTTATTCATTATGACCCCTACTCATCGCTTTGGTTTTATCTGAATCCTAAATTTTTAAAGAGTTTAATCAACATTTAGCTTCTCCAGGAAAGTTTATCAGGTGGATTGCAGGCTGCAATGATCTTTTTCTAATCCTGAATGATGATTTATTTATATTGATCTATTCTGTGGTTGTCCCACATAAAGCTGTCTTATATGTCAGTCTCCATTTTAAATTCCTTGAAGCTACACAAATGTCTGTTCACTGCTTATAAAATAGGCTATTCATAAGTTTCCAGATTGTTTTATCCCTACCTATTATTTTAAATTTTAAAATTGATAATAATATTTAAAATATTTAGTATTAATATGATTTCTTTGCTATATTACTTTGGAAACAATTTTTAAATATGCCACCCCTAACTAATCCTTTCATATGATTTACTAATTTACTGTAACTTCTTATTCACCTTGCCAACTTGCCCTACTTCACTCTGATCTGGTTGCAATAAAATTCATCCCATAAACAGTGTCAAGTTATGCAGGCAACAGAACATTTTCAACAGTAAGGAAGCTCAGTTTAGATTGATGATGAGATTCATTTGTGAAAATCATCATTAACATTCATATTATATTACAAAACCAGAAGACACATCTGCTAAAATTGGCATTCTCATCTTAACTGACTCATGCAGATGGAGTGATAAACTACAATTTGCCATCAATTTGTGACCTGGGTTGAAGTCGCCTGGTGTTTCTACTGTTATAGTCTCTGGCACATGCATCTCATAGAATGCCAGCTCTATGTCAGTGAACATCTCTGAGAATAAGATCACAATGTCGAAAAGAAACTTGCCACCTCTCAAAATGTGTTAGCATAAAATACATTAAAAATTTGATGAATGGGTTATGTTGGATCAAACTATCTTTGGCTTATGAATTCTTTTTTTTTTAATAAATGAGTCAGTTATGACAGGAGTCTTATTTTTTCATGTCATTGCTACAAAGAAAAAAATTATACCATTATAATTAACATTGTTAATAAGTTAATTTATGATCATGCTATTATATCTAAATACAAATATAGAAAAATAAAGTATAAATATATATCTATATAAATATGGAGTTTCTCTTTATTATCTTTTTCTTTTGTAATCTATGTAATATTCTTTAATGTAAGAAAATATTGTGAATGTATTGAGTTTAGAGAATAGGGGCCTTGTGGTTAAGCCTAAAAAGCTGTTGGTTGGAACCATTTGGTTTCTCTTCCAAATTGAGGCAGTTTACAAATAGATGTCAAAGCAGGCCATCATTTTTAATTAATGGTAAATCAGTTACTCTGAAGTCTTTCTAGTAGACACCTGAGAAAGGATGCCTTTGGCGGAAATACAGTTCCATGCCACAGTTGATTAGGGTCTTAAACATGGTAGGACATTTAAAAAAATGGGAAAATAAAAGAGAAATACTAGAAAATAGATAATTGTGACAACTGGGTATCTTGGTTCAGTGACTATTGCAATTGTCATAAAACCTTAGCCCTTATCAATTGATACATTCTTAAAGGCCTCCAATAAGAAACTAGAATACAATGGGCTCCAAGACCATGCTGTTTGGCACATATTTCAGTTCTACTACATTCAACTGCTGTGGCTATGAGCAATCTATTTAATTTCTTTGTGAATCAGTTCCCTCCCCTGCAAAATGGGAATAATAACCATATCTTCTACATGGGCTTATTAAGAAAATTAAATGAATTGATATAAACCATGCTAAAAAGTTTCCAGAATGCAGTGACTATTCAAATATTTGCTATTATGAAAATTACTGTAGAACTGTGAATAGAATATAACAGAAATTCATTTTGCTTATATGGTGATCATTCAACTTTAACCACCATAAACCTATGTTCTCAGGGAAATATCCATCAGCAGATTTGGCTATATATAGGTATATTCTCATAATCAAATCCCTTAATTGTAATACTAAGTAAAGAATGTAAGCCAAACAAACAGTTGACATGTATTGAGAAAACATTTTGTCATGTTTTTTTCTTGGCTATTAGTTTTCCTATGGCCTACATAAAGGAGCTTAGAAAAGCACTGTGTTTGCTGCTGCTCAGTAGAGGCAGAAATTTTCACAGCTAAAATTGTGTGATATCTAATAGTAAATCTGGAGGCATCACAATTTGACTGAAACTTACTTTGCAAAGCTGTAGTGATCAAGAGAGTATGGTACTGGCAAAAAAGCAGGCACATAGATCAATAAAACAGATCAAAAAGCCCAGCAAAGAACCCACAACTATATGGTCAACTAATCTTCAAAAAAGCAGAAAAGAATATCCAATGGAAAAAAGACAGACTCTCCAACAAATGGTGTTGGGAAAACTGGACAGCAACATGCAAAAGAATGAAACTGGACCACTTTCTTACACCATATATAAAAATAAACTCAAAATGGTTGAAATACCTAAATGTAAGGCAAGAAACTATCAAAGCTGTAGAGGAGAACACAGGCAGTAACCTCTTTGACCTAGGCTGCAACACCTTCTTACTAGACATGACTCCTGAGACAAAGGAAACCGAAGCAAAAATAAACTATTGGGGCTTCATCAAGTTAAAACCCTTCTGCACAGTGAAGGAAACAATCAACAAAACTAAAAGTCAACCTTCAAAATAGGAGAAGATATTTGCACATAACCTATTTGATAAAGGGATAGTATCCAAAATACATAAAGAATTTGTATAAATCTCAACACCCAAAAAACTCAAATAATCCAATGAAAAATAAGCAGAAGACATAAATAGATATTTTTCCAAAGAAGACATCCAGATTGCCAATAGACATGTGAAAATATTCTCATCACTCATCATCAGGGAAATACAAATCAAAACCATAAAGAGATATTGCTTCACACCTGTCAGAATGGCTAAAATTAACAACACAGGAAGCAACAGGTATTTGGCCAGGATGTGGAGAAAGGGAGAACTATCTTATACTGTTGATGGGAATGCAAACTGTTGTAGCCACTCTGGAAAATGGTATGGAGGTTCCTCAAAAAGTTAATAATAGAACTCCCCTGTGATTCAGCAATTGCAGTACTGGGCACTTACCAAAAGGATAAAAAATATTGATGTCCCAATGTTTATGGCAGCATTATCAACAATAGCCAAATTATGGAAAGAGCCCAAATGTCCATCAACTGATGAATTGATAAAGAGATTGTAATATATATACACAAAGGAATATTATTCAGCCATCAAAAAGAAAACAATCTTACCATTTCCAAGGAGAATGGAGCTGGAGTATTATGTTAAGTGAAATAATTTGGAGAAAGAACAATACAATATGATTTCACTCACATGCGGAATTTAAGAAACAAATCAAACCTACACGGGGTGGAGGAGACAGGAAAACCAAGGAACAGATTCATAAAACTGTAGAGAACAAACTGAGGGAGATGGGTATGTGGATGCATTAAATAGTTGATGGGAATTAAGTAGGTTATTGAGCACCCAGTGTTGTATGTAAGTGTTGAATCACTAAATTCTATACCTGAAATTAATAATACACTGTGTGTTAAGTAACTGGAATTTAAATAAACATTTTGGAAAAAAAAGATTAAGAAGGATTAATGTTAATTTTTCTTTAAATATTTTTTAAAAATTACTAGTGAAGCCATCAGTCCTGGACTTTAATGATTCAATCTCCATATTTGTTATGGGTCTGTTTAGACTTCATTTCTTCATGATTTAGCTTTGATTGTTTGTTTCTAGGAATTTATCCATTTCTTCTAGGTTTTCTAATTTATTGGTATATAATTGTTCATAGTAGTGTATTATGGTCTTTACTATTTCTATGACAACAGTTGTAATATTTCCCCTTTATTTCAAATTTTATTTATTTGTGCCTTCTCTTTTATCCTTAGTCTAGCTGAATCTCTGACAATTTTATGTTTAAAAAAAATTCTTAGTTTCATTGACTTTTTCTATTAATTTTATTTCTATTTTGTTTATTTTTGCTCTAATCTTTATTTAACCTTTATTTTCTTCCTCCTGATAAATTTGGGCTTGGTTTGTTCTTTTTCTTTTTTTTAACTTTATGAGGTTTTATTTGAAAATTTTTTTTCTTTTTAAATGAGTTTTTCACTACAAATTTCTCTGCTAGTACTACTTTTGCTGCATTCTATAAGTTATGGTATGTTGTATTTTCAATTTCATTTGTCTCAAGATATTTTCTAATTTATTTTATATTTTCACTTTGCTTTAAATGTTGTTTAAGGATATGTTGCTGATTACCCCATTTTTGTGAATTTTCTGTTTTCCTCTTGTTATTGATGTTTAGTTTCATTCTACTATTTCCCTTTCTGGGGGAAACTAAGAGCTGGACTTTTTCTTCTATTCAATCTGTCCTGGAGAAGAGGGAGCTATAGTGTTCAAGCCCAAAGTGCTCTCTCCATTCTATTCCAGGCTGCTAGACTATGGTGGACCCATCTGAGCTCCAGGATTTGTCAGGACAAGGTCAGTTTTCTGGAGGAACCCCTTGGAAAAGTTGGCTCACTAGATGTGCAAACCTAAAAGTTGGGAGTTAGGGTTTTTGGGGATTTTTTTGTTGTTGTTGTTTTCTTTCTTTCTTTCTTTCTTTCTTTCTTTCTTTCTTTCTTTCTTTCTTTCTTTCTATATGGCACTATGCTAGGATACAATCTCCTATAAAAGGGTATCCCAGTCTCTTTACAGGATTATGTGAGTGGTTTCATGGTGACCTAGAGCACGGGAATCTTTCATTTGGTTTCTGGATTTTTCATAAAGGAAATTTGTCCATGAATGTTGCTTAATTGATGTATTCAGAAGGAGGGATGATCCAGTTCTTCCTACTTGGCCATCTTGTTGATGTCACTCCTAATATCCCTTTTAAAATATTAAAATATTGAGAGTCATGGTGAGTGCAGTGAAAGGTGTAAGCATGATGATTCACAGACCTGTACCCCTGGGGCAAATAAAAATAAAAATTTAAAAATAAAATAGCGAGAGTCAATTTACAAAAAAAAAAAGATTATCCAATTTATGAGATCCTTTCTCACTGATATATTTACCACTGCTTAGTTAGAGCCTTCTTTGTTTATAATAACAATAGATCTTCACAGATTCTTTAAGTGCAACCTGAATAGCAAGACTATTTCATTATAAATCCTATAGTACATTAGGTTAGTAATATGCATCTAACTATCTTTTACTTCAGACACACATGCAAATGTTTTATAATCTAACATGCTGTTCCTGTTTATAACCCTCTCTATCAGGACTTAATTTTTCTCAGTTTATAGAAATGGCTTCTAATTCTAGCAGCATTAGAATTGAGAAGTTTTTACTTGAAGCTCTCTCTGTGTTACATAATTCACTGTATGTTGATAGTTAATGATTTCCAAGGCATGAAAATAATATGTTTGTCAGTAGTTGGCCCCACCCCAAAATCCTAAAATTAACAACACCTATGTTATTAAAATGTTTCTTTGGAAGAAGGACAAAATGGCTCTGTTCAAGTCACTATGTATATACACAGGGTTGGCAGGAAGATAAACGTGCAAATGGGAAATCCCTGAAAGTTTTGATGAGTTATAGCTGAAAGGCTTGGCAGCATTTTACATTTTTAGGAATTAGATGTTTATACTCTTTGTGTGAAGACACTAGGCTCTGAATTCCTTTCATAATTTCCTAAGAAGGGAGTTCTCTGTTATCTTAGTTGAATTTTTAGTGACCATAGATTGGAAAGAATTAATGTTTCAATAGCTCTTATGAGATCCATGGGATTGTTCTTTTATTTTCCCTTTTGGCTATAATCTTTAAGAAAGTTATTTTAAAATTAATTTGAAATGCATCAAAGACACCAAACTGAAATACAGTCATACTTTCACATAGTCTGTGACATTTAAAGAGGTGACATCATGGTAACATAAGGAGCAATTAGAATACATAATTTAAGTGGGGCAAAGAATTGAATGTAGGCAAAATATATTATGTAACTCAATGAATGAGGAATTTAGATAATTGCAGACAACAGTTAAAGTATAAAATAACTTCAGGATTAAAAATGAACAAATTCTGATTAGCATTAAACAGAAAAACAACCAAAGACAAATAGCTTTCTTTGAAATAATCCCAGATAGTTCGAGTATAATTTTACCTGGCAAAAGGAACAGTGTCAGTGATCTCCAAGGTCTTTTTGAACCTTCCTATTTTATCACTCTGATTTTCTGTTTTCAAGGATACTACATATATTTTGAAGGACATGGTTATAAAATGCACTCTACATCTACACACTTAGTCCTTTTCTTTGTCTGACATGGCTCAGTTATACAGTTGATAATGCCCCCATAGAGTTGGCGTGCTGCTTGATTTTCTCTCTAGTACATAATTGAGTAGATATTTAGAAAAATACTGAGGTTGACAAAGCCAGAGGAAAAGTATAAGGACAAGTGCAAGCATTTTTTTTTAACTAACCAGTATTATACTTCTCTAATTTTCTAATTCACAAGTTGGTGCCATTCTGTAGTTTATGATTTATTTTAAATATTTTAAAATTCATTTATTTCATTAAAAAATTTATGGATGCATTTATAGTTTTTCCTGATGTTTTTTGAAACCAAATAAAAAAAATGGGTTCAAGCATTACAATTTAAGAAAAATTAAAATGAATATTATTGAGAAAGATTGTCAGAGAGTACAAGTTTTTCTAACTAATTTTTAAAAATCTTGCTTAAAGCATTTAGTCAGTACAATGTAGATAAGTGAAAGTAGTTGTCTTTGTTTTAAAGCTTTCATCCAATAATCCCATGACGTTACACCCCCATATATGATGATTTTATTTAGTTAGTAAAATGTAAAAATTTAGTCAGATTAGGTACTTCCATCATCTTCTATAAAATTGGTATAATTTTACCCCACCAAATGTCATGAGACTATTAAGATACTAAATTAAATAACAAACTTAAAAAATTGCTTCAGAAGTATTAAGAGCATTAATGTGTAAGATAGCATGAATATTAATTTTTTCCCAAAAATACCTTTTTATAATTGTTACCTCTAGTGAAAATGCATGAAAAAAAGAAAACAAGGTGGATTTTAGAATACAAGTTCATTATTTAGTGGCCTAAAAGATGATGTTTGAGTCATTTTCTCTTTCTGATCTTTGTTTCTTCATATATAAAAGTTGGATGATATTTGCTTACGAAGATTTCTATGAAGATTAGAGGAGGAAGCAAAATGGCAGGAAAGTAGTGGATCTTGTTGCATCTGGTCCCTTGAATTTAGCTAGATAACAATCAAATCATTTGCAACATCCATGAATTCAGCCTGAGATGTAAGAAAAAAATATCTAGAACTCTGCAAGTAGTAAAGCAACCACTTTTTGCAAGGTAGGAGGTGCAGAGAAGGGAACCTGAGGGGAGATATCAGAAGATAAATGGAGGGGGGAAGGAGCCTCCAGAAGCTTGCTACAAGAAAGTGCGATAGCACCAGAGGGCAAAATCAGAACCATTAGAAATCTGCTCCAGTGAGAGAATTCCCTGCCTGAAAGGGGCTCAGGGGATGAAACAGGCAGAATTCTAGATGGGTCAGTGTGGTCTCAGGATCCCAGGAGTCACAAAACTAATGGGGGTGCCTGAAGCTGGCAGAGTTCCTCAGCAGTGGAGCAGGAAACTGGTTATGATCAGTGACCTCAGGAGGGGGCTTTCAGCTCGGTTAACCATAAACTTCCATTCAGGCCAATCAGGTGACCACACTTGATCTGGGGATGGTACAAGTGACTGGAACACAGGGACTGCCCATCATCCCCAGGAGGAGCAGAGGGAATCCATGCATTATCTCCCAAAGTTCTCAGTGCCAGGATCTTACACAGGGCGGTAACATGGAACCCTCAGACCTCCTGCTAGGATGATGGCTGTGGGAACACACCGCAGGAGTGGGTAGGAGTTTGGCACATACAGAAGTGAAGACCATTTGTCCCAGAAGGTTTGCTGAAGAGGGAGGACCTTCATCTTTTGGTTCTGGGGCTAAAGATTGGGCCACAGCCATTTTTATTTGGATCCTCTAAAGAGGCACAGAAAGGCTTCAGGAAACAAAAACCACACAGAGGTTACAAAAAGCCCCTGGCAAGGGTTGGTGCAACTCTGCCCAGGCAAAGATACCTGAGAAGCAGCACAGCAGGCCCCTCCCCCATAGATCAACTGGAAGAACAGATGCACAACAAGATTACAGATTCCACAAGACTGTAAATCTCCAGCGTTATGAGAAAATAATATAAAGAACTCAAGGTTTTTTCTCATGATTCAGTTGTCTTTCAGTCTAAAATTTTCCATTTCTTTTTTTTCTCTTTTCCCTTTTTAACTAGTTTCTTATTTTATCAAATCTTTGTTTTTAAGTCACTTTTATATTTTATTTTTTACATCTACATTTTATAGATATATGCTTCATTTTTAGTCTCCTTTCATTTTATTTGATTTATTTTTGTACATATATAAGTTTTGGTTTCTTTGCCATTTTGGAATTTAGTGTCTTCTAACACAAAGGCCAAAATACAGTCAGGAACAAGTGGATCACCCTGTTTTGGCTACCCTGTGAGATTATATTCTCTCACTTCTCTCCCCCCCCCCACTTTTTTTTGTTTTCGTTGTTCGCTTTTCTGTTTTGGTTTCTGGCCTCTTCAGATTTGTCTAGTGTGTATTTTGCTTGGATTGTTGTTGATATTTTTGATTCTGCTCACTCACTCATCCATTCTTCTCTGGGCAAAATAACTAGAAAGAGGAATTCACAACAAAAGAAGGAACCAGAGGTAATGTTCTCTGCCACAGATCTAATCAATATGGATATAAGTAAGATGTCAGAGAGGAAATTCAGCTGGGCTTCAAAAAAGCACAGACACTAGAAAATCTCTTAGTGTAGTAAAAGGATCTAATTAGGCTGAAATTAAAAATGATCTAACTGAGATGCAGTCTAAATTGGATCCTCTAACAGCTAGGGTAAATGAAGCAGAAGAGAAAGTGACCTAGAAGACAGGCTGATGGAAAAGAAGTTGAGGAAAACAGAGAAAAAACATTAATGGCCCATGAAGAGAGGCTTTGAGAAATTAGTGATGCCATAAAATGTACTAATATCAGAATTGTTGGTGTGCCTGAGGATGAAGAGAGAAAGAAGGCCAGAAGTTATAGTTGAGCAAATCATGGTTGAGAATTTCCTAATCTGGGGGAGGAAACAAGCATTCATGTCCAGGAGGTAGAGAGGACTCCTCCCCAAATCAATGAAAATAGAGGAATACCAGGACATATAAAGTGAAGTTTGCAAATTTCAGGGACAAAGAGAAAAACCTGAAAGCAGCTTGACACAAGAAGCTCCTAACCTATAGAGAGAGGAATATCAGACTAACATCAGACCTATCCATAGAGACCTGGCAGGCCAGAAAGGGCTGGCATGATGTCTTCAGGATTCTAAGTGAGAAGAACAGGTAGCCAAGAATACTTTATCTAGCAAGGCTGTCATTCAGAATAGAAGGAGGTAAAGAGCTTCCAGGACAGACAGAAACTGAAAGAATATGAAAGAATATGTGACCACCAAGCCAGTCTGCAAGAAACATTAAGGGGGATGCTGTAAACCAAGAGAGAGCCCAAGAGTAACATAGACCAGGAAGAAACAGAGACGATCTACAGAAATAGGGATTTTACAAGGAATACAATAGCACGAATGTTTCAATAGTTACCCTGAATGTAAATGGGCTAAATGCTCCAATCAAAAGACACAGGGTATCAGATTGGATACAGAAACAAGACTATCCATATGCTGTCTACCAGAGACTCACTTAGGCCTAAAAACACCTCCAGATTGGAAGTAAAGGGGTGTAGAACCACTTACCATGCCAATGGTAAGAGATGATAAGTGATACTATACCACAGTTAAAGGTTCTACCCAACAAGATGATCCAACGACTGTAAATATCTATGCCCCCATCATGGGAGCAGCCAAATATATAAACAAATTAATAACCAAAGTAAGGAAACACACTGATAATAATACATTAATAGTAGGGGACTTCAAACACCATTCACAGCAATGGACAGATCATCTAAGAAGATGAAAAAGGAATCGAGGGCTTTGAATGACACACTGGACCAGATGGACTTCAGAGATATATATAGAACATTTGATCCAAAACAACAGAATACTCACTATTCTTGAGCACACATGGAACTTTTTCCAAAATAGATCATGTACCGGGTCATAAGTCATGTCTCAAGCAATACCTAAATATTGGGATTATTCCCTGCATATTTCCAGACCACAATGCTTTGAAACTTGAACTTAATCACAAAAGGAAATTTGGAAGGAACTCAAATACTTGGAGGTTAAAAAGCCTCCTACTAAAGAATGTGTAAGTCAAACAGGAAATTAAAGAAGAATTTCAGAAATTCATGAAAACAAATGAGAATGAAAATACATTTGTCCAATACAGCAAAGACAGTCCTTAGACAGGAGTACATTCCAGTACAAGCCTCTCTTCAAAAATTAGAAAAGTCTCAAATACACAAGCTAACTTTATACCTAAAGGATCTGGAGGGAAAAAAAGCCACAAATAAAGCCTAAACCAAGCAGAAAAAAAGAAATAACTAGGATTAGAGCAGAAATCAATGAAATAGGAACCAGAAAAACAGAAGAATTGATCAAGAAAACTAGAAACTGGTTCTTTGAAGGAATTAATAAGATCAATAAATCTCTGGCCAGACTTTTCTAAAGGAAAAAGCAAAGGACCCAAATAAATAAAATCATGAATGAAAGAGGAGAGATTACAGCCAACTCTAAAGAAATACAATTTTAAGAACATATTATGAACAACTATATGTCAAAAATTAGGCAATCTGGAAGAAATGGATGCACTACTGGAAAGTTATAAACTACCAAAAGTGAAACAGGAAGAAATAGAAAATCTGAACAGAACAAAATCCAGCAAGGAAACTGAAGAAGTAGTCAAAAACCTTTCAAAAAACAAGAGTATAGGGCCAGATGTCTTCCCAGGAGAATTCGACTAAACATTTAAAGAAGAAAGAATACCTATTCTACTGAAGCTGTTTCAAAATATAGAAATGGAAGGGAAACTTCCAAACTCATTCTATGACCCCAAAATTACCTTGAACCCAAAACCAGAGAAAGACCCCACCAAAAAGGAGAATTACAAGCCAATATTCCTGATGAACATGGATGCCAAAATATTCACCAAGATACTAGCCAGTAGGATCCAACAGGACATTAAAATGATTATGCACTGTGACCAAGTGGAATTTATTCCTGGGATACAAATGTGGTTCAACATTTACAAATCAATCAATGTGATAGATCACATTAATAAAAAAAAAGACAAGAACCATATGATCCTCTCAACTGTCAAAAAAGCATTTGACAAAATACAGCATCTTTTCTTGATTAAAACTCTTCAAAGTGTAGGGAAAGAAGAAACATACCTCAGTATTATAAAAAGCAATCTATGAAAAGCCCACAGTGAATATCATTCACAGTGGAGAAACTGAGAGATTTTTCCCTAAGATCTGGAATGTGACAGGGATGCCCACTCTCCCCACTGTTGTTTAATATAGTGCTAGAATTCCTAGTCTCAGCAGTCAAACAACAAAAAGAAATAAAATGCATCCAAATTGTCAAAGAAGTCAAACTCTCACTTTGCAGATGGTATGATATTTTATGTGGAAAACCTAAAAGACTCCATACCAAAATTGCTAGAACTCATATAGTAATTCAGCAATGTGGCAGGATACAAAATCCATGCTCAGAAATCAGTTGCAATTCTATACACTAACAATGTAACTGAAAAAGAGAAATAAAAGAATTGAGCCCATTTATACCTGCATGAAAACCCATAAAATATCCAGGAATAAACCTAACCAAGAAGGTAAAAGATCTGTACTCTAGAAACACTTAGGAATTAAATTGAGGTTGCCACAAAGAAATGGAAAAACATTCCATGCTCATGGATTGGAAGAACAAATACTGTTAAAATGTGTATGCTACCCAGAACAATCTACACATTCAATGCAATCCCTATCAAAATACCATCTACATTTTTCACAGACTGGAACTAAAAATCCTAAAAGTCCTAAAATTTGTATTGAACCAGAGAAGACACCAAATCACCAGAGGAATGTTGAAATAGAACCAAAACTGGTGGCATCATAATGCCTGACTTCAAGCTATATTACAAAGCTATGATCCTCAAGACAACATGGTACTGGCACAAAAACAGATACATGGGTCAATGAAACAGAATAGAGAATCCGGAAATGGATCCTGAACTCTATGGTCAATTAATTTTGACAAAGCAAGAAAGAATATCCAATGGAAAAATCAGTCTCTTCAATACATGGTTATGGGAAAATTGGACAGCCACATGTAGAAGAATGAAATACAACCATTCTCTTACACCATACACAAAGATAAACTAAAAAATAGATAAAAGACCTAAATGTGAGACAGGAACGCATCAAAATCCTAGAGGACAACACAGGCAGAAACTTCTTTGACCTTGCCCAAAGCAACTTCTTTAAAGACACATCTCTAAACACAAGGTAAACAAAACCAAAAATGAACTATTGGGACTTTATCAAGCTCTTTAAAAAAAGCTCTGCACAACAAAGGGAACAGTCAATGAAACTAAAAGACAACTTAAGGAATGAGAGAAGACATTTGCAAATGACATATCAGATAAAGGGCTGGTATCCAAGTTCTATCAAGAACTTCTCAAACTCAACACCCAAGGAACAAAAAATCCAGTTGAGAAATGGGCAGAAAAACATGAACAGACATTTCTCCAAAGAAGACATACACATGGCCAACAGACACATGAAAAAATGCTCCACATCACTCATCATCAGGGAAATGCAAATCAAAACCATAATGATGTACCACCTTGCACCAGTCAGAATGCATAAAATTAACAAGATAGGAAACAACGACAGTTGGTGAGGATGAAGAGAAAGGGGATCCCTCTTAATACTCTTGGTGGACAAGCAATCTAGGAGAGTCACTGTGGAAAACAGTATGGAGGTTCCTCAAGAAGCTAAAAATAGAGCTACCCTAAGTCCTAGCAATTGCACTATTTGCCCATAAGATACAGATGTAGTGCAATGAAAGGGCTCTGCATCCCAATGTTCATAGCAGCAATGTCCACAATAGCCAAACTGTGGAAGGAGCCAAGATGCCTTTCAACAGATGAATGGATAAAGAAGATGTGTACATAAGTACAATAGAACATTATTCAGCCATTAGAAAGGATGAATACTTATCATTTACAGTGATATGGATGGAGCTGGAGGGTATAATGCTGAGTGAAATATGTCAGTCAGAGAAAGAAAATTATTATCATATGGTTTCACTCATATGTGGAATATAAGAAATATTGCAGAGGATCATAGGGAAAGGGAGGGAAAGCTGAATGGGAAGAAATCAGAGAGGAAGACAAACCATGAAAGACTCTTGACTCTGAGAAACAAACTGAGGGTTGTGGAAATGAAGGTGGATGAGGGGATGGGGCAACTGGGTGATGGGTGTTAAGGAGAGCACGTGATGCGATGAGCACAGGGTATTATACCCAACTGATGAAGCACTGAACACTACATCTGAAACTAATGATGTACTATATATTGGCTAATTGAATTTAAAGTAAAAAGAAGATTTCTGTGAAGATTGATGAACAATGTAACAGAACCCATACAATGTCATTTTTTTATCCTTCTCTTTCAATAAATATAAGGTATATGAAAGATAGGTTACTCTGTTTAGAGCATTGCTGTTTTAGAGACAAAATAATGACAGTTTTTGAAGCAGAAATATTCACTGGATACACACTGAAAATATGCCTTACTCATCTTTTTTTGCTCAGGGCCTAAACAATTATTTCATGTGTAAGAGACATTCAAAAAATAGTCGATTTTCCAAAGAACAAATGTTTAAAATAGTCAAAATATATTTATGAAAAAATGACCTTGTATTATAAATATGATATTATAAAATAAATCTGAAACAAAATAATTGGAAATATAATTAATTGTATGTTTTCTTTTAATTTGTTTTGAATATATAAGGTCCTCTGGAAAAAAGTAAATTTGTCAAAAAATATTAACTTCATGTATATTTCTTCTTAATAATTTTTTTAAAGATTTTATTTATTTATTTGACACAGAGAGAGAGATTACAAGTAGGCAGAGAGACAGGCAGAGAGACAGGGAGAGGAGGAAGCAGGCTCCCTGCTGAGCAGAGAGCCTGATGCAGGCCTCGATCCCAGGACCCTGAGATCATGACCTGAGCCGAAGGCAGAGACTTTAACCCACTGAGCCACCCAGGCGCCCCCTAATAAGTTTTTAAATCATTCTCTTTGCTATAAAGGAAAGATAGGGAGTAAAGAAAGATTCCAGATTTTGTCTTCCTTCATACCTAGTAAAATAAACCATCACCATTTGGACAAAATAAAACATGTATCAAGCAAACAAATTTGAGGACTGAGTGGACAGTTTGGGAGAAATCAAGGATAAATCTTTGAGAGTAAGAAACCTACATGTCATCTGGTAATCTCAGCATTACCAAGAAAGCCTGCCAAATCTGGCCATATTCTAGACATATCATACAAATTCAGTGCAACAAATGGACTTGGGTATTTTATTTTATTTTTTATTTAAATTCAATTAGCCAAGGTATGGTGCATCATTAGTTTTTGATATAATGGTCAATGATTCATTAGTTGAATCATCACCCCATGCTCATGATATCACGTACCCTCTTTATTTCCCATTGCCCAGTTGAGTATTTTAAACAGAGAGAGATTTAATACAAGAAATAGAACATTTTCTCAAGGACTGAAATAATAGGAATTGGGACTAGCAATGGATTTATTTTGTTCAGAAATCATTACCGTAGCCACACTCTAATGATCTGGAAGTATATATCCACCCCAACAACCATATCAAAACATCCTCAAAGTGCCAGTGACCACAAGATGGATCACTGAGGCTGGTCTCCACAACTCTCCTAAATGGAACCCCAATTGGGTCTATCCCTGGGACCTTGCTGTCCAGTAGAAATAGCAGCAGGATGAGAGTTTTCACTCCAAAGATGAATTCCAGATATAGCATAAATACAGTTAATTTGCCTAGTTAATCTTTCTTACAAATGAATATGGGACACAGGTTTTTTGCTTTCCAGCTTCTATAATACCATAAGGCATATAACAGGTGGAGGGGATGGATAGTCACTGCCAAATGAACATATTCAGAGTTCCAGGGTATGATGGTAATTGGAGAATAAAATGAATAATGCTAGAGTGTGATAGTCCCTTGCTAGGTAGAGTGATGATTGGCATAGAGCATTTGAAGGGAAATCCATAGAAAACAAAGTTGGATTCCCTAGAAAGGACTGTGTTCACCCCAGACAAGGTCTTCTTCTTTCTCACTTCCACAAATTAAGCTATAAAAATTAGTCCACTCCCATAGTATAAGGCTGCATAAATAACAAACAAAAGTTGCACCAAGTTCTAAAAATTAATCTTCAAAAGGGTAGATGTACTGACCAGGAGTATTTACTCACAATATATTACAGTGAATAGTAAATATAAACAAATATGTCATTTTAACCATAAGCAAGATGGAAAGACCTGCATGATAACGATGCATATAATGCTATATCTTCCCAACCTCACCTCCTCAAACAAGAAAGGAACTTTTCTCACATTTAGGTCTTTAACTGCTTTTGAATTTATTTTTGTGCATGGTATAAAAAAGTAGTCCAGTTTCATTCTTTTGCACGTAGCTGTCTGATTTCCCCAGCATCACTTATTAAAAAGACTATCTTTTATCCACTATATATTTTTGCCTCCTTTGTCAAAGGTGAATTGACCATATAAGTGTAGGTTTGTTCCTGGGTTCTCAATTCTATTCCATTGATCTATGTGTCTATGTTTGTGCCAATACCAGATTGTTTTGATTACTATACCTTTGTGGTAGAGTTTGAAATCTGGGATACCTACAGCTTTGTTCTTTCTCAAGGTTGCTTTTGTTCTTTGGGGTCTTTTGTGGTTCCATACAAATTTTAGGATTTTTCGTTCTAGTTAAGTGAGAAATACTATTGGCATTTTGATAGGAATTGCATCGATTCTGTAGATTGCTTTGGGTAGTATAAATATTTTAACATTAATTCCTTCAATCCATAAGCATGGATTTTTATTTGTATTGCTTTGATTTCTTTCATTAATATAGTTTTCAGAGAATAGGTCTTTCACCTCTTCGGTTAAATTTATTCCTAGGTGTTTTATTCTTTATGTTGTAATTATAAATGTGGTTGTTTTCTTAATTTTACTTTATGCTATTTCATTAATACTGCATAGGAACACAATATATATTTGTGTACATTAATTTTGTGTCCTGAAAATTTACTAAATTCATATTAGTTCTAATAGTTTTATGGCAACATCATTAAGATTTTCTATATATAGCAACATATCATCTGCAAATAGTGTCTATTTTACTTCTTACCAATTTCGATGTCCTTTTCTTTTCTTTCTTTCTTTTTTTTTCTTTCTTGTCTGATTGCTCTGCCTAGGACATTCAATACTATGTTGAATAAAAGTGAGAGTAGAATTTCTTGTGTTGTATATGATCTTAGGGGAAAGGCTTTCAGGTTTTCACCACTGAGTATGTTAGCTGTGGGTTTATCGTATTTGGTCTTTATTATGTTGAGGTATGTTTCCTCTCTAAGTCCACAATATTGAGAGTTTTCATCACGAATGGATGTTGAATCTTGTCAAATCTTTTTCTATATCTACTGAGATAATCATATGATTTTTAACCTTCATTTTGTTAATGTGGTATATTACATATTACAATGATTTGCATATATGGACTTTCCTTGCATCCTTGGAATAAACCCATTTATTTGTGATGAATGATTCTTTTAATGTATTTTTAAATTCAGTTTGCTAATATTTTGTTGATGATATTTGTATCTATGTTCATCAAGGACATTGGTCTGTAATTTTCTTTACTTTTTTTTTTCTACTTTCTTTGTCTGATTTTGGTAGCAGGGTAATGCTGGCTTCATACAATGAATTTGGAAGCATTCGTACCTTTTCTATTTTTTTTTGAAATAGTGTGAGAAGGATTGGTATTGGCTCTTTAAATATTTGCTTAGAATTCACCTAGGAAGCCATCTGATCCTGTACTTTTGTTTCTTGGGAATTTTTTATTACTGTTTCAATCTTATTACTAGTAATTGGTAGGAACTAAAACTATAAAACTCCTAAAATAAAACACAGGAAACCTTACCAATATTTTTCTGGTGGTATCCCCATACAAGAGGAATAAAAGCAAAAAATAAAAAATTGGGATGATATTAAACTAAAAAGTTTGGCACAGTAAAGGAAACCATAAACAATATGAATAGGTAATTTACTGAATAGGAGAAGACATTTATAAATGATCTATTTGATAAGAAGTTAACATCCAAATATATAAAGAACTCATACAACTCAACACGCACACAAAAATCTGATTAAAAATGGCAGAGGACCTGAATAGATATTTTTGCAATGAGAACAGAGATGACCGAGACACATGAACAGATGCTCAGCATCACTAATCATCAGGAAAATACAAATCAAACCTACAATGAAATCTCACCCCACACCAAATCAAGATGACTAAACTCAAAAACATTAGAAATAACAAATGTTGCAGAGGATGTAGAGAAAAGTCTGCACTGTGGAAAAGAGTATGGAGGTACCACAAGGAGACTAAAAATAGAAGTAACATAAATCTAATACTTCAATTTCTAGATATTTACACAAGGAAAATTAAAACACTCATTCAAAAAGGTACATGCACCTCTATGTTTATGGAAGCGTTGTTTATATAGCTAAAATATGGAAGCAAACTAAATGTTCATCAATAGGTGAATGAATAAAGCAATTGTGATATGTATACAGAATGGAATATATCTCAGCCATAAAAATGAATGAAATCTTAATATTCACAACAACATGGATGGCTCTAGAAGCTAGTATGCTAAGTGAAATAAGTCAGGTAAAGACAAATACCACATGATTTCACACATATGAGGAATCTAAAAAAAAGGCAACCAAAACAAAAGAACAAGCAATACAAGCAATTTATATTCATAAATATGGAAAACATACTGGGGGGTGGGAGGGTAGGGATAGGGTGGGTGGGTTATGGACATTGGGGAGGGTTTGTGCTTTGGTGAATGCTGTGAAAGATGTAAGCCTGATGATTCACAGACCTGTACCCCTGTGGCAAAGAATTAAAAAATTTAAAAAATTAAAAAATAAAAATAAAAAAAATAAATATGGAAAACAAGCTAAATATGATTGCCAGAGGGAAGGATGGGGGACTAGGTAAACTAGATGAACAGGATTAGGATGTACAATATCACTAATGAAAGAGGAGAAATAACAACCAACACCACAGAAATGCAAACTACTCAAACAGAGAATATTCTGAAAAGCTACATGCAAAAAAATTAGACAACTTAGAAGAAATATATAAATTCCTAGAACATATAATCTATTTAAACTAAAGCTAGAAAATTTGATCAAACCAATTACTAGCAATGAAATTGAATCAGTAATCAAAAAAAACTCCCAGGGGTGCCTGGGTGGCTCAGTGGATTAAAGCCTCTGCCTTCAGCTCAGGTCATGATCTCAGGGACCTGGTATCGAGGCTGTATTGGGCTCCCTGCTCAGCGGGGAGCCTGCTTCCTGCTGCCTCTCTGCTTACTTGTGATCTCTCTCTCTCTCTCTCTCTGTCAAATAAATAAAATCTTAAAAAAAAAAACCTCCCAGTAAGCAAAAGTCCTGGACCAGATAAATTCTAACATTTAAAGAAGAATAATACCTATTCTTCTCAAACTATAACAAAAAAAAAACAAAAGGAAGGAAATTTTGACTAAGGATTGCCACAAAACTATGACAAACAAAAGCAAAAAAAAAAAAAGAAAGAAAAAGAAGAAACCCCACAATATCTGTAAAGTGCAATAAAACAAGGTCTGCTTAAAGGAATGGAGGAGCAAGATGGCGGAGGAGTAGGAGACTGATTATCATCTGGTCCCTGAAATTCACCCAGATAGTTATCAAACCATTTTGAACACCTATAAATTCAACAGGAGATCAAAGAGAAGAAGAGCAGCAATTCTAGGAACAGAAAATCAACCACATTCCGGAAGGTAGGACATGCAGAGAAGTGAACCTGAAGTGATGGGAAGATAGACCCCGGAGGGAGGGGCCAGCTTCAGGCAAGTGAGAGAGCAATGGAGCACAAAATAAGAACTTTTAGAAGACTGCTCCACTGAGGGATGTCGCCCCAGAGGCTAAGCGGGGGGTGAAGCCCTTGCAGGGACAGTGTGGTCTCAGGACCCATGGGGACACAAAAAGACCAGGGATGTCTGAGAGCATCAGAGTTCACAGGTATCAGAGAGGAGAAGCCGACTGGAGAGATGGAGCCAAGCTGAGAAGGTGTCTCTCAGCTCAGTGTTACATTGGGCTGTGATCCAATGGGGCACTGCTTTATGAGCGGGGACCCCACAGGTAGCAGATCCAGAGAGACCCCCTCTTTCCTCCTCTGGGAGGAGTGGGTTGGGAACGTGCCACAGGAAGCTGCTGGGTTTGGAGATTCTAAATGGGGCCACAAACCAGAGGTAGAAACAATCCATCACAGGCTGGGTGAGCTTGGAGTTTGGACAGAGACCAGGGAGACAGGAGGGACTGACTGCTTTTCTCTGAAGATGAACTGAGGAATGAGGTCCCAAACTCTCGGCTCCTCTGGGTCAGAGATTAGGAGGCCACCATTTTCATTCCTGTCCTCCAAAGCTGTACTGAAAGCGTCCAGGGAACAAAAGCTCCCAAGAGTGAACCTGAGCTGATTACTTAGCCTGGGCCCTGGCGAGGGCAGTGCAACTCCACCTCAGGCAAAGACACTTGAGAATCACAGCAACAGGCCGCTACCCTAGAAGATCAGCAAGAACATCCAGCCAAGGCCAAGTTCACCAATCACTGAGAATTGTGGAACTCCAGAGCTAGAGGAAAGTAAAACAGAGTTCATGGCTTTTTCTCCATGATCCATTGGTCATTCAAAGTTACATTCTTTGAATTATTTTTTTTCCTACTCTTTTCTTTTAAATTTTTTCCTCTTTCCTATTTTAATATTTTTTTACCTATTATATCTTATAAATACCTTTTTAATCTTTATAAATTTTCATTGTTATAGTCATATTTTATCTCTTCATTGTATTTAACCTTTTTTTTTTTGGTATACATATAGGGTCTGTTCAGTTCACCAGTCTAATAGAGATAGAGATAGAGATAGAGATAGAGATAGAGATAGAGATAGAGATAGAGACAGATAGAGATAGAGATAGAGTCAGACACAGAGATAGATATAGAAACAGAAATAGATGATATAGATATAGATATACATAGAGGATTTTGATTTATTTTATATTTGTTTGTTTTTGTTTTCAGATTTTTTCTGTATGTCTTCTCTACACAGTTTCGGGTCTCTTCTGATTAGGTTACTGAATATTTTTATGGGGTCATTGCTATCCTTTAGTAGTTTGTTCTTTCATCCATCTATTCGTATCTGCATAAAACGACGAGGCAGAAAAAATCAACACACAAAAAAGAACGAGAGGCAGTAACGATGGCTAGGGATGTAATAAATGCAGGCATTAGTAATATGACAGAACTAGAGTTCAGAATGACGATTATCGAGGTGTTAGCTGGGCTCAAAAAAAGCATGGAAGATAATAGAGAATCCCTCTCTAGAGGAAAAAAAAAAACCCTTTCTGGAGAAATAAAAGAAATAAAATCTAACCAAGTAGAAATCAAATAGCTATTAATGAAGTGCAAAAAAAAACTGGTGCTCTTACTGCTAGGTTAAATGAGGCAGAAGAATTAGTGATTTAGAAGACAAAATGACAGAGAATAGAGAAGTGGAGGAAAAGAGAGACAAACAACTACAGGAACATGAGGAGAGGATTCAAGAGATAAGTGATACCATAAGATGAAACAATATTAGAGTAATTGGGATCCCAGAAGAAGAAGAGACAGAGAGGGGGGCAGAAGGTATATTGGAGCAAATTTTAATACAGAATTTCCCTAATTTGTTGAAGGGAACAAGAATCAAAATCCAGGAGGCACAGAGAACCCCCCTCAAAAATCAATAAAAATGGGTCCACACCTGTCATTTAATAGTAAACTTACAAGTCTTAGCAACAAAGAGAAAATCCTAAAGGAGCTCAGGACAAAAGGCCTATAACATGCAATGGTAGAAATATTAGACTGACAGCAGACCTATCCACAGACTCCTGGCAGGCCAGAAAGAACTGGCATGATATATTAAGAGCATTAAATGAGAAAAATATGCAGTCAAGAATACTATATCCAGCTAGGCTGTCATTGAAAATAGAAGGAGAGATAAAAAGCTTCCAGGACAAACAAAAACTAAAGGAATTAGCAAACACCAAGGGAGTCCTACAGGAAATATTGAAAGGGCTCCTCTAAGCAAAGAGATGCTAAAGAAACATAGATCAGAAAGGAAGAGAAACAATATGCAGTACCAGTCACCTTACAGGTNAACAGTCACCTTACAGGCAATACAATGGCTCTAAATGTATATCTCTCAATAGTTACTCTGAATGTAAATGGACTAAATGCCCCAACTAAAAGACACAGGGTATCAGAATGGATAAAAAAACAAGACCCATCGATATGCTGTCTACAAGAAACTCATTTTAGACCCAAGACACTTCCAGATTTAAAGTGAAAGGGTGGAAAACAATTGACCATGCCAATGGATGGCAAAAGAAAGCTGGAGTGGCAATCCTTATATCAGATAAATTAGACNTTAAGGCAAAGAATATCATAAGAGATGAGGAAGGACACTATATCATACTAAAAGGATCTATCCAACAAGAAGATCTAACAATTGTAAATATCTCTNATAAATATCTATGCCCCTAACATGGGAGCAGCCAATTATATAAACCAATTAATAACAAAATCAAAGAAACACATTGACAAGAATACAATATTAGTAGGGGACATTGACAACCCCCTTACTGAAATGGACAGATCATCAAAGCAAAAGATCAACAAGGAAATAAAGGCTTTAAATGACACCCTGGACCAGTTGGACATCACAGATATATTCAGAACATTCCATCCCAAAACAACAGAATACACATTCTTCTCCAGTGCACATGGAACATTCTCCAGAATAGACCATATTCTGGGTCACAAATCAGGTCTCAACAGGTACCAAAAGATTGGGATCATTCCCTGCATATTTTCAGACCATAATGCTCTGAAACTAGAACTCAACCACAAGAGGAAAGTTGGAAAGACCTCAAATACATGGAGGCTGAAGAACACCCTACTCAAGAATGAATGGGTCAACCAGGAAATTAAAGAAGAATTAAAAAAATTCATGGAAACAAATGAAAATGAAAACACAACTGTTCAAAATCTTTGGGACACAGCAAAAGCAGTCCTAAGAGGAAAGTATATAGCAATACAAGCCTTTCTCAAGAAACAAGAAAGGTCTCAAGTACACAACCTAACCCTACACCTAAAGGAGCAGGAGAAAGAACAACAAAGAAAGCCTAAACCCAGTAGGAGAGGAGAAATCATAAAGATCAGAGCAGAAATCAATGAAATAGAAACCAAAAGAACAGTGGAACAAATCAATGAAACTAGGAGCTGGTTCTTTGAAAGAATTAATAAGATTGATAAACCCCTGGCCAGACTTATCCAAAAGAAAAGAGAAAGGACTCAAATTAATAAAATCATGAATGAAAGAGGAGAGATCACAACCAACACCAAAGAAATACAAACAATTCTAAGAACATATTATGAGCAACTCTACACCAGCAAATTTGACAATCTGGAAGAAATGGATGCATTCCTAGAGACATATGAACTACCAAAACTGAACCAGGAAGAAACTGAAGACCTGAATAGACCCATCACCAGTAAGGAGATTGAAGCAGTCATCAAAAATCTCCCAACGAACAAGAGCCCAGGGCCAGACGGCTTCCCAGGGAAATTCTACCAAACATTTAAAGAAGAATTAATACTTATTCTTCTAAAATTGTTCTAAAAAATAGAAGTGGAAGGAAAACTTCCAAACTCCTTTTATGAGGCAAGCATTTCCTTGATCCCAAAACAAGGCAAATACCCCATCAAAAAGGAGAATTACAGACAAATATCCTTGAAGAACACAGGTGCAAAAATCCTCAACAAAATACTAGCCAATAGCATCCAATNAGGATCCAGCAGCACATAAAAAGGATTATTCACCACGACCAAGTGGGATTTATTCCCGGGCTGCAAGGTTGGTTTAACATTCGCAAATCAATCAATGTGATAAAAGACATTACTAAAAGAAGGAACAAGAACCAGATGATCCTCTCAAGAGATGTTGAAATTATATTTGACAAAGTACAGCACCCTTTCTTGATCAAAACTCTTCATAGTGTAGGCATAGAGGGTACATACCTCAATATCATCAAAGCCATCTACGAAAAACCCACAGCGAATATCATTCTCAATGGAGAAAAACTGAGAGCTTTTCCCCTAAAGTCAGGAACACGGCAAGGCTGTCCACTATCACCACTGCTATTCAACATAGTACTAGAAGTCCTAGCCTCAGCAATCAGACAACAAAAAGAAATAAAAGGCATCCAAATCGGCAAGGAAGAAGTCAAACTCTCACTCTTTGCAGATGATATGATACTTTATGTGGAAAACCCAAAGGACTCCACTGCAAAACTGCTAGAACACATACAGGAATTCAGTAAAGTGTCAGTATATAAAATCAATGCACAGAAGTCAGTTGCATTTCTATATACCAACAACAAAACAGAAGAAAGAGAAATTAAAGAGGCAGTCCCATTTACAATTGCACCCAATAGCATAAGATACCTGGGAATCAACCTAATCAAAGAGGCAAAGAATCTCTACTGAGAAAACTATAAAGTACTCATGAAAGAAATTGAGGAAGACACAAAGAAGTGGAAAATCATTCCATGCTCATGGATTGGAAGAACAAATACTGTGAAAATATCTATGCTCCCTAGAGCAATCTACACATTTAATTCAATCCCCTTCAAAATACCAGCAATTTATTTCAAAGAAATGGAACAAGTAATCCTGAAATTTATATGGAACCAGAAAATAATCCACATAGCCAAAGGAATGTTGAAAAAGAAAACTAAAATTGGTGGCGTCACAATTACAGACTTCAAGCTCTATTAAAAAGGTGTCATCATCAAGACAGTATAGTACTGGCACAAAAACAGACACATAGACCAGTGGAACAAAATAGAGAGCCCAGAAATGGACCCTCAACTCTATGGTCAACTAATCTTCGACAAAGCAGGAAGGACTGTCCAGTGGGAAAAAGACAGTCTCTTCAACAAATGGTGTTGGGAAAACTGGACAGCCACATGCAGAAAAATGAAACTGGATCATTTCCTTACACCAGACACAAAAATAGACTCCAAATGGATAAAAGACCTCAATGTGAGAAAGGAATGCATCAAAATCCTTGAGGAGAACACAGGCAGCAACCTCTTCGACCTCAACCACCACAACTTCTTCCTAGGAACATCACCAAAGGCAAGGGAATCAAGGGCAAAAATGAACTATTGGGACTTCATCAAGATTAAAACGTTTTGCACAGCAAAGGAAACAGTCAACAAAACCAAAAGACAACTGACAGAATGGGAGAAGATATTTGCAAATGACGTACCAGATAAAGGGCTTGTACCCAAAATCTATAAAGAGCTTCTCAAACTCAATACCCATAAAACAAATAACCCAATCAAGAATTGGAAAGAGGACATGAACAGACATTTCTCCAAAGAAGACATCCAAATGGCCAACAGACACACAAAAAAGTGCTCAACATACTTGGCATCAGGGAAATACAATTCAAAACCATAGTGAGATACCACCTCACAACAGTCAGAATGGCTAAAATCAACAAGTCAGGAAATGACAGATGTTGGCAAGGATGTGGAGAAAGGGGAATCCTCCTACCCTGTTGGTGGGAATGCAAGCTGGTCCAGCCACTCTGGAAAACAGTTTGGAGGTTCCTCAAAAAGTTGAAAATAGAGCTACCCTATGACCCAGCAATCGCACTCCTGGGTATTTGCCCTAAGGATACAAAGGTAGTGATCCTCAGGGGCACATGCATCTGAATGTTTATAGTAACAATGTCCACAATAGCCAAACTATGGAAAGAACCTAGATGTCCATCAACAGATGAATGGATAAAGAAGAAATGGTGTATATATATATACAATGGAATACTATGCAGCCATCGAAAGAAACAAAATCTTGCCATTTGCAATCACGTGGATGGAACTAGAGGGTATTATGCTGAATGAAATAAGTCAATCAGAGAAAGACAATTATGATATGATCTCTGATATGAGGAATTGAGGGACAGGCTGGGGGGTCGTGGGGTAGGAATGGAAAAATAATGAAACAAGATGGGATCAGGAAAGAGACAAACCATAAGACACTCTTAATCTCACAAAACAAACTGAGGGTCATTGGGGGGTGTGAGGGTAGGGATAGGCTGGATGGGTTTTGGACATTGGGGAGGATTTGTTCTATGGTGAGTGCTGTGAAAGGGGTAAGCTTGATGATTCACAGACCTGTACTCCTGGGGCAAATAATAATAAAAAAAATAAAATAAGTAAAATAAATTAAAATAAATAAAATAAAATAAATAAAATTAAATAAAACAAGGTCTGCTTTTATTGAGTCTTCTTATCCATGAACATGGACTATCCATTTATTTATTTATTTCATTTTATTCATCAAAATTTTATAGTTTTCTTCATATAAATCTTCTATATATTTCTTAGGTTTATACCTACAAATTTTATGTGAGGGATGTTAATGTAAATGGTATTGTCTTAAATTTCAAATTGTTCTTGCTCATTGCTGATATATATGAAAACAGTTAACTTTCCATATATTAACCTTGCATCCTACAAATTTGATTTATTTTTGTATATTAATTTTTCATCATGATATGTGTACTCTTTAATTCCCTTCCTCCATTTCACCCGTTTCCCCACTCATTTCCTCTAGGTAGCCATCAGTTTGTTCTCTATAGTTAACAGTCTGTTTCATGGTTTATCTCTTTCTCTCTTTTTTCTTAATTGCTCATTTGTTTTGTCTCTTAAATTCCATGTATGACTGAGATTATATGGCATTTATCTTTCTTTGACTGACTAATTTCACTTACCATTACACTCTCTGATTCCATCCATGTCCTTGCAAATGGCAAGATTTCATTATTTTATGGCTAAATAATCCAGTGTGTGTGTGTGTGTGTGTGTGTGTGTGTGTGTGTGTGTGTGTGTGTACATATATACATTCATCCATAGATAGATACTTGGACTGCTTCCATAGTTTGGCTATTATAAATAATGCTGCTATATACATAGGAGTTTATGTATCCTTTGAAATTATTGTTTTTGTATTTTTTTGGTTAAATTCCCAGTAGTGTAATTATTGGATCATAAGGTACTTTTATTTTTAACTTTTTGAGGAACCTCCATGCAGTTTTACACAATGGTTGGTCCAGTTTGTTTTCCCACCAACAGTTCAAGAGGGTTCCTTTTTTTTCCAAAGCCTCACCAATATTTGTTTCTTTTTTTCTAATTCAGCCATTCTGAAAGGTGTAAAGTTGATTGTGGTTTTGTTTGAATTTTCCTGATGATGAGTGCTGTTGAACAACTTTTCCAGGTTGGCCACCTGCATGTTTTCTTTGGAAAAAGAAAATGTCTTTTACTTGTTTTTTGATTGGATTGGTTTTTGGGTGTTGAGTTTTGTAAGTTCTTTATATATTTGGGGTACTAACACCTTATGGGATATGTGATTTGCAAATATCTTCTCCCACTTTGTTGGTTGCCTTTAGTTTTATTGAGTGTTTTCTTTGCTATGCAGAAGCTTTTTATTTTGATGTAGTCCCAACAGTTTATTTCCATTGCCTTAGGGGACATAGTTAGAAAAAATTGGTTGTTACCAATGTCAGAGACATTAGTGCCTGTGCTCTCTTTTAGGATTGTTATGGTTTTAGGTCTCACATTTGGATCTTTAATGCATTTTGAATTTTCTTTTGTGTGTGGTATAAGAAAGTGGTCCGGTTTCCTTCATTTGCATATAGACGACAAGTTTTCCCAACTACATTTGTTGAAGAGACTATATTTTTCTCATTGCATGGTCTTGCCTGTTTTGTCAAAAAATTAAATGACCATATAATTGTAGGTTTATTTCTGTATTTTCTATTTAATTCCATTGATCTTTGTGTCTATTTATATGTCAGTACCATAGTGTTTTAATCATTACAGCTTTGTAAAATAACTTTAAGTATGGAATTATGATGCCTCCAGTTTTTTTTTTCTTTTCAAGATTTCTTGGAAATGCAAGGTCTTTCTGGTTCCAAACAAATTTTGGCATTGTTTTTTCTAGTTCTGTGGAAAATGCTGTTGGTATTTTGATAGGGATTGCAATCAATCCATAGATGACTTTGGGTACTGCAGACATTTTAACAATATTTTTTTCTCCTAATCCATGAACATGAAATATCTTTCCATTTCTTTGCTTTGACTCAAATTTCTTTTATCAGTGTCTTATGATTTTTAGAGTACAGGTCTTTCACCTCTTTAGTTAAATTTATTCCTAGATATTTTTTGTGTGTGTAGTTGCAAATGGGTTTTCTTAATATCTCTTTCTGCTACTTCATTATTAGTGTATAGAAGTGCAACATATTTCTGCATATTGATTTTGTATCTACAATTTTACTGAACTCATTTATCAATTCTATTAGTTTTCTGGTGGAGTCTTCAGGGTTTTCTATGTATAGAGTTATGTCATCTGCAAATAGTGAGTTTTATGTCTTCCTTAGCAATCTGGAAGCTTTTTATTCCTTTATGTTGTCCAATTGGTGAGACTAGTTTTCCACGACTATGTTGAATAAAAGTTGTGAGAATGGACATCCTTGTCTTGTTCCTGAGCTTAGAGGGAAAGCTGTCAGTTTTTCACCATGGACTATGATATAGGCTGTGGGTTTTTCATATAAGGCCCTTTATGTTGAGGTATGTTCCTTCTAGACCTATTTTACAGAGGTTTTCTTTTTTTAAATCAAGATGGATGTTGTATTTTTGCAGAAAATGTTTTTTTCTGCATCTACTCAAATGATCATATGTTTTTTAATAATTTTTCTTATTGATGTGACATATCACATCAATTCCTTTGCATATATTAAACCACCCTCGCAAACTAAGAATAAAGCCCATTCGGTAGTGGTGAATGATTTTTTTTAAGTGTACAGTTGGATTCAGTTTGCTACTGTTTTATTGAGGACTTTTACATCTATATTCACCAGGAATGTTGGCCTGCAATCACTTTGTTAGTGGTATCTCTTTTTTTAAAATAAAGATTTTACTTATTTATTTGACAGAGAGAGCTCAAGCAGGCATAGCGGTAAGCAGAGGGAGAGGGAGAAGCAGGGAGCCTGATGTAGGACTCTATCCTAGGACCATGGGATCATGATCTGAACTGAAAGCAGATGCTTAAATGACTGAGCTACCCAGGTGTCACTGCTAGTGGTATCTTTAACTGATTTTGGTATCACGGTGATACTGGCCTCATGGAATGAATTTGAAAATTTTCCTGTTTTTAGTAATTGTTTAAAAAGAATAGGTATTAACTTTTCTTTATTTTTTTTAAAGATTGTATTTATTTATTTGACACACAGAGAGCAAGCAAGAGATGGAGAGCAAGCACAAGCAGGGGGAATGGCAGGCAAGGGAGAACCAGGCTTCCGGCTGAGCAGGGAGCCCAACATCAAGCTTGATCCCAGGACCCTGGAATCATAACCTGAGCTGAAGGCAGCCACTTAACCAACTGAGTCACCAGATGACCCTAAATCTTCTTTAAATATTTATTAGAATTCATCTGTGAAGCCATCTGGTCCAGAAATTTTGTTGGAAGTTTTTTGTTTACTGATTTAATTTCATTGCTGGTAATTGGTGTGATGAAATTTTCTATATCTTCCAGCTTTAGTTTTAATAGGTTATATACACCTCAGAATTTATCCATCTCTTCTAAGTTGTTTAATTTGTTGGCATATAGGTTTTCATAATGCTCTGTTACAATTGTTTATACTTCGAAGATATTGGTTATTATTTTTCTTCCTCATTAGTCACTTTATTCCCTCCTCTCTCTCTCTCTCTCTCTCTCTCTCTCTCTCTCTCTCTCTCTCTTTATAGTCTGGGTAGATGTATATTTAATTTTTTTTTTATCTTTTCAATGAACCAGTCCTTGGTTTCATCCATCTGTTCGATAGTTTGTTGTTTGTCAGTTTATTTGTTTTGTTTTGTTTTTAGTTTCTATAATATCTATTACTATTCTATCTTTCTTATTTCTTTTGCTGGGTTCGGGTTATGTTTGTTCTTGTTTATATAGATCCTTTAGGTATAAGGTTGGGTTTTTTATTTGAGATTTTTTTGCTTCCTGAGTTAGGCCTATATAACCATTTTGCTGCATCCCAAAGATTTTGCAAGGTTGTTTTTATTTTTATTTCTTTCCATGCAATTTTTTATTTCTTCTATGATTTCTTGGTTGATATTTTCATTGGTTCATATTCTGTTAATTAACCTCCAAGTATTTGTGCTCTTTCCAGATTTTTTCATGTGGTTGATTGTAGTTTTATAGTGTTGCAGTTAGACAAGATACATTGTATGACTTTGATTTTTTAAAATTTGTTGAGACATGGTTTTTGACCTGATACGTCATCTATTCTGGAGAATGTTCTGTGTGAACTTGAAAAGAATGTGTGATCTGCTATTTTAAAATGAAATGCTCTGAATATGTCTTTTAAATCCCATCTGATCCAGTGTGTCATTCAAAGCCACTTGTTTATTTCTTTTGGGATGATCTGTCCATTGGTATAAATGGGATGATAATGCCCCCCAATAAAATTGTATTACTATTGATCAATTCCTTTGTGTTTGTTATTGACTGTTTTATATATTTGGGTACTCCCATGTTGGGTGCATAAATATTGACAATTGTTATGTCCTCTTGTTGCATTGTCCCCCTTTTATGATATAATATTCTTCTGTCTCTTGCTATAGACCTTGCTTTAAAGTCTATTTTGTTGATACCCCAGCTTTCTTTTGACTTTGATTTACATGACAAGTATTTCCCCATTCCTTCACTTTTTATTTAAACTAACATCTTCGTTTCTATGAAAATAGAAATGTTTTCTTTTCTTGATTGTTTTTTTATTAATTTCAGAGGTAGAATTAAGTGATTCATTAATTGCATATAACACCCAGTGCTCATTATATCAAGTGCCCTCCTTAATGTCCATCACCCAATTAACCCATCACATTACCTACCTTCCCCTCCAGGAACCTTTAGTTTGTTACCTATAGTTAAGGGTATTTTATGGTTAGCCTCCTTCTCAATTTTTGTCTATTTTATTTTTCCCTTTCTTCCCCTATGTTACCTGTTTTGTTTCTTAAATTCCACATATGAATGAAATCATATGGTATTTGTCTTTCTCTGACTGACTTATTTTACTTAGCATAATACCCTCTAGTTACAGCCACATCTTGCAAATGACAGAATTTCATTATGTTCGATGGCTGAGTAATATTCCATTGTGTGTGTATACCACATCTTCCTTATACATTCATCAGTCAGTGGACATCTGGGCTCTTCCCATACCTTGGCTATTGTGGATATTGGTGCTATAAATATTGGGATGTATGTGTTCCCTTGAATCACTATGTATCCTTTGGATAATTACCTAGGAGTGCAATTGTTGGGTGGTAGATAGGTCTATTTTTTTATTTTATTTTTTCAGTGATGAAGAGTCATCTTTTATGTACCACACCCAGTGCTCCATGAAATACGTGCCCTCCTTAATACCCACTAAAAGGCTCACCCATCCCCCCATATCCTCCCTAACACAACCTTCAGTTTGTTTCTCAGAATCCAGTCTCTCATGTTTTGTCTCCACCTCCGATTTACCCCAATTCACTTTTCCCTTCCTTCTCCTAATATCCGCCATTTTATTCCTTACATTCCACAAGTAAGTGAAACCATATGATAACTGACTTTCTCTGCTTGACTTATTTCACTCAGCATAATCTCCTTCAGACCCGTCCATGTTGATACAAAAGTTGGGTGTTCATCTTTTCTGATGGCTGTGTAATATTCCATTGTATACATGGGCCACATATTCTTTATCCATTCATCTGTTGAAGGGCATCTCGGCTTTTTCCACAGTTTGGCAATTGTGGACATTGCTGCTATAAACATTGGGGTACACATGGCCCTTCTTTTCACTACATCTGTATCTTTGGGGTAAATATGGAGTAGTGTAATTGCAGGGTCATATGGTAGCTCTGTTTTTAATTTTTTGAGGAATGTCCATACTGTTTTCCGAAGTGGCTGCACCAACTTGCATTCCCATCAGCAGTGTAAGAGGGCTCCCCTTTATGCACATCCTCTCTAGCATTTGTTGTTTCTTTCCTTTTCAATTTTTGCCATTTTAACTGGTATAAGGTGGTATCTCCATGTGGTTTTGATTTGAATTTCCCTGGTGGCTAATGATGAACATTTTTTTCATGTGTCTGTTAGCCATTTATATGTCTTCTTTGGAGAAATCTGTTCATGTATTTTGCCCATTTTTTGACATGATTATCTGTTTTTTGGGTGTTGAGTTTGAGGAGTTCTTTACAGATCTTGGATATTAGTCCTTTGTCTGTAGTGTCATTTGCAAATATCTTCTCCCATTCCATGGGCCGCCTCTTTGTTTTGTTGACCGTTTCCTTTGCTGTGCAGAAGCTTTTTCTCTTGATGAAGTCCCAAAAGTTTCCTCTGCCTTTGGAGACATGTCTTGAAAGAAGTTGCTATGGCCGATGTCAAGGAAGTTACTGCCTATGTTCTCCTGTAGGATTTTGATAGATTACAGCCTCATATTGAGGCCTTTCATCCATTTCGAGTTTATCTTTGTGTATGGTGTGAGAGAATGGTCGAGTTTCATTCTTCTATACATAGCTGTTCCATTTTCCCAGCACTATTTACTGAAGACACTTTTTTCCTCTGGGTATTTTTTCCTGCTTTGTCAAAGATTATTTAACCATAGAGTTGAGGGTCCATATCTGGACATGGCACTCTGTCCCATTGATCTATGTGTCTATTTCTGTGCCAGTACCATGCTGTCTTGGTGATCATAGCTTTGTGGTAAAGCTTCAAATCAGGCAAAGTGATGCCCCCAGCTTTGTTTTTCATTTTCAACGTTTCCTTAGTGATTCGGGGTCTTTTCTGGTTCCATACAAATTCTAATGTTGCTTGCTCCAGCATTTTGAAAAATACTGGTGGAATCTTGATCAGGATGGCACTGAAAGTATAGATTGCTCGGGCAGTATAGACATTTTAACAATGTTTACTCTTCTGATCCACGAGCATGGAATGCTTTTCCATCTTTTTGGGTCTTCTTCAATTTCTTTTGTGAGTGTTCTGTAGTTCCTCAAGTACAGATCCTTTACCTCTTTCATTAGGTTTATTCCAAGGTATCTTATGGTTCTTGGTGCTATAGTAAATGGAATCGATTCTCTAATTTCCCTTTCTATATTTTCATTGCCAGTGTATAAGAAAGCAACTGATTTCTGTGCATTGATTTTGTATCCTGCCACATTACTGAATTGCTGTATGAGTTCTAATAGTTTGTGGGTGGAGTCTTTTGGGTTTTCCATATAAAATATCATGTCATCTGCAAAGAGAGAGAGTTTGACTTCTTTTTTGCCTTTGAATACCTTTTATTTCTTTCTGTTGTCTGATTGGTGTTGCAAGGAGGGCTAGTACTGTGTTCAACAACAGTGGCGAGAGTAGGCATCCTCTTCATCTTCCTGATCTCAATGGGAAGGCTGTCAGTTTTTCCCCATTGCGAATGATATTCGCTGTGGGTTTTTCATAGATAGATTTTATGAAGTTGAGGAGTGTACCCTCTATCTCTATACTTTAAAGAGTTTTAAGCAGGAATGAATGCTGTATTTTGTCAAATGCTTTTTCTGCATCAATTGAGAGGACCATGTGGTTCTTCTCTCTTCTTTTATTGATTCATTTCTATCACATTGATTGAGCTGTAAAAGTTGAACCACCCTTGCATCCTAGGGGTAAATCCCATCTGGTCATGATGGATAATCATTTTAATGTACTGTTGGATCCTATTAGCTAGGATCTTGCTGATAATCTTGGCATCCACATTCATCAGAGATATTGGTCTGAAATTCTCCTTTTTGAGGGGTCTTTGCCTCCTTTGGGTGTCAAAATAATGCTGGCTTCATAGAAAGAGTCTGGAAGTTTTCCTTCTGTTTCTACTATTTGAAACAGCTTCAGGAGAAGAGGTATTATTTCTTCTTTGAATGTTTGGTAGAATTCCCCAGGGAATCTGTCAGGTCCTGGACTCTTGTTTTTTGGGAGGTTTTTGATCACCTCTTCAATCTTGTTACTAGATATTGGTCTATTCAGGTTGTCAAATTCTTCCTGTTTCTATCTTGGATGTTTATAGGTTTCCAGGAATGTATCCATTTCTTTTTGGTTGCTTAACTTATTCACATATAGCTGTTGATAATAGTTTCTGATGACTGTGCCTATTTCCTCGGTGTTAGTCATGATCTCTTCCCTTTCATTCATAATTTTATTAATTCGGATACTTCTCATTTCTCCTGGATTAATTTGGTCAGCGGTTTATCTATCTTATTAATTCTATCAAAGGACCAGCTTCTAGTTTCATTGATGTGTTCTACTATATCTCTAATTTCTAACTTATTGATATTTGCTCTAATCTTAATTATTTTCCTTCTTGTGCATGGGGTTGGCTTAATTTGTTGTTGATTTAATAGTTCCTTTTTTAATATTTTTATTGATTTATTTATTTGACAGAGACAGAGAGATGACAAGTAGGCAGAGAGGCAGGCAGAGGGAGAGAGGAAAGCAGGCTCCCCACTGAGCAGAGAGCCTGATGTGGGGCTCAATCCCTGGACCCTGAGATCATGACCTGAGCTG
Source organism: Ailurus styani (assembly GCA_002007465.1). Classification (NCBI taxonomy): domain Eukaryota; kingdom Metazoa; phylum Chordata; class Mammalia; order Carnivora; family Ailuridae; genus Ailurus; species Ailurus styani. The sequence continues at coordinate 559,143 of LNAC01000525.1, read as the reverse complement.
AAGGCAGAGGTTTAACCCACGGAGCCACACAAGGGCCCCATTGAGTCACCCAGGCGCCCCTGATTTAATAGTTTCTTAAAGTATAAAGATAGTTGATGTATTTGGGACCTTTCAGTTTTTTGAGTGAGGCTTGGATGGCTGTGTATTTCCCTCTTAGGACTGCCTTTGCCATATGCCATAGGTTTTGGACCGATGTGTCTTCATTCTCATTGGTTTCCATAAATTATTTAAGTTCTTCTTTGATTTCTTGGTTGATCCAAACATTCTTGAGTAGGACAGTCTTTAGTTTCCAAGTGTTTGAATTCTTTCCAAGCTTTTTCTTGGGGTTGAGTTCCAGTTTCAAAGTATTGTGGTCTGAGAATATGCAGGGGATAATCTCAATCTTTTGGTATTGGTTGAGCCCTGATTTGTAACCGAGTACATCGTCTATTCTGGAGAAAGGTCCATGTGAACTCAAGAGGAATGAGTATTCTGTTGTTTTAGGGGGGAATGTTCTGTATATATCTTTGAGGTCCATCTGGTCCAATGTGTCATTCAAAGCTCTTGTTTCTTTGCTAATTTTCTGCTTAGATGATTTCTCTATTGCTGAGAGTGACATGTTAGTTCCCCTACAATTAACGTATTCTTATCAATATGACTTTATTTTTTTAACAACTTGTTTATATAGTTGGCTGCTCCCATGTTGGGGCATAAATATTTACTATTGTTAGATCTTCTTTGTGGATAGACTCTTTAAGAGTGATGTAGTATCCTTCTGTATCTCTGACTACAGTATTTAGCTTAAAATCTAATCTATCTGATATGAGAATCACTACCCCAGCTTTCTTTTGAGGCCCATTGGCATGAAAGATGGTTCTCTATCCCTTCACTTTCAGTCTGGATATATCTTCAGGTTCAAAATGTGTCTCTTGTAGACAGCATATGGACAGGTCCTTTTGTTTTATCCAGTCTGCAACCCTGTGCCTTTTTATGGGGGTCTTTAGGCCATTCACATTGAGAGTGATTATTGAAAGTTAAGTTTTTATTTACAACATGTTGCTTGTGAAGTCTTTGTTTCTATACAATGTCTTTGTAACTTTCTGTTCTATGTCACTCTTGGGTTCTTTCTTCTTTTATAGACCCACCCCTTAATATTTCTTGTAGTGCCGGCTTAGAGGTCACATAATCTTTTAGACCTTGACAGTCTGAAGCTCTCTATCTGTCCACCCATTCTGAATGTCAGCCTTGCTGGATAAAGTATTCTTGGTGGCATATTCTTCTCATTTAGTGCCTGAACATGTCTTGTCAGCCTTTTCTGCCTTGCCAGGTTTCTTTGGACAAGTCCAACATTATTCTGATTGTCCTTCCTCTATATGTAAGGGATCTCTTCTTCCTAGCTGCACTTCAAGACCTCCTGTCTGAATTTATGATTCGTGAACCTCACATTAAGTGCCTGGGGGTCTTTCTGGACTCATTGATCTTGGGAGATGTCCTCTATGCTTCTAGGACATGAACTCTTGTTCCATTCCCCAGATTAGGGAAATTTTCATCCCGTATTTGATCAACTATATCTTCGAGTCTTCTCTTTCTCCGCACCCTCAGGGATCCCAATAATTCTGACACTGGAACATACCATGGCATCATTTATTTCCCTAATTCTCTTTTCATGGCTTCTAAGTTGTTTGTTCCAGCCCTCCTCCTGATCCTGCTTTTCAATCAGCCTGTCTTTCTAGATCACTAATTCGATCTTCTGCCTCAGTTATCCTAGCTGCTAGAGTATGTAGATTAGATTGGATCTCCTTGATAGTATTTTTGACTTCTGCCAGTTTAGCTCTCACTTCTGCCCTTAGAGATTCTATGTCACTACTAATGGTATTCTCCAACCTAGGCATTGCCTGGACAATTTTTACCCTGAATTCCTTTCCTGACATATCGTTTATGTCCATATCCAATAGTTCTGTGGCAGAGGTCACAGTCCCTGAATTTTTCCTCTTCTGGGTGTTCCTCCTCCTAGTCATTTTGGTGAGAGGTGGTTGAGGGGATGTATAGCTGAATATATTAACCACAACCCAGTCAAGGTCCCCCTTGGAAAGTTTTAGAGTAATTGGAAGTCACCACCAAAAAGAAAGAAAAAAGAAAAAAAGAAAGAAAAAAGAAAGGAAAAAAAATACAGCAAAAATGAGTCCAAAAGGTAAGATTTATAAGGTACATAAACCAACAATTAACAAACAAGAAGACTGACAAAAGTAAGAGACAAGAAAGAATAAAGAAGAAAAACCCAGCCAAAACGAATCCCGAGAATAAGATTTATATGGCACAAAAACAAAAACAAATACACAGAAAGACCGACAGAAGAATAAGATGGGAAGATCTGTTATAAACCCTTGATGTAGATAAGAAAGATTATTTCAGTACTTCTTGGGTGTATCTTGTTATGTTTGTTAAAGGTCTCAACTTTCCAGAGATACAGGGAAATTAAAACTGGCTTATACGTAGGGGTAGTATTGAATAGGGAAAAATGATTACCTTGAAGCTTATATCTATATAAATATTAAAAAGAAAAGAAGAAAAAGAAAAAGAAGCCCAGGTATATGTATGAAAAATTTCAAGTTAAAAAGCTATTATGTAATATGTTGTATTAAACATCTAGTTGTAATGGTAAGTAGGTTAATTTAATTTAATTTAATTTATTTATTCTTATTTGCCCCAGGGGTACAGGTCTCAATCACCAGGCTTACACCTTTCACAGCAAGGTAAGTAGGTTAAAAATAAAGAAGAAGAATTGTGAGAACAAATTTTTTAAAAAAGTAAAAAAAAATGTTGTATCTATGAAATATACATGTTTTAGATCATATCAGGGGCTTAATATATTGTTTCCCCCTGATGTCGAGGTTTTACCGTTTTATGGGGACCATGTTGTTATTTTCCTCTTGTTCTTTGGGCTTGTCTTCTGGGGGGAGGGGACTGACGCTTTGTTTTTTCAGTCAGTCTTGCTTAGACTGAGTTGCCCTGCCCCCGTCAAGGGGCTGGCCTCTGTGGAAACCTATTTTTCAGGTTTTTGTTCTCTGGAGGTTTTTGTTCTTGGGCAGCTTTTTGACGCTTTTCAGAGGGCTAGTGTAAAATAAACTGTCTGCACCCAGTCCTCAGCCTCAGAGAGAAGCCTCAGCGTGCTCCTCCCTGGATGGTCCAGAACACACAGACTCCCCCTCTGCAATCTCCGCTGAACACTGCAACTCCCACAGCCAGTGTGCACTCCCAGCCACCGTCTCAGTGGTCACCCAAGGCTCCTGCTTTTCTCTGCACCCCCATGCCACTAAAACCACAAGCGATATTGGTCTGGGGGAGCCGGATTCTGGCGGCTGTCATTGCCAGGACTGCTGCCTGGGGTCCATGCCCATGATCCTGCCGCGGTGCAGGTCACAAAAGGCTGCAGTTCAGAGACCTCCAGCTATTGCCCACATCAGGTTCTCTCAAGCACAGGCCGGGGTGCATCCAGCTCAGGTGGTGGTGCCCATGGCAGAAAGCTGCAGACGCAGGGACCACAGACTGGGGCCCCCACCAGGCTCTCTCAAGCACAGGTGGTCATTGTCTATGACCATTCTGGGACCATGGGCTTAGGCCGCCTGATTCCACCAGTTGCCCCTTAAGAACTTTTGCTCTTTTTGAGGGCTTTTAACCAGACTCCAAGTTAGTGTGGTCCCCAAGCACAGTTGAGTTTTCAACATACAGTATCACGTCATGTGTCTTTGCCCATTTGGATGCCTTTTATTTATTTATTTTTTGCCTAGTGGTTGAGGCCTGGACTTCTAGTGCAATGTTGAACAATACTGGTGAGTGTAGACATCCCTGTCATGTTCCTGGCCTTAGGGGAAAAGCCCTCAGTTTTTACCTATTGGGAATGATATCCACTGTGGGCTTTTCATAGGTGGCTTTCATGATATTGAGGTATATTCTCTCTGTCCCTATCCTGCAGAGTGTTTTAATCAAGAAAGGATGCTATATTTTCTCAAATGATTTTTCTGTGTCTATTGAGAGGATCATATGGTTCTTGTCCTTTCTTTTATTAATGTGGTGTATTATATTGATTGGTTTGCAAATATTGAACCATCCCTGTAACTGAGGAGTAAATCCCACTTGACTGTGATGATTAATTCTTTTTACATACTGTTGGATTCACTTTTCTAGTATGTTATTGAGGGTTTTTGCATCCATGTTTATCAGAGATATGGGTCTGTAATTCTCCTTTTTAGTAGTGTATTTGTCTGGTTTTGGAATCAAGGTAATTCTGGACTTGTAGAGCAATTTTGAAAGTTTTACTTCCATTTTAATTTCTTGGAACAGTTTGAGAATAGGTATTAACTATTTTTTAAATATTTTATAGAATTCCCCTGAGAAGCCATCTAAATTGTGACTTTTGTTTCTTGGGAATTTATTTATTGCTGATTCAATTTATTTGCCAGTTTTCAGTTTGTTTAAATTTTCTATTTAATTTTGTTTCAGTTTTGGTAATTTATATGTTTCTAGGAATTTATCCATTTCTTCCTGAATGTCCAATTTCTTGGCATATGATTTTTCATAATATTTTCTTATAATTTTTTAAATATTTCTGTGGTTGTTGGTTGTGATCTCTTTCATTCATGATTTTATCCATTTGGATCATTTCTTTATTCTTTTTGATAAGTCTGGTTAGGGTTTCATCAATTTTATTAATTCTTTCAATGAACCAGTTCTTAGTTTCATTAACCTTGAGCTCCTTTAGCTTTTGTTTCAGAAACTCATCATCTCTCCTTCTGTTCTGAATGATATACTTGCTGGATTGAGTATTCTTCACTCCAGATTTTTCCTGTTCAGCGCTTGTAATGTATCATGCTACTTCCTTCTGCCCTGCAAAATTTATGCTGAAAAATCTCCTCCTAGCCTTATGGGGTTTCCCTTGTATGTAACTCTCTACTTTTTCTCTTGCTGCTTTTAAATTTTTTTCTTTACTACTACTTTTTGGTATACGTCTTCATGTGGGCCTCCTTAGGTTGAGTTTTGGGTGAGAAGGATCTCTGTTTCTCCTGGGTCTGAGTATCTATTTCCTTCCCCAGATTAGGGAAGTTTTCAGCTATTATTTCTTTAAATAAATTTTCTGCCCCCTTTTCTCTTTTCTTTTTATGAGATCCCTATAATGCAAATATTGTATACTTGATGGATTCATTGAGTTTCCTAAGACTATTCTCAATTTACCTCACTTTCTTTCCTCTTCTTTCCTCAGTTCGATTATTTTTCATTATCCCAGGTCATTAATTCATTCCTCTGCCTCAGCTAGCCTGCTATTTATTCCACCAAGTGTATTTTAAATTTCATTTACTGTGTTCTTCATCTCTGATTGGTCTTTTTTTATCTCTGTGTTAACGGTTTTACTCATGTCTTCCACTCTTTTCTCAAGTCCAGTGAGTATCTTTATGAATGTCTTTATGATCATTGTTTTAAATTCTTTATCAGGCATATTGGTTCTATCCATGTCAGTTAGGTCTCTTGCTGTGTTTTAGTCCTGTTCTTTCATTTGGGACATGTTTATCTGTTTCCTTATTTTGTCTGATGGTCTGTGTCTCTTTCTCTGTGTTAAGAAAGTCTCTTACTTCTCTTGCTCTTAATGATAAGAGACTTATGAAGAAGAGGTCCTATAGTGACTGCATTGCAGTGTCCCCTCCTACCCAGAGCCTGACACTTCAGAGAATGTCTCCTATGTGTGTTGTGTGTGCTCTTTTATTGAGTCTTGACTTCTTTTTCCTTCATTCCATTTGTCTGCTGAGGCTCTCTGTCTATTGTTAGCAGTGTTTGGTCCCCATCAGGGGTTGGGTGCATTTTAACATGTTGTGTGGAAGGAGTCTGCTTGTAAGTTTAGGCCTGCCATCACTACCACCTGAACTTAGGTCCCACAATATAGGTGGGTCAGGAGATATGTTGGCAGTATTTGCACTGGTCTTCCTGGGAGGAGGCCTGTAGTGTCAAGATTAAGTTGAGTGTGACTGTGAAGGGCAGATCACCCAAAACATGGGGATAGTATGGGCCTTCCTGCAAACAAGTTAGGTAATGAGTGTGGAAGTATGGGTACTGCACTGATTTCCACAGGTTTTCTTTGGTTATACTTGTGGGGGAAGTAAATGGCACTTGCCAGCTCCCTTGTTCCTGGAAGTATCTTCTCATGATCCCTGTCTCTCAGGCCATGCTGTGAGATGAGATTAGAAAATCTCTTTACCTCCCAGCTGACACTGCTGTTTTTCAAATTTCTTGTCCTAGACTGTATCTGCATGGGCTCTTTTCATATTGTTGTCCCCATAAGGGTATGTATTCTACTTCCTAACACCCTCTGGTCTCTCACAGAGCTAAGCCTGTCAATTTTTAAAATTCCAAGCTTAAGTCCCACTGGTTGTAAGAACTCACAAAATTCAGCTCCTCTCACTTTCAAAGGCAAATGTTATAGGGATTTGTCATCTCCATTTGTGGGCTCCCAGGTGTAAAAGTCTGTTTTTCACCCTTCTCAGCACCACTGGCTCCTTACGCAACAGGGACAAACAAGGTCCATTTCACTCCAAGACCTAGTCATTATCCTTCCCATCTAATTCCATGTGTCTGCCTGTCTACCTTTAGCTGTGGAGTTTGTTCTGCCAGTCTTTGGGTCATTTTCTGGGTTATTTACACTGATGTGAGTGTTATCTAGTTGTATCAATGGGACAAAGTAAGCTTAGGGTCTTCCTAATCCACCATCTTCCCAGTCAAACCCAAATTTTCTTTATTTGCTTATTAGCTCCAAGAGATTTTTTTTTCGATTGTTATGTTCTGCATCGGTAATTTTTTCATTTGCAAACAAAAACTGTTTTATTTCCTCTTTCCTGATCTGTGTGTCTTTTATTTCCTTTCCTTCCTCCCCCCCCTTTTTTTTGCCTTATTGCTTTATTAAGACTTACAGTGTAATGTTGAAATGCAATAGAAAAAGGGGACATCCTTTCCTTGTTCTTGATCTTTGCAGGAAGGGTTTGAGTTTCTCACCATTAAGTAAGGGTTGTTGTTAATTGTTGTTGTTGTTTGTTTGTTCTATTCATTATCACGTTAAGGAAGTTCTATATTCCTAGTTTACTGAGAGTTTTTTTTAAGAATGGATATTGAATTTTGTTAAATAGTTTTCATGTGTCTATTGATACAATCATGTGGTTTTTCTTTCTTAGCCTATTCCTATAATGACTTATAACAACTGATATTTAATTGTTGAGACAGCCTTGCATACATGGGATAAATCTTACTTGGTCATAGTGTTATAATTCTTTGTATACATGGTTGAATTCAATTTGCCAATATTGTGTTGAGGATTTTTACATCTTGGATATTGAGCTTTAGTTTTCTTTTCTTGGAATGTCTTCATCTTTTTATATTAGAGTAAGGCTGTCCTCCTAGAATGAGTTAAGAAGTATTCCCTCTGCTTCCTCTGCTTCTAATTTCTGGAAGATATTGTAGAGAATTAGTCCAATTTTTTTTTAAATATTTGGTAGAATTCACCAGTGAACCTATATATGCCTGGTGCTTCTCTCTTTTAGAATTTTTATCTTTCTACTTCTACTCCCATCTGTTATTCATTTCTTTTGAGGAATTTTTCTTATTATGTTCAATTAGCCTTTGTATAGTACATCATTAATTTTTGATACCCATCTGTTATTGAATGCTGGCTCCTTTACTCGTGAGATCCCTTAGAATATTTATAGTTGTTTTAAATTCATGTTCTGATGATTCTAGTATCTCAGCTATGTTTGGTTCTGAGTCTATCTCTTCAAATTGCATTTTATTTTCTTTCTATATAACTTGTGTTTTTTTTATATCCAGATATTATGTACCAAGTAAAAGGAATAAATAGGCCCTTAGTAATGTGGTGGTAAGTGTGGGGAGATGGAAAGTGTCCTATAGTCCTATGATTAGATCTCAGTCTATACAGTAGTGAGCTTATGCATCTGGACTTCACAGGTATCTTTACTTTTCTTTCTCTTTAGGTGGGAGAGGATGACTAGAGTGAGCTATTTCTCTTCTCCCATATAAAAAGCAAGTGCTCACTGAAATTGGGTTTTTCCCCTCCCCCAGATCAATTAGGCTCTAATATAATGTCCCAGAAGATTAGGCTTTGGTTAACTAATTTCTTTTGAGGGCAACCTTGTCTTCTAAGAAGAAGAATGCTCCAGAATATTTCAAAATAGTTTATTTTCTCTCCAGTTGTAGGAAGCACACGGGGATTTTTCTCTATTTGCTCTAGAAACCTGATCAAGCTCCTAGGAGATAAATGTCACAATATTCTGCAGCCTTCCTATGACTGAGTCCTCCTGGAGTGTTTAACTTTCAGAATTGTCCATATGGAGCCTCTAGCAAATAGTCAATTACAACTCCGATTTTCCTATCTGAGCTCTGGTTCCCACAACAGTATCTGCTCCTGGGTCTCTGTACTGGCAAAATACTTTCTCTGTATTTGCCTGTCTATATCTCTAGTCTTTGGAGTTGTAGTTTGCCCTGTGTCCTTACCTTTCTTATGGGCTTTGGAAGAATTAATATTTCAGTCTGTTCAGCTTTTATTTTTTATTTTATTTTATTTTTTACCAGGGACAGGTTTTTTATTTAGGGTTTTTTTCTTTTCTTTTTCTTGTTTCTTTGCTTTGCTTTGAAGGATGTTTCTTTTTTTATTTATTTTTTATTTATTTTATTTTTTTATTTTTTTATTCTTTGCCCCAGGGATACAGGGCTGTGAATCATCAGGCTTACATCTTTCACAGCATTCACCAAAGCACAAACCCTCCCCAATGTCCATAACCCATCCAACCTATCCCTACCCTTTTAATTTTTTGTTAAAAAACAGTGGTGATGGGTGCCTGGGTGGCTCAGTGGGTTAAAGCCTCTGCCTTCAGCTCAGGTCATGATCTCAGGGTCCTGGGATCGAGGCCCGCATCGGGCTCTCTGCTCAGCAGGGAGCCTGCTTCCTCCTCTCTCACTGCCTACTTGTAATCTCTCTCTGTCAAATAAATAAATAAAATCTTTAAAAAACAAACAAACAAACAAACAAACAGTGGTGACTTCTTAGCCCTTTCTATTTGGAATTGTGAGTTGGACGTATCGAATGTTTTTCATAAATATTTTAATTAATATTAAAGACATCTTTAAGAAAATCAAATTTATTCAAACAAAAAAAAACAATGTCTGATATTTAATAATTTCCTCCCTTTAATTTTCATGATAAACTTTTAAAAAATTTATGTTTTAAAGTCATTTAATTTTTCTTGGAGTGAGGGGATGATCTTCTATGTATAAAGGTAGGAACTGACCAAATATTTCTTCTGTTTACACTTCTTTACCTTTTCCTTTTTTTCAAAACTATGATTGGAGCTGCATAATAACATAAGAAGTTGAGATGAGAGTAAATTCATCCCGATACCTTTCTTGAGTACTATCAGCATTACAATTTTCTGGGAAAAAAATAAAACAAAACAAAAGCCCTTTTTAAATTATTATTAAGTACCAATTTACTAGTATAAAGCAGATAAGACAAATCAGAGTGATTGGCTTCCTGAATCAATATTCGGTGGAAGAAACAGAGTAAAAGACTAGATGAGAATAATTGATGTCTACATTTAATGAAGAGAGATTTAGATATATGTGCACATGCTAATATGCATAGCTATCAAGATACATATAAATCCAAACTCTCCTTATGCTTATTTGATATTGCTAAAATTGTATGCAACAAGTAAGTTTCATAAGATCCATGTAGGCAGGTACCAGATCTGTTTTATTTTCTAGTGTCTAATGCATGATGTATACTCAATAAATATTGAATAAATGTTTCTAGACCATATGACAAATTCATAGAGGGCTCTCAAAAGTTGAAGATATCATTCAGAGACCCTATAAAACACCTGAACAGCAAACTGATACTCATAGGTACATTGATATTGATGTCTTTTGGGTCAGAGACAATATGCCTGTGAGCAGCTGTCTTTTCTACCCAGAAAAACTATAATGATGGAAAGAGCAAAGCCTCTAAAGTTATGGGCACCAAAAATAATTCTCTTCTCAGTGGGGAGTTAGAAAAGAACAACAAAATAAATGGAAATAAGGAAAAATCATAGCTGAAAGACCAGGACATTAAAAAAATGGTTCTTATTTATAAAGTAAAGAAACTGGAGTTTTTTTCTTCCTCATCTTCTCCAGGATAAGGAATATGTGACAGAAATCAGGGAGCCAAGCATAGGTGAATAAGCTCCAGATACTATAGAAATTCATGGGCTCTGGAAATATTATGGGTGAGGATTTAAAGAAAGGAGAGCCCAGGAGTGCCATAAAAGAGGGCCACAGCAGTGACAAAACCAAACCAGGAAGACACTAAATCTTCAGCCACTAAAAGTGTGATATTAATATACAGATGACTAGATAATTAGCAATCTAGAGATATTTAGTTGTTACATATAGTACCTTATACAATTTTAATGTCTTTTAAATAATGTTATTTTGTAATAATACAAATTTTTACATTTTATGGAAATATCATTTACATAAACAATAGATTAGTGAATACTTGTCTCTTGTAGCAAATATATGTATAAAGAAGGAGTAGAAATGGAGAGAACTAAAGCCATATTCTACGAAATAAATTCCTCAAAGAAATACAGAAAGAGACTCATAGGTACATTGATATTGATGTTACACTTATGTTGTCCTTTTTTAGCTTCTTTTTGCATATCATTTTTCTTTGGGTAATGGATTAAACACATGAATATATCTTCACATCTGTGATATTTTGAATACCAAATAATAATGGAACTGTGTTTGTTGTTTTGACGACAAGAAAATTTGACAATAGTTATACTTCAAGATGCTTTATGAGGTGTGGCTAGCAGAGAAGGTAGAGAACAGGGAGAAATCCTTTAAAGTAAAACAGGCAATGAGGGATGCAACTTGCTCACATAAGGGGTGAATTTGGGTGTGAAGCAAAATAACTAAAGGATAAACCAATAAACCATTTACCTGATTCAGGTAAAAGAAAGCATATCAAAAACTCAAATGGCGTTGAAAATAGAGCTTCCCTATGACCCAGCAATTGTACTACTGGGTATTTACCCTGAAGATACAAATGTAGGGATCTGAAGGGGCACATGCACTTGAATGTTTATAGCAGCAATGTCCACAATAGCCAAACTATGGAAAGAACCTAGATGTCCATCAACAGATGAATGGATAAAGAAGATGTGGTATATATACACAGTGGAATACTATGCAGCCATCAAAAAATGAAATCTTGGCATTTGCAATGACATGGATGGAACTAGAGGGTATTATGCTAAGCAAACTGAGTCAATCAGAGAAAGACAATTGTCATATGATCTCACTGATATGAGGAATTTGAGAGGCAGGGAAGGGGTCATGGGAGTAAGAAGGGAAAAAATGAAACAAGATGGGATTGGGAGGGAGACAAACCATAAGAGACTCTTGATCTCACAAAGCAAACTGAGGGTTGCTGGGGTTGAGGGGAGGGATAGGGAGGCTGGGTTATGGACATTAGGGAGGGTTTGTGCTATGGTGAGTGCTGTGAAATGTGTAAGCCTGATGATTCACAGACCTGTACCCCTGGGGCAAATAATACATTATATATTAATAATTTAAAAAACTCAAATGGCATATGAAACAAAAAAAGGCTAGTTTCTTGTATGGGTTTTAATAAAAATGAGGAGGTCAATTTGAAAGTGGCCAAATTCCATTTTTTCCAAAGATTTAGAAATAGGCTCTGGTCCTTGGGGGAGGAAAACTAATAAAAGCTCACAGGTCATGGAGGGATAGGCATTTAGTAAAATAGAAACTCAGAGTAGGAACCAAATCAGAAACAAAGTCATATGTGCTAGGGTCCTGGGGCAGAAGAGACAAGTCAGGGAGGAAGAAATGTCAAGAAAAGAGAAGATGAAAAACACATTTTAAATATTAATAACTGTAAACATGCATCCAATAAATAAACGTAGCTTTTTGTGCTAAAACAATGACGGAACAAATGAAATTCTAATGGGCTCAAATAATTTAAGTGCTAGTCCACAAGAATGACTTTGGGAATAAAGATTATATTTAATCTATACTTTTAATCTATCTTAATTTAAGGAATTGAACAACATAAAACTCATTTTTTCCTATTTAAAAAAATGTGCTTCAGTGCCTGGGTGGCTTAGTAGTTTAAGCATCTGCCTTTGGCTCAGGGTCCTGGGATCTGAGCCCACATCATGTTCCTTGCTCTGCAGGGAGCTTGCATCTCCCTCTCCCTCTTCCTGCCACTCCTGCTTATGCATGCACTATCTCTGTCAAATAAATAAATAAAATACTTTTTAAAATGTGCTTAAAAAGCATTAGTTGACAGATATCTACTTCAATAGGTAAAATAGCTTTTAAAAATTATACCAGAAGTCTTTTTCTGCCTTAAGTCTTCATTATCCATTAATGTAACTCACTATTGTGGCTTGCTTTGGGCAAAAATGACTCATCCTCAAGTGCTAAGAAAACTATTCATTACAGTGTGTGTGTGTGTGTGTATATATATATATATATATATATATATATATATATATATATATATACATATATATGTATATGGAATTACTAATTAAGCCAACTTTCTGTGCATGAAATGAATTTGGAAACTTAATTAGTGGAGTTGGTTTTTAAAACAAATTATTTCTTCAAACCAGTTAGTCCATAATAATATTTGTCCCCTGTGGGCTGTAATTCTAAGAATTTTAATCATAATCCCTTTTTCAAAGTAAAAATTTTCCTCAAGCCTCTTTTCATTAAAAAAACTATTTATATGACATACTTGGAAAGAAGGAATAAATCTCAAGCTTTACTTAGCAAATAATAATAACAACGATGACAACAAAACCTTTAAACTCATACTTAATATTTTTCAACACTTGTAGATCCAAAGTTTATGTCTGATGTGTGTTTCTGTTTCCAAATGCAAAGACCTGAACTTGGCATAATTTTTCTTTTTTCTTTCTTTCTTTCTTTCTTTCTTTCTTTCTTTCTTTCTTTCTTTCTTTCTTTTTTGGGGGGTGGGGTGTAATTTTTCACTAAGAAATTTCAGTTCAGAAAGATAGGCAAGAATAATGGAAACCACTGGAAGATAGGTAAATACTTTCATTTTTTTTTTTTTTAAAGATTTTATTTATTTTATTTCACAGAGGGAGAGAGATCACAAGGAGGCAGAGAGGCAGGCAGAGAGAGAGGGGGAAGCAGGCTCCCCGCTGAGCAGAGAGCCCGATGCGGGCCTCGATCCCAGGACCCTGAGATCATGACCTGGGCCGAAAGCAGAGGCTTTAACCCACTGAGCCACCCAGGCGCCCAGGTAAATACTTTCAATTTCAAATTTCCTTTCTCTTCAGTTTCTTTATCATCTATGATGTAGTTGAAAGTATGTTACTATAGGAGCTCAGAGATAGAGATTCCTTTCTATATTGGCCACTCACTGATGTGTATCCTTGGATGGGACCCTATCCCCCAGATACACTACATTTGGAGTCTAAATAATAGTCTCTCAGTTTATCGAGCTCTATGAATCTCAGATGCTCACTCTTTCCTGCTTTGTAAATAGGGGCTTATCTATTCAAATGGCTCTACCTCAGGTACAATTTATAAAGGTTAATAAGTTAGTGTCTATAAAGCAACTGAATTGTTCATAGCACATTCTCCACTTCCTGACTTTGTGTTATGTCTTGTAGGTTAAGTATGATACAGACATCATTCACATATGTTTAGTTGTCCTCTTCTTTCTGCACACATAGGAGACCATAACTTCCAGCCTTATTACACAAACACTGAAGCAGTAAGAATTCTTTTCATTCTCAGCACCCTAAAGCACCTTGTGTTATGACAATGCAAGTATAGTTAAAAACAGCCTGGACCTCTGTATCACTCAATGAATGAAGCATAGCTGTCTTGACCAGTCCCCAGGTTTCTAATGAACTGTTCTCTATGTAAAGATTCACATCTAGAAATTCATTTAACTTTTCCTCATATCTACGGAGTTGTAAAGAGGAAGGAATTCAACATCTGCCATTAGATGGTGACTTAGTCTGTTTGGGCTGCTATATTACAACAGACTGTGGCTTATAAACAACATTTACTTCTCCATAGTTCTGGACGCTAAGAAGTCCAAAACAAAAGTAACAGCAGATTTTATGTCTGGTGAGAGCTCACTTGCTGGTTTTCAGATGGCCAACTTATCATTTGTCTTCACACAGAGGAAAGGTGAGAAAGTTCTTGAACGCTTTTTTTTTAAATAGGGGCTCTAACCCCATTAATGAAGACATCACCTTCATGACATAATGTACCAAAGGCCCACACGCATATATACATGTATATGTATACAGGTATTATTATATATATATTTGTATGTCTTAAATTCACATTCTCAAGTGTTCTGTTTAAAACCATAGTAGGACTCATTTAACACAGGTTTATTAGAAGGTCATAAGGTATAATGTTTATATGAACAGTTACTTTTGATATGGGAATTTCATAATATCATAGGCACTTTTCATGGATTTACTTTCTATAGGGCACTTTGATTTCTGCTTTTTGTCTTCTGTACAAAATGCATACTTCTATATATTGGAAACATATAAATAACAAAAATCTATTTGTGACTTTATGATTTTTGTTAGCAAATCAGAATAGGATGAAGTATAGGTTTTGAAAGTCACAGAAGCTTTAAAAATTATATTTCTCTTAGTCCATGCATCTGTATATGTGAGATTTTATTTTTCTTGATTTTCATTATTTTTATTCATTATTTATCTGCTTTTTAATAAGTATCATTATTGACCCACCTTTTGGATTTTGCAGCTATCTCCTTTCCTTTCCTAATGTAAATGTGTATAGATACATATACATGTACATATATATCTTAGTTAATATAAAGTTGAATATGGAAAATATCTGCCTTAAAAATTAATTTAATCTTGATCATTAATAAGCATAGAGTGTCAATAAAGTCAAGCAAATTTCTGCTACACAACTTCCAAGACACAGACTCAGAAAACGACTCTCAGGATGACAGGAAGTTATGCAAACAAAGTCACCTTTAGGAAAGAACTTAAATAAGTAAAGAGGTTTCAAGGGGAGGTAGTTGTCTGGCATGTGCAGGATTTATATTTGTTGTATAAAGGTCCAAAGGATAGAGCAAGATCCAAAAAAAAAATTGGAACGAGGTTTTAGCTCTCTTTAAGTTATAGTTATGTCCATACTAGCAATGAGAATGGAACTTTCACACAGTTACAGTGATTTGAGTAGAGTCACATGCTAAATGGTGTAGCCAAGTTTGTAACTGACACTGCCTGCCTAACTTGCTTACACCAAGCCCCACAACCATGCACGCTGGTGGGACAGCCCTTCTCAGTCAAACTTGCCTTAGTCCCAGCATGGGATGTACCTCCCACAAAATACCAGGATAAAACCCTGCCTACACCTTATTTCCCAACCACAGTGTTCTGCTGGGTCTCAGTTCTTATGACAGTGGGTCAGGTCCAATTTCAGAAGCAGACCAGAGCACACCTAGTTAAAACTCAGTGCATTCAAACCAGGGACCAAACACTGCCCATGGCAGGCAGGGACAGAATCTCCAAATGACTGGACTGAAGGATAGAGAAGCCAAAACACAGTAGCACTGTGCATGCAGCACACATCAGAGACACTTCCTGAAGTGCCAGGCCCAAGGGTCTATATGATCTCTTCTTCATAAGGTAAGGAGCAGGAGACATAAATGGCTTTTCAGTGACAGTCATAAGGATACTCACTGAGCTTGAAAAAAGAATAGAAGACATCAATGAGACCCTTACCACAGAGATAAAATGTTAAAAAATAATCAGAGTTAAAGAATTACAATAAATGAGATTGGAAACTGGCTTGATACAATGAACAACAGTTTGGAATCAGAGACCTAGAAGACAAAATAATGGAAAATGGTGAAGCTGAAGAAAAGAACTATGCAACATGAGAATAGACTTAAGGAACTCATTGACTCTATCTAATGTAATAGCATTCATATTATGAGTCTCAGAAGAAGAGAGAGAAAAGAGGGCAGAAAAGAAATAATAGCAAAAAACTTCCCTAATTTGGAAAAGGAAACAGACATTCAGATCCAGGAGGCAGAGAGAACTCCCATAAAATCAATAAGGTGTATGGTTTTAAATATGCTATATTGATTATGCTATATGGTTATAATGCTATATGCTATATAATGGCTATATGCTATATGGTTATAAATATGCTGTGCTATAAAATTAAAAAAGGCACATATCCCTTGTATACTTCTTTACATAGAACATATGATCCAAAATGTGTTCACTGTATCATTAAATCAGGATAAAAATGTGTTAAAATTCTTCCAGAACATTAATCATTAACATTATCCATGATAACATTTAATTTGAATTACAGAGGCAGGACAGGAGACCGTGTAATTTTTCTTCTATTAAATTCAAATCTTTTCATTACAAATGAGAAACATTGTGAAATATAGCAAAAAAACATATTCTTTAGAATAATATAGAAATATACTTATTAATAATATAAGAGGTAATCAATGAAAGTTTTCCACATAGTAAAATGCATGTTAAAAAAACATTGATCTTTGGGCACCTGGGTGGCTCAGTCAGTTAAGTGGCTGCCTTTGGCTCAGGCCATGATCCCGGGGTCCTGGGATCGAGTCCCATATCAACTCCCTGCTCAGTGGAAAGCCTGCTTCTCCCTCTCCCTTTGCCTGCTGCCCTGCCTACTTGTGCTCTCTCTCTGTCAAATAAATAAATAAAATCTTAAAAACAAAACAAAACATTGATCTTTTGAATAATTTCCCTTGAGAATGGCCATTATATATATATTTTTATCAAGTAATTATTAAATTCTGACAGTGCCAGTAACAATTCTAAGAACTACAGGTCAAAGTCTTATTTAGATCCAGCTGTCCTGGGGCACTTGGGTGGCTCAGTCAGTTAAGCATCTGCCTTGGCTCAGGTCATGATCCTGGAGTCCTGGGTGGAACCCCACATTGGACTCCCTGCTTAGGAGGGAGTCTGTTTCTCCCTCTGTCCTTCACCCTGCTCTTGCTTTTTCAGCCTGCTCATGCTCTCTGGCTCTCACTCTCAAATAAATAAATAAAATCTTAAAAAAAAAAAAGAGACCCAGCCCTCCTAAGAACCAAACTAGTCACAAACTCAGGAACAAGTCATTGTATACCATACTCTTACAAGTGAATGGAGGCAATCTCATATGTGACAAGATTATTCATTCAGTTTTTATTTTTTGATATTATCTCTATTATAAAAAAACCCAAAGAAGTAGGAATATTTTATTATCTATAGAAAGAAGAAAAGGGAGGGTCTCCAAATGTGACTGAGTTGTTTTAGCTTTGTTGTTGTTGTTGCTGTTGCTGTTTGCCTCATTGTTTTGTAGGATTTTAATAATGGAAGAGACTTTAAAATATTTGAGAACTATGGGGAAAGAAACCTTTCAGAAGGGTTTCTTCAGAAGACGAAGGTGACATAATTAATAGAGCAAATAAGAAAGAAAAGGTGATAACTGGAGTCTCAGAAGAGGATTTCTTAAATAAAGATAGAAATAGTTATTCTCCTGAGAGAGGAGGGATACAGGCAAAGTTGCTGTTGGAGGGGATTATCTTTAAGATACAACACATTCACTGCTAATGATCCTTTTTTCCCATGGTTTTAAAATCCAAGAGAAAAGGAGGAGTTCAGAGAGGAAAGCAGGGAATACTGAAGCTGACTATCCCCATCCCCTAGGGTTTTTGTTTACTAAGAAAAACTTGTACTATTTTAATGGTAAGGTAGAAGTGGAAAGGGAGAGTCCGTCCAAGGCCGGAGTCAAAAAAGAGAGTTTCCTAGAGATATGCTGGCTTATCACTAAAGGATTATACTCCAAGATAAAGTGAACCTAAAATCTCACTCATCCTATGGAAACTTCAGGTACTAACAACAACTGAGCCACTCTCAAAAAATTTTTAAGACTGTACAGCTTGCTGAAGAGAAAGACTCTCAGATGAAAAGTCTCAGATACAGTAAGGACTAGAGAGACATGAACTGGCAAATATGTGAGTAAATCTAAACCTGTATTGGCTATATCAAAAACAATAAAAACTTGTAAGATTAATAAACAAACAACACAGAAGTAAATGACAACAATAAAAGAAAGTTGGAAAGAAATTAAAAGACATAAAGTCTATGGGCGCCTGGGTGGCTCAGTGGGTTAAAGCCTCTGCCTTCAGCTCAGGTCATGATCTCAGGGTCCTGGGATTGAGGCCCACATCCGGCTCCCTGCTCTGCGGGGAGCCTGCTTCCTCCTCTCTCTCTGCCTGCCTCTCTGCCTACTTGTGATCTCTCTCTCTCTCTCTGTCAAATAAATAAATAAAATCTTAAAAAAAAAGACATAAAGCCTAAAATTATTATGTTCTAGAACATAGTGAAAATATTAAAAATAAATTTTAATAAATAGAGGTTGCAGTTTTCTGGTAACCTATATAAAAAACAGAGACAAACATAAATACTAATTTTAAAAAGTGGAATAATTTAAAACATTTAATTCCAAAAGAAAATATTAAAAAAGAGAAAAGGAAAATTGAACAAATATGATAAAAGAAAGCACACAAATGATGAATTAAACCAACTGTATCAGTAATACCAGAAAATGTGAATATAACCAATCTTTAGTTAAAGGACAAACATCATTAGCAAGGGGTTTTTGTTGTTTGTTTTTATTTGTTTTAAAGCCTCCATCTTCTGTCTCATTTAAAACATAAGGAAACACCAAAGTTTAAAGAAAAAGGATTATAAAGGAAATAGTAGCACTGAAATAATAATAATTAAAAAGCTGATATAATTTTATTAATAGCAGACAAAATGGACTTTAAACAAAATAAACAAGAAAAGGATTTCTAAAAATAACATGTGGCACTTTTTAAAGATAAAATTTGATGTACCTCAAAACATCTTCAAAATATATAAATAAAAAATTGACATATGTCAGTAAGGCAAAATACACAAAAAAATCAAATTAAAAGATTTTAGTATATTTCCATGAGTAGTTTTGAGAACAAACAAACATTAGTAAAAGAAATTTGGAAAACATAATTAATAAACATTGCTTAAAAGGCATTACAGAACAAAATTCTTTATCCAAGAACTGTAGAATACACAACCATTTCAAATATATGTTGCACTACTTAAAAAAACCTAATCATTCCCTAGACCATAAATTAACTCTCAATAAATTTCAAATTAAAATAACATGGAATGTATTCTATATTCTAAGTGCACAATTTAGTTAAGATTAAAATCAATTATGAAAACTATAAAGCTTCCTATAATATTGAAGATTAAGAAATATAGTTTCAAAAATTCACTGATCTGAGAAAAACTAAAAATGACAATATTTTGAAGTGAACAATAAATAAAGTGCATATCTAAAGTATTGTGGAATATAGCCAAACTCTAGTTTAATGAAAAATTACAAGCTTAGTAATACATATATTAAAAAGAAATATAACGATAAGTTAAAGAAATATATTTCAGGAAGTTAATAACAGAAAGAAGAGCAAAATAAACATAAAGTAAAAGAAAGGAAAAGTCAAAGGTTAAGGACAGAAATCAATAAACTAGAAATCAATAAAATAGAAGAGGTACAATTAATAGGTAAAATCAACAAAGTGAAAAGTGTTTTTGAAAATAGTAATAAAATTGAATTATCTCTGACAGCATTGTTCAAAGTAAATAGAGGTTCAGGTAAAATCACCTATTGTACAGATGATTATAAAGGAACACAGAACGGATCTTGGACACACTGAAAGGATAATGAAAGTGTATCAAGTAAGCTTTTTGCCACTATTTCACGGTTTAGATGAAATGGAAATGTTTCTTGAAGAAAAAAAAATGACATAATGTAGAAAGATTGACTCCTGAAAAGATAGATAAACTTATTAGTACAAAATCATTTAAGTTTGACACATTATTCAGAAACCTTCACTCAGAAAACTCCAGGCCATGATGACTTGGTCAGAGAGTGTTTGAAAACAATAAAAGCAGAAATGAATCCAATCTAACAGTCTTTGAAAGAAAAAAAAAAATATATATATATATATGAAACAATCTGTGGTTATATTCTGAGGCTAGCATAACTCTAGAAACTAAAATGCAACAAGGGTATAAGGGAAAAAAATTACAATTCCATGCTATTCACTAGAACAAGAGCAAAAAAAGTTTAAATGTAGGAATAGTAAGACTAAATTAGCAATAAATTTTTTTGAAAAGAGAGAAATGTACCACAATTAAGTCAGTTTTATCTTAGGAAAGAATTTTTCCATATTAGAATATCAATATATATATATATATATATCATATTAAGCGTTCCAAGTGAAATCAATTATTTCCATATATGTACAGAAAAAGTTTATGATAAAATTTAAAATTCAGGGCACCTGGGTGGCTCAGTGGGTTAAAGCCTCTGCTTTCGGCTCAGGTCATGATCTCAGGGTCCTGAGATGGAGGCCTGCATCGGGCTCTCTGCTCGGCAGGGAGCCTACTTCCTCCTCTCTCTCTGCCTGCCCCTCTGCCTACTTGTGATTTCTCTCTGTGTGTGTCAAATAAATAAATAAAATCTTTAAAAAAATTTTAAATTCATCGATGGTAAAAACAAAAATAAAAACTTCACAGCAAACAAATAATTGAAAAAGAACTTTCTTTTTCCAATAAATTATATTTACAGAAACCTTATAATTAACATTCTATCTGTGGTTAAAACACTGATGGTGTTCATTTTGGGGGTTGAAAACAAGGCCAAGATGTCTGATATGACCATTTCAGTTCAGTATTTTACTGCAGATCTTATTTAGTGTAATAAATAGGTCAATGTGTAAGAAAATCCAAAAGGAATTATTATTAGTGTTAGTAAATTAGAATTAAGTATTGGAATTACTTAAATCTTAAATCTAGAATTAGAAATTATTAATTTTAACAAGTTTGCTGGAAAAGAAATTAATAAACACAAATCCATTGTAAACACTAAAGGGACAGAAACTATACAACTTTTAAAATAACAGCAATGATTAT
Organism: Ailurus styani; assembly: GCA_002007465.1. Lineage (NCBI taxonomy): Eukaryota > Metazoa > Chordata > Mammalia > Carnivora > Ailuridae > Ailurus > Ailurus styani. The sequence continues at coordinate 538,003 of LNAC01000525.1, read as the reverse complement.
AAAGTAGTAAGTTATATGCAAAGTCTCTAGAGAAAAAAATAATAAATTCTTATTAAGAGATATTAAGACCCACATAAGTTGCCATATAAACTATGTTCACATATTAGAAGTCTTATTGCTATTAAGTTGTTGATTTTCCCAAAAATGAATTATAGATTCAAAGAAATTACATTGAAAGCATTAGTAGATTTTGCTTATTTTTACTTTTGCTTTTAAATGGAGTTTGATAAATTTATTCCAAAATTTTTATGAAAGTGCAAAGGACCAAGAATAATTAAAACATTCTTGGAGAAGAAAAATAACATTGGAGAACCACCTTTTTACGTATATAGTCTTACTGTACTTATATAGCCAGATGCTTAAGAAAGTGCAGATATATTTCAGGGAAAGATAATTAAATAGAGTAATGACTTTATGTATAAAATTTAGACATCTATCTGCAACTATAGACTTGCATCTTTTTTTTTTAATGCTTCTATTTGGAAGCTCAGTGAACATCACAAGTTCAACATATTCATAATTGGACTTCTAATCATCCACCCCAAGACCAAACCAACCTTACTCTTAAATTATTTTTTTCATATAACGTACAATCTCTTCACATATTCTGTTGTCTCTACTTTTAATATATGCAGTATTTGAGCTTATTTTTCTGCCTCTATTGGAACTATCTGATCCAAAATATAAATAGTATCTAACATGTACTAGTGTAATATCCTCCTAATTGACCTCCATTCTTTGCTTTATTTTATTTATTTATTTTTTTGTCCCTGCTTTGCTACCAAAACCCCAGTCTATTCTCAAATTAATGGCCAGAAGGATCCTATGAAATCCATTTCCTCAAAAACATGAATTGATTTCCCAAAGACCTTACAAAGGCCCAGAACCCCCCCCCCCATGTAATCTGTCCTTCATTAACTCTATAACCTCTAATTCACTTTGATACAATTACATTGGCTTTCTTGCTTTTTCTTTGATCTGTAAGGTATACATCTGCCTCCTAGTTTTTGAGCTGGCCAAATACTCTACCTGGATAACCACATTGCTAACTTTTAATTCAAGTCTTTAATGTTCCTTTTTCAGTATGCTTGCTCTGATCATTCCAATTTAAATTTCAACCTGTCTGTCTTCCACTCCAGGACTTCTTTTTCTTTATTTGCATAAAACTTGTCACTTTATTGTATTTAAACAATTTATTTATTTACTATATTCATTATTATCTGATTTCTCCCTACAAAATGATAAAAATCAATGTGAATAGAAAATCTTATTCTGTATTGTTTAATGTTGAATAACATGTGCCTAGAACTCTGCCTGGCACTTTGGACAATCTATCCATTTTGAATTAAAGAGAAAATCCCAAAGACAGATAATAGAATATAATATGAAGTCAAAATTTTACTATAGTGAGAAAAATTGACACTTTAAAAATATTTTTTTTGTATTTTTTAATAGCCACAAAAAGCAATTCCAGGACTATTTAAACACTTAAAGATGAAAAGCAAAACAATAAAACTTTTACTATATACTAATAAAATATCATTATTTCTTGCTACTACACAGAAAGCACTATTTATGAAGATGGATAGATTTATACCTTCAAAATTAGAATCTTCTATTCATCAAAAGTCATGATTAAGAAAGTGAAAAGGCAAACTACCAACTCAGAGAAGATAGTCATTTTATATAAAAACTGACAATGGATTCCAGTATTTATAAAGAACTACAAACAAAAATAAAAATAGCTCAATAGAAAATTGGCATAAAACTTGAATAGGCTGGTCAATGCCCATAGACTTTGAAGACTCTTGTGGCACCAGGGCCTCAACAGCTTTTCACAAACCCAGGCTCCCAGCCGTCCCAGCTCTGGCCAGCTCCCATGGCCCCACACATCTCCTTTGGCTCTAGACCTATAGTGGCTCCTGGAAACCCAAAGTCCCAACTGGACAAAAGTGCCAGACTGGCCCTCACAGACCTAAGCCTCCAGAATGGCTCCTATGAATCCAGGTTCTAGACTGGCCCAAGAATTAAAATGGCCCACATTGATAGAGGCTCCTTGCCAGCCCCAGAGCTAGACAAGCCCCCAAAGTGCTGGGATCCCAGTGGGCTCCCATGGACTCAGGCACACAGCTTACCCTAGCACCAAGAAAACTCCAACTGATCTAGATGACTCCCTTACCCCACCAGATCTTGGCATCTGGTTTGCCCCCATGGACCCAGGCTGGTCCCTATGGACTATCAGGACTGCCTATCTACAGATGTAGGCACCAGACCTTCCTACCTACAAATTACAGCAACATGCCTACCTGTGGACCACTGGACAATCCAGACAGAATCTTTAGCCAGGCTGATTGGTAAAGGGTCTTGCCTGCCAAACCCAGCCTGTAAAGACTGAAAGAAGTGTCTATTTCCTCAAATGTTCATGAACTACCTATAAAGAATACTTTACCTAGCAAAGTCGTCTGTCAGAAATGAAGGCAAACTAAAGACTTTCTCAAACAGACAAAATCTGAAAGAGTTCATCATCATTAAGCCTTATAAAAAATGCTAAGAAGAATATTTAAGCTGAAATAAAAGGTTGCTAATTAGTAACATGAAAACATATGAAAATATAAAACACACTGGTAAAAGTAGAGTCAAATTCAGAATATTATAATACTGAAGTATTATGGTATGTTAATCCCTTAATTCTAGTATAAAGCTTAAAGGGCCAATACTAAATGTCCTATAGCTGCAACAATTTGTTTGTGTATACACAAGATAAAAAGAGGTAAATTGTGCTATAAAAAACAGAATGTGGAGGGGGAGGAATAAAAGTGTTGGGTTTTGTATGCCAGTGAAGTTAAGTTGCTATCAACTTAAAATAGACTGCCAAATCAATAAGATATTTTGTGTAAGCCTCATGGTAGCAAAACCAATAGTATATAATCAAAAGATAAAGAGAAGAGTATCAAAGCATACCAGTACAGAACATTATAAATTCATAAAGCAAGACAGCAAGAGAGAAAAAGAAGGGAACAAGGAAAATACAAAATAGCTACAAAAAAATGAATAAGATTGCATCTGTAAGTCCTTCCCATTGATAATTATGTAAATAATGAATAAATTGTCTAGTCAAAGGTCATACTGTAGCTAAATAAATAAAATAAATAAATAAATAAAATAACAATAATGAGCTATATACTGCCTACAGGAGATGCACATCAACTTTAAATATACACATAGGCTTAAAGTGAAGGAATGGGAATTGCATATTTCAGGCAAAGGCAAAATAAAATCTAACTAAAAAAAAACCACTATAGAGAAAAAGAATGTCATTATATAATGATAAAGAGGTCAATTAACCAAAAGGATATAATACTTGTAAATACATATGTGCCCAACATGAGAACATGTAAATATTTGAAGCAAATACTAACAAATTTGAAGGGAGAAGTGAACAAACATACAATAATAATAAGAGACTTCGATATCCTGTCTTCAATAATGTATAGGTCATTGAGACACAAAATTAATAAAGAAACACAGTCTTACAGTGTACCCTAGATCAAATGGACCTAATAGAAATATATAGGACATTCCATTCAAAAGCAGAATACACATTCTTCTCAAGTGCACATCGAATATTCTTCAGGAAAGATCACATATAGGGTAACAAAACAACATTATTGCAAAGACAAGTCCAATACTACATGGTTTTACTTGTGAATTATATTAAACATAAAAATTAATGTGAATACTTTTCAAACTCTTGCAAAAAATTAAAGAGGAATGAGCATTCCCAAACTTATTTTTTGAGGCCAGCATTACTCTATACCAAAACCAGATGAAATCACAAGGGAACTACAGACCAAAATCCCTGATGAATACAAAAACAAAAAATATTAATAATATATTAGCATACCAAATTCAACACTACATTAAAATATCATACACCATAATCAAGCAAAACTTAATCCTGGGAATGTAATATACCACATTAGTAACTAACTGAAAGATAAAAAACATATAGTAATCTCAATAGATGAAGAAAAAAATCAACACATTTTCATGATAAAAACATATTTTGGATGTTATTTAAATTCAATTTAGTTAACTTATAGTGTATTATTAGTTTCAGGTGTAGAATTTAGTGATTAATCAGTTACATATAACACCCAGTGCTCATTAAATCAAGTGCCCTCCTTACTGCCTATCACCAAATTACCCCATCTCCCCACCCACGTCCCCTTCAGCAACCCTCAGTTTGTTCCCTATAGTTAAGAGTCTCTTATGGTTTGCCTCCCTCTGGGTTCCCTATTCTTTTCCATTAATCTATGTCTCTGTTTTTGTGTCAGTACCATACTATTTTGAAGATTATGGCTTGGTAATACAGGCTGATGACTCCAGCTTTGGTTTTCTATTTCAACATTACTTTGTCTATTCAGGGTCTTTTCTGGTTCCATACAAATTTTAAAACTGTTTGTTCCAGCTTTGTGAAAAACACTGTGCTATTTTGATAAGGAATGCATTGAATGAGTAGAGTGCTTTGGGTAGTATACACATTTTAACAATATCTGTTCTTCCAATACATAAGCAGGAAATATTTTTCCATTTCTTTTTTTTTTTATTTTTATTCTTTGCCCAAGGGGTACAAGTCTGTGAATCATCAGGCTTACATCTTTCACAGCATTCACCAAAGCACAAACCCTCCCCAATGTCCATAACCCATCCACCCTATCCCTACACACACACACCCCAGTAACCCTCAGTTTGTTTTGCGAGATTAAGAGTCTCTTATGGTTTGTGTCCTTCCCCATCCCATCTTGTTTCATTATTTTTCCCTACCTACTCCCCCACGACCCCCACCCTGCCCCTCAAGTTAATCATATCAGAGAGATCACATGATAATTGTCTTTCTCTGATTGACTTATTTCGATCAGCATAATACCCTCCAGTTCCATCCATGTCGTTGCAAACGGCAAGATTTCGTTTCTTTTGATAGCTGCATAGTATTCCATTGTATATATATATACCACTTCTTCTTTATCCATTCATCTGTTGATGGACATCTAGGTTCTTTCCATAGTTTGGCTATTGTGGACATTGCTGCTATAAACATTCAGGTGCACATGCCCCTGAGGGTCACTACCTTTGTGTCTTTAGGACAAATACCCAGTAGTGCGAATGCTGGGTCATATGGTTGCTCCATTTTCAATTTTTTGAGGAATCTCCATACTGTTTTCCAGAGTGGCTGCACCAGCTCGCATTCCCACCAACAGTGTAGAAGGGTTCCCCTTTCTCCGCAACCTCACCAACATCTGTCGTTTCCTGACTTGTTGATTTTAGCCATTCTGATTGGTGTGAGGTGGTATCTCACTGTGGTTTTGATTTG